>OX596203.1:2779823-3379823 GCA_951394215.1 Glyphodes perspectalis
ATATTTTTCTATGTAGCCGCGGTTGGCGGGCGGGGTTTTGGGCTGAAGTGGTTTTCAGATCTACTACAAAATTAGAGAGAACTGGATTTTTATAACATGTGAATACTTGACGGTATGCGTCTGATTTCGTTATTGATATTTCTAACTAAGAAGATGTTTTATATTTTATATGAAATGCAATCATGAACATTGCAGCCATCATTGATTTTATTTTTGTTGATACAACCAAAAAGCAATTAAAGCCGTTTTTCGTAAAAAATCCAACTGTACCAGATTTTGTTGACCCTCAACATTATAAATAAATCCAGCATTCATAAACAGTCGACTTACGAAAAGATGTCTTTAGGTTTGAAAAAACCCGAGTGTAAACCATTTCTAGATTAAGGCAATGATCTTAGTCTATTCAGACTTAGCACGTTGCGCCAGCGGCGGCACCTTTGTGATAGTCGGCGGAGCGTCTAGTGTTGTGCCGCTTCGCGCGTTGTCGACATCGATATCGACCGCCAAATAGTTTAACCGACTTTCTGTGAACATGACCAAAAGTTTAAACAACATCTCATCTTTGATAAATTTCTTTTAATTTTTATGTCTATACTTTGATACTAAACAGTATCTTTAATTATTTGATCATCTTCTTCTTCTTCTCCGTTTGACATAACCTCTGAAACTTGCGACGAAGATGTTAACGTTTCTAAGTCGATATAATCAGGTTTTTTCTTCATAAAGAACACAATAGTTGTTTAAATCTTTGGTGCTTTCTCAAGAAAGGGAATTTTAGTGTAGTGGCCGGCTGCACGAACCGCCAGGCTGCAGCTTTTCGAAGGGGCTGAGGCCCCAGGATCGCGTAGTGTCGTAGCTCTCACTTGTTATAACGGGATTCATGTAGCTGCGAGTCAAAACACAGTCCTACTTCAAGGGAATTGCCTGGCTTCAACTTGCTCGAGTCTTAAGAGACCTCTATCCCAACTCCATTCAAAACTCCTACGTAAGTTAAGAACGCCCTAAATAGGCTTAATAACTATTAAGAAATTAGGTATATCGAGTCTCTTTCCATCTTTTACTATAAGCACATTCGAGCAGCCAGAGTAGTTCTCCACTAAATCCCGATTTATAAAAAGCACGTAGATAGACTTTCTAATTCTCCGTAGGTTCTCGTTAGTTAGGGGGTGGACATAAAGGGCACCGATGCGTTTGTGCAATGTTGAGGCTTCGCGCTAATGAGCCATTGGCTACAGGCATCTATGGCTAGCAATTAAAACAGTATATCTTCTTTGTTTTTTAGACTCGCCGACTTGTAGGAAGTAGCTTGTGGTAGCCACTGGCGATTCCGTGTTCCACTTCTATCCACTAGCCTCTTTTAACGGCCACTTATAGTAGCTACTATCTGTCGACTACTTTTTGTGGGCCACTTATGGTGGCCACTAAATACTCCATCAGTTCAGTACTTAATTAAATTGCAGTACGCAGAAGGCAGAGATCTGAGCTTGGCGACTTATATGCGCAGCTCCATTAGTTCAGTACTAAAGTATGATACGCATAAGCTACTGGAGTATGTAGCTGATGGCTCATAAGTGAAAGTCTAAGAGACATGGTATTTTAAACACACGCTTGCGCCGAAGTGATTTGCGCTTTCCCACGCCTCGGGCACAACCGCCGGTCAGACGATTGTTACTTCCCGCGATGTCTAGCTTGCTTCACAACCACAACTTAGGTAAGAAGACGAAATAACTAATGACTAAGTAATGAAAGCTGCGGCCTCGAAGTAATGTGATATTTTTGTATATACTGTAAGTCCCACTTATTTTCATATACATTTAAATGGATTACTTTCTAACCGAACGAAGCGTTAAGAAACTGTTGGGTAGAGTGTGAAAATGTTCTGTGTTTCAGAGTCTGATCACTTGAACGCGACTGGGTCGGACGACAGAATCTCATATATTGCGTCCCTCTCATAACTAAAACGAATAAGGGAGACGAATTTTCGGTCGCACGGCTGCAGTCGCCATGTTATCACGTAGGTACTTATGTAAATATCGATTACGATTTACTTATCGAACTAGTAACTACTCTATTAATTATAAAGAATAGTCAACTATAACAATCGATTAACATTATTAATGAATCCATAAATCGAAGGGTACTAAAGTATGTTAGGTGTATATAGATATTTTGACGTCATTGAAGCTATTTATTGATTTGTATCAGTTGCGATGTGTCGATCATTTGTGTATACTTAGGTACATATCATGAATTGTATTATTTCGTAAGGCAACGATCCTGTATTGTTAGATCGCGGCGAATGTGGCAAGATTATCCATTATGTAAATGTGATAAATAAAAATATACTTTAGAAATATAAATTAACCGATAAAAATATAATAATATTTCTGTTAGGTATTTTGGTGTTTAGGTATGTCGAATCGGAATAATGGCGAATATGTGTTTCTTATAGATTATTATGTAAGCTGATATTTTATTGGGAGTGAAGATGATGAATCTGGCCATAGGCCTCCTTGGTGATCAAATGTCTGATAAGATTTGGTGTGACGGTTTTGTAAAAAATATTTTAAATGGTTATGTTTAGTGACGATTATTTTTAATAGTTTTATGTATAATTTTAACAGTTAATAAATCTTACCGCATTCGCCGGTCGCTTCTCGCTTTCTCAATATTTCTTTAGGTGTGGTTAGAAACCATCTTGAAATTGTTCTGTATTTTATTATACGTGTAGTTACTTATGGCGCAACCAAAGCGATTTAACGGAACTATAGATATTGCCACCACTTGTTACGCTGTGACACTATTTAGCTCCATGTCTATAGAATTGGACAGATGTATTAAAAATTATTAATTATTATTATAAAGATTCAAAGAAGATGTAAGTGAAATAACACAAGACTTGCTTTTCACCAAACTGATGTCAAATATCATTGTGTAAACGTAAAAATAGTTACATAAAAACTCATGCGTTTGCCCAATTCTATTGTTACGGAGTAGATTCTCTTTAAGTTAAAATAATTTTATCCCAGCTTGTTTGAAATGGTAAAAGTTGAAGACAATAAAGGAAGATTTATACCTATTTATTAATATTAACGAAGTGACGACTCGATCGATATCTAAAATGTTAACTTTGTAGAGTAAGCTCTTAGCAGCGTGTATTTGTATCGGAGTACATAGAGCCCACAATATGCGGACACGCGTCACAGCCTGCTAACACGAATTTATCTGAAACAGTTATGAAATACATTTATTTTGATACAAGATTTTGTTTGGTTAACAGTAGATTTTTAATTTAGGATGTTTTTTCAAATGTTAATATTATTAACTCTATTCATCGTTGTACCAAAAGTGGGAAATTCATTAATATTGTGTGCTTGGAGACTTAGGTCTTAATAAGGTCTTTAGATGACTAATAACCGTCTTAATTTCTATATTTTTTTAGAAATTAACATATCAATAGATATAAAATATTACCAGTCGTCTATTTCTTTATCACTATTTTATTTTCTTAATCATGGGAAGTTTTAATTTAACTAACTGGTAAGGCGATATACTATTTCATATTGTGTTGTTAATTTAATGAATTCTTTAAAATTGTTAGAATATCCGTCCAAATTATAAACATAAAACTAAAAGCCATTTTTTCGTTTTATTATTAACATGTATTAAATTTGAATTTTTAACATATTCTAGAATTCTAGAATTTTTAACTAAATAATGATGCTGAGGCGTGTGTCCGTGTATAACAACTGTAATAATTAATGATATTTATTAATGGTAACGAATAATTTACTTCAAATTAAATTATCGGATTGGATATTTATAATTTCTAAAATCTGTAAAACGTATTGTGTAACATTTGCATCATATCTTGAGTGTTTGGCCAACTTGGCCAAATGTATTCGGTCAAATTATTAGTCTCGACTTCTGATAGTGTACTTTGAACAAATTGGCATGTTATAGTTTGTCATTAAATTCATTGATATAAACATAACCATTGTATTCATTATACTATTAGTAGGATCCAATATAGTACTGTGATTGGTAACTACCGCCGATTTGAGGACGATTGGATAAAGTGTTAAAATTAATATTCCTTGGTATCGGGTGCATTTGTTAGAACGTTGTAACCTAAGAGATAGAGTATTGCGATAGGTAGGTACTTTCAACAGTACAAAATGTGTAGAGTAACAGTATAATTTAATTATCTACTATTACAGATGGGTTCAATAAACGATTCCGTTCCCAAATAAAAATTTGTTTGATTTTTATACCGGTTCTCCTTCTGACAAGACAATGCGCTAAATATTCTGTACTGTAGTCGTCATACAATTTTAGCTATAAGTACGCAATGTAATATATTATTTTACCTTGAAAACTTGACACTTTTAATCAATTTTGAAGGCAACGTAAATACCAGACCAAACTACTTATTTGGCGCATTGTGCCGTGAACAAAAAAATATCTGCACAAAATAAATTAAGCCACTTCTAATAATGACCTACTGAGACATGATGAAGAAAGTAATGACACTGTAAATGGGTTTTAAAGATACGCAAGATTTAATGAAAAGAAGATTATTATTTATACAAATAAAGAACTTTAAAAAAAAAATAAGTCAACTTTAAAAAAAAATAACTTAAGTTGTCAGCATAAAAAAATGCAACTACCACCTGTTAAAAGGGTGATTTCACCGAGAGGAAACATGAGATACATAACTAATAGGAAAAATATGTTTTTAAACAATTTTCCTTACATATATTATATGTTTTAACAGTTTCGCATATATTTTACTTAGTTTACTTTACACATTAAGAAGGTATATACTCCATAGGGTCAGTCGTGGCCTCTGATTGGCCAATAAAATTTGACAGGTATAAAACAAGATGCTGATTGGTCGAAAATTGTTTAGTTGCAGTTGAACATCATTTTGTCATGCCAAATCACAGGCGTGTTAAAACTTATCAGCCATGTCACCACTGTTATGTTAATACACTTTTGTACACAATAATGTTAAATACATTGTATTGTACACACGATTCCGTCAACTATACGGTATCAACCTAACTATAGGTATACAACAGTGGCATGTTATTGATCACTCTTACCCGATTAGCGATCTACTCAGTGTCACAGTACTATAAGAACAGTACGTTATACCATTCGTCTTTCTACAATATGGACTCAAATATAGTATAGATTAGAATTCTGGGGAATAGCTTATTAATTTATTTTACATACATACATAATGTCACGCCTTTTTCCCATGGGGGTAGGGTATGCAGAGATCACGTGATTTTGAGAACATTTAGTCTCCGGCCGATCATAAGACGCGCGGCGATTCATCAGTAGGCTCTTACTTAGCCCACAGATAACCTCCAATAGATACCACATTAAGAGGATTGACGTGCGCCCATGCATCTATGCTATTACATAAATAAGTAGTTGCCATACACGCGCATCTTCAGTGTCGACTAAGAGACAGATCTGCGCGTCAGCCTTTACGTAGACACTTTTATTTACATTTAATAAGTATTTATGCATAAATAAACGTTAAAATGGCCTTCTGTTCCGTAAAATGGTGTGGGAAGAATTCCAGGACATCAAAATTTAAAAAAAGATGGCATAACTTTTCATTGGTAAGTAAAATAATTACCTATTTTATTCTAGACGGAGCTCAAGTTACGACGGACGAATTTTGAAAGTTGGCAAAAAATTTTTGACAAGTGTCAGCTCGCGTTGATGTCTTTTGTCACTATCCCTTTCTTTCATTACCCATTTCACTATTTTTATCCCGTTCTGGCATAGACATGCTTAACAAGAGGGTTGTAACTGTGTACGTTTCAGTATGTCGAATCGACATTGTCGATAATGCATAACGTAAAAAATGTAGATTGTCCTAACTCAATTTGCTTTAGATTTCCAATGGGTCCTGAAAGAAAGTCTAAATGGATTGATGCCACATATCGCGGTGATGAATCGTTCCCGAGCAAAAATACCGTCATTTGTTCGAGACATTTCCCAGAGAATAGTTTTCACTATATGAAGGATAGAACACGAGTAATGGAAACAGCTATGCCTTCTTTATATTTACCAATTTTGGTATGGATGTGTTGCCGGCAATGTGTATAATCCAGCCATTCCATACAATATTCTATAGTTTTCTTTATTCTATTCTAGTATTCTATAGAATAAAATATCATTAACACCAACCACCAAACAATAACATTTGTTTTTTTTAGTACGGTCTGGTACGGTTTTAAGGTACGGAACTCTAAAAAAATTTATTTATTTATATCTAAATACATATAAAATATAAATAATTATAAATTTGTCGATAAAATTATACACATTGCACAATACAACTGGACATCACTAGATAAATGAGTGTTACGTCCCCCGCACCCCGTTCCTACCTCCTAAAATTGTGACTTGAACCTAGAACAAAATGGTGAACGTACGGTATCTATTGGAGGTTATCTGTGACTTAGCCAGACTTAGTGACAGGGTTGCTTACTGATACTTAATCGTCGAAACGTCGTCTAATCAATCCAAGTACTGTTTTACGCCTAAACATAGTATTTTAAAGTATGAAATCAAATAATCAGCGATACATGCTTAATCACGACGTGAAGACTATGAATAAAATTGCTGTTTCCAAATATAGTGACATGGACGTACACAGCTTTTGGTATAGGGGGGATACAATATTATTAATAGGTTCTTATATTAAATAAACCTACACGAGTTCCAGTTGCGTACGCCCATGTATGCTTGATATTTTAAACGTAGGTACATCCTGCACCGAAGTACCTAAGCTACGATATGGAGAGCAGATCAGTGTCCACTTAATAAAGAAGATTGTGCTACACAGATGTTACAGAGGTGAGTAATTATCATTTGATTTTTGAAGTTTCAACTTTGATTTATTATTAAACGAAGAAGTTTCAGAAACAGAAAATTTAAACGGTCCTCTAGACACGTTGTCTCTTTGAATGTCATAAAACACCTTAGCCTTTCATACTAACGTACCTCACTGTTATCGTTCGCATTGTGGCTTGCTTGCAGCCTTGCAATGCTCTTATCTCGCGCACGTCTCGTTGCTATAACAAAATTTAATACGGCCGTTCACCGTATTATTTTTGACGACTAAGTATTAAACATCTGAAAGACTTGTGCCGAAATTTTCATTCCTGTTTTACAAATGATTTTAGTTACCTAAAATATCAGATGTGTTTAAGTAGATAAGTAGGTAACTAAGCATATCTTGGGATACACTTTAAATCTTAAAAACAATTAAAGTAAATAAAGTGCTTTTTTGACACAGAAGTAGGTACAACTAAGTATGTAACTGGAATATGATGCTAAAATGCTAACTTGCTAAAAATGTGGATAATTTTTAAGATATGCGGGTCTAACGAACTGTTAGGGTACATTATTGTCGTCGTTACAATGTATCTAACTAGCCCGCATACAAAAACACGTTTATTATGCAAGCGAACAATAGATATAGCAGATATTATGCTCATTTAGATTATAATCAATGATATAGAAAAACCGAGCGTAACCAATATTTTTGGCTGTGGGGACATTTTGCAGCCATTCGACAAAAATTACCAAGACGCTTTCTTTCAACCAATCAGAAAGGCAATAGCTTACCTATCTAATAATATGCATATTTTAATAGCTTTTCAATCCATTTTTTACAGTCAACATACAAAGTTAATATAAAAAGTTTTTACGAGGTTTAACGTTCGAACTCATTAAACAGAACGCTCAATCGACGCTAAGTCTTAATAAATATTTGCACAAACAATACCAGGGGGACCTTACGATCGTCTGTGCAAATCTTGGCGTCATTGAAAATAATGGTAAAAAACTCTATAAATGTTTATTCTATTTTAACCATGTGTATGTGCTTAATTACCTATCTATAGCCCAGTTAGTCAAGTATGAAGGACAAGGCTTTTTATGACTGTCACGCAAGCACTGATAGATTTGATATAGGTCTTGCTAGAACATAATTTTTTAATCGATAAATTATGTTTAAAGGTATACTTACCGTACAAACTCGTTAGCTGTTTAAGAATTCTTAGGTATACCTACCTAATAACAAGAAATAGATATCTATTGAATTAGGTAGACTGTTTACGTATTGCAACGAAAAATATTATGTAGGTACACAGGTTACCTACCTATGTACCTACATAATATTTTTTTTAATGTTTTAATATTGTTATATCTAATCTCTCTGTATTGCGGATATGCAAATATAAAAATGTTGCCTTTTGACCGTCTTAATGGTGGTAGGTACTTTGGCTTATTTTCTACTTAGAAGATATTCAAATTGCTGTTTGAGGAAAAAAATATGTTTGTACCTATTACTTTTCGTTATCGTTGAAAATAAGTTCTATTTTTAATATGTACATTCTATTTCATTTTTCTTATTACTCGTGTATCAAACAAACACCATGTTAGCAAATTTAAAAATGTATTTAAAAACAATAATTTGTTAAATGCAATATTATCTAAATAACGTTTAACGTTATGAAAGCCACGCACACACCATTTATTCGCTAAACAACTTAGACTATTTGTGATGTTCTGTGAATTCGCCGTTGGATATGACTTATAAGTGTGAGAAAAAACTCCTTTAATTTCACACTTTTCACTGCAAATTCAGCGCACACGTTAAAAATTCTTGTTCGTTTTGCTGGAACGATCTGAAATTGAAATAATATTAATATTTTTTATCACGAGCATTATTTAGTACCTAGATATTATAACTTTAAACACCTATCTACAGATAAAGGATTTCATATTAATGCAATGATAATATTATATCACCACTTTTAATGCATTTCGAGATATTTATTTTAATCGATTTGATATTGAATAGGTAGACTAAGATTTATTTTGGTTACGTAGTAGCGTAGGTAACATAACACAAAAATTATTTATGTTCAGTTATTTTTCAAAAGGTAATTTTTCCTTTATTATTGTTTACAAAAGGGCCTTCAGCCTGTATTCCAATGAAGTTATGCCGACCTATTTAAAGGGTAAAATCCCAACCAACAAAAGGTTTTCACGCTTGAGGCTATGGAAATGGCCTATTCAGCATTCTAACATAAACATTTCAACTCAACTCGTATATAAAAGTATCTATTAACCTATCCAAATAATTAAGAGATATAAATAACTTTTCTTTTATATTTGGACCTGAAGAAATCTCATGCAAACTCTCAAAAAAAATTTCTACGTCGAGAATATCTCACATATAAAAATGAATTGCTGTTCGTTAGTCTCGCTAAAACTGGAGAGCGGCTGGACCGATTTGGCTGATTTTGGTTTTAAAATATTTATAATCTTCCAGGGAAGGTTTGTACGGTAAGAAAATATGGAAAGATAGCTAGGAAAATAATAAAAGAAAATTCGGAAACGGGGCGTTACGGGACAGCTAGTATGTTATAATTTACACCCCCAGGTGTATCCATATAGTTTAAACTTAAGAATGAAACTATTGAAACAATATGTAGATATGGTGTGGTATCTAATGGTAAGTATACGGACACATACAGATTCGAACGCATGTAACAAACATAGGTAAGTACTATAGGATAAAAGGAAATTCGACATTTTTGGAAAGAAAATAAAGATGAATTACATAACAAGAAAAATGATAATTATTAACCTACTTACATTAAACGTAGACGTTAGTGTTATTAGTAACAAAGCACAAACACTCGACACGCAGTTGTTCAGTGTGGACAGCCAAATAAAACAATTAAATAAGTACAGTTAAAACATTTATTAAAATAATTATAAATAAATAATTTTGTCATGACCGTCGTTTCACTTCGAAAAATCACAGACATTGTTAAAAAATATTTACAACAAAACTTCTATTTGATCAAATATTTTTTGTCAATAAACAACTTTTTTTTTTAAATTTTTTTAGCCAATAGATAGAAACATTCAAATTGCCAATTATAATCCCACTAGCAATTTTTAAAATAACAAATAAATCCATTATCTACACACATTGAAATCATAAATTTTTTTACAGTTTTACTCGCAATTAAAATATTTTGTACCTACGTAGGTACATAAATTGCGTGAGAAATGTATCCATCGATAAGAAAACCAATAAATAAACAGTAAAAACCTATGGAATGACTTGAAAATTGGCTGTAAAATAACTTAATTCAAACTGAGCGGGAATTTAAAATAATTCGGGAAAAAATCTTAGACCCGTTAAACAGTACAAATACACATTAATTAAAACTGTTATCAACATTACGTTTAAAATCTGCATAAAAAATATCGCAAATTAGATTTTTTTTTTAAACAAACATACATAACATCACGTCCATAATCCCCGAGGGGTTGGCAGAGTCAAAGGGGCAGCAGGCCCCTTTAATGTTTGATTATGTATTATTTTAGAGTTGAAACTGTTTTATTCTATAGTTATTAATGGAACACTTTCGTTGGGCATTAAACATTGCTCAGTTTAAATATAGAAGAATATATAATCAAAAGTAATTATAACAAATGTGTAGAAACATTAGAAACCTCAAACATCATCAACATCAAACGTCCACTACTCCACTTTGTTCTACGAAAAACTGTTAAGCCAAAAAAGCAGGATTACCAAGAAATATACTTACAGATTAAAAAATACCAATATAAATCCATCTGTGACCTGTGTTTATTACCTAAATAAATATATAGAAGTAAACTGCATAAGAAACTATGGCTATGGCTAATCTATATTCAAAACATAAAACAACACGGTATCGCGTGAAAATAGTTTTTTTTAAGAAAAGCTGTAATTTCTAAACTTCCCGTAGAACAATTTGGAATTAGGTCTAATAAACTTTAATGAGACCATACCACAATCTAGCTAGAAATAAATAGAATACAATTAAACCAAGTCATTACGGCAAACTTATGGCAATATTTACTAAAACAGAAGAGTCGTCGACAAGTAAATAGACTTAATGTTTTGTAATAATGCAACATGTTAAACTTCTAAATATATATTATTTATATACTACACCAGAATTTTATAAACTGTCTGATTTACCATCGAGAGGAAGTTAAACGAAAAAATCTATGATAAAAACTATATTTTGAGACGATTCCGAAAATTTACAAACAATGATTACAGACAGACGTCTGTGTCTCACTATACTTGAATAAATTAAAAGTTAATTTCTAATAATATTACAATAATTTTGACGTGTTACATGTAACATTTGTGACAAAAGTAAAGCCATAAATAAACATTCAGGAACCTAAAATTTTTTATGTAAAACTACTCCCGTATTGACAATTAAAACATAGTTTAACGCCAAAACTATATACACGGTGTAGCCAATTATTACTGAGAACTAACGTTTATAAATAAAAATAAGTACAGGAACTAATTATATTATGGTTACTTCAAGAGTATTGTAGCAACTATGATCAATATGAAACAACTAACAATACTCCATGTTGTACCCACGGACTAGTAAAAAAGAAGGAGTTCGCGCCACTAACTAGACATTGAAGCACCTCAGGTGCTCCACCTTGACACGCAACTTACGTCACACACTGACATAATAAGTGCTGCAAATGACAGATATCCGATATCTGGTATCCAGAAGTATCTCACTCACACATTCATAAACGTGGCTTCATCCTATAGTATGACAGCGTGGAGTCCTTCTTTTTTTACTAGTCCGTGATTGCACCCAGTGTTTGTGACACTTTATCCAAGATGTACTTGCGATTTTTCATATAGTTACGTAGCATAAATCACTACATGTATGAATCAAGGAAGACAAAAAAAGTCTTGACAATCCGTCAATATACAATTATCTAAAAAAATATTCTGTGACGACATTCTATTTTAAACCATTATGGATGACATTGCATAAATGGAATTGTTCGCCATATAAATAAACTAATTGACATTAAAATCTCAATTGGAATGTCGCCAACCACTTTTGGATTAAACTCAACGTTTTGCGCTCGGTAACAACCTTGGACGTAAAAAAACTTATGATATTAAAATACCTTGTAAATGTAAAAAACTATGATCTGTAAAAAAATAAAACAAAGTAATAATTATGATAATACAAAAATAATTAGGTACAGTTTTAACACGGGATGGCAACCATCAGTTATTGCACATTTAATTTCTAATCGGACTTATGCATAATAACAAAACACTATTATCATAATTCACTTTTAAATATGTGGTCTCATCAATAGGGCATTTGACTTGGTTTCATAATATGTACCAAAAAAAATACAGAAAAATTATAACTTATTATTACGTTTATATTCTCATAATAATCATTGTCTTAAAAACAAAGATTATATTATTTTGTGAATATATACGTATAGTACGTTTCGTTTATTGCACGTGCAAAACAGAGATAGTAAGAAAAACGAATTGACACATTTTAATGTCAATTGTTTAATTACAAATGTTTCATTGTAGTTTATAGTATTGTAATTAAGTAACAAAAGATCTTTTTTTTGCAATTGCATATACATCACACTTTTCATGTATATATGAATATATACAAATAATCATAGTCAAACACCCTATTGTATAAATTACAAAAACATGAAAATAATTGATACATCATATACCTGTATATTTGTAGTATACCTTAAGGATTGGTAATGTTACCATACTAGCAAAACCTTTAAGGGAAGATCAGACCTTATGGTATATCAGACACCATGAGTTAAATTGACTTACAATCAAATATTATGCTAGAAATAGGATCAAGGTCAAATGAACATCGATGCTTTGTATTTATAAAAACTATTATTGTACGAGTAAATTGACGTGGAAAAGTAATACACTGGACGATTGTATTGTAATATTTAATTTCTATACTGATCATTAAGTGTCGGTTCAGCTGAGCATACAAAGGAGTAAAAAATATATGACAAACGAAATTGAAAGAGAAAAAAATTGAGGATATTTAGTTGTTAATATGTAGTACACTGTTTTATATTCAGAAACCAGGGTTTCTCAAACTTATAGATTTTGTGCACACCAGACAAGTTTAACTTAATAATGATTTTTAAGAAACGAGTATATTATTTTGTGAATATATAAATGTGCAGATAATCTTACGATATTTTACCTTGCTTTGCTAACTCTACCTAAACGCTTTCAGGTGTATTCTCAAAATCTAAATAGCATCTCACGGATGTAAGATCTCGTTCTTAAGTGTAAATGTTTTACCCTTAATTCTGACTCAGAATTATCTACGATAAGGCAGCAATCTCAACTTACAACACCCCTGAAAAACTTATAGAAAATTGGTCTACATAGTGTCATAGGCAGACATAGTGTCTAATAAATCTATGTTTTATTTAACGTCTATTCCATTAACACTTAGTGTATTGGCACGCACTATGGTCGTACAAATATTCATTTACCCTTGATCCATAAGAAACAAAACTTTAAGCTCACACGTCACTGGATTTAATAAATAAGTCTTGTGATGACCGGCTACTTAAACTAAGGCGATGGCTGACAAATCTTAGATTCCGAGAGCGTCCATTTTAAACTTTTCGGCCGAATAGGGCAGTAGACACCACCAATATGTGACATCCTTTTTCAAAATGGAATGATTGAATAGATTTTTAACATCACTAACATGCTATTTTTTACTAACAAAAATTATGGGGTCCAAAAAAAATTTATTCGAATTTTAAAGGCAAGCAATTCAAACCTATCAATAAAATGCTGTCATAAATAAGTTGCCTTTTAAGATAAATGATGCTTCGCAATTGCTTGTGTATGGTGTCTACAACCCATTATTGTAAATAATATCTATATACAATAATATAATAACTAAACGACATAATACACTATATATAACTATAACATTTTTAAAATGCTTAGAAATAATATAAAGTACACAGGCTACCAAAATTTCCTTTTTGACTAATTTATGAGACGAGAGACAAAATAAAGAAAATACAAGTGCCGTGAATTAAAAGTGAAAAGAACATCAAACTGAAAGGAAATTTGAGTGTCCATTAAAGTAAAAGGAACAACCATTTACTTTTTAGAACAATAATACGGAAATTACAAAGTCAAATTATGAAATTATCGCAGTCGAGCCGGCGAAAGAATGGCTATTTGACGTTCGTTATTTTAACGTAAATAAAAGGAAATAATGCGTCAAGCGTTAATAAAGTGATAGGCGATTGTTTCACAGTGGATCTTTTAATATGTCATTAAGCAATGGTTTGGCGTAATACGTAAATTAAGCGTGTCAGCTTTACGGAAGATATAAAACACACTTCATCAAATACGTAATCCGAAGATTTCCTTTTTCACATTCACATATTAGACACGCCTTGATGCCATTCTCATATCAGCTCAACTAAAATAACTTTTTAAGAAACCAGTTTAAAAAAAAGTATACAAAGGGAAAAAACACATTCTACTCCTATCTCCCTCATAATTTACAAGTCTAAATAGTCCGATCTCAGTATAATTTAACACCAAACAACATACATTTAATAGATAACATATCAAATGTAAGGACGCTCTTAAATCAATCTTCCACCCTAATTAGTTCACGATCCTAGGGCCGCATTCACACCGGCCTGTAATTTAGCTGGCAAATGTGCGAAAGTTCTCAGCTAACTGATTTATTTTCAATTCGACAAAACTTTTGAATTGAACCGAGTAATAACGAAAAATGATTTTATAATATTAATAAACTAATTACATATAAAAATGGGCGGGACTGTTATTGTGCTACAGTCAAGATGTTCTTATTACATTCACACGGCAACTTACAGATCGGCGTGAAAGCGACTTTTAAGTAAGCAAAAATCACACAGGCATCGGAGCGCACGCAGCGTACAGATTTGTCACATAGAGCGTAGGCTGCACGATATTTAGGTCCGATTCGATCCGTGCACGTCTCACTCCGCAGTACTGGGGTCCATTGGTGCTTCCCCCTTTTAACTCCCTAGCCGCGGCTTGGCCCCCCCCGACGAGCACTGCTTCTTCACGTTGACCCCCTTACCGACCCCGCCCGCGCCAACGCCCCCGCCGAACGCGTTATGCCTCACATTCTCATTGTTCGAGCTGTGCGGAAATAATTTTCGAATTACAAAAACAATACAAAATTTTTATGGAAACGAAATGAGATTTGTCTAGTGATTTTTTTCTTTTATGAAGGTCATGCAAGTAGCCCGTGAAACAGATTTGAAAATTTAAGTAACAATACTTTTTCGATATAATTCTGACATTTATAAATCATCCTCTTGAAATGATTTTTTAATTTGTTTTACATGCTTTTTGTAATTAATTTAAAATGTATTAGATATGGATTTATTTTCTTGAAAGTTTAAAAAAAGTTAATTCCAATGCATTTTTTTATATAAATATATAAGAGTTTTAAATACTTTGAAACTCTTTTCATCTAAGGAATAAAATATATTATTAGATAGTAGTAATCACAATTTTTTCTTAATTTTTTGTTAAAATCTTGTGTTGTAACTATGGTGTTCTAGAAGCATTAAGTAGGAGAATTGCGCCTGTTTGATTATTTGGGCTTTTATCAATTCATTTTCAATCCTATTAATATTGTTCGCAAACCCCTTATTCCTCAAATCATAAATTCAATAAATATGGTGCATTTATACCACATTTAACATTAAAAACGTCTTAATTACAAAGCGTGTTGAATTCCGTGCAACAACTGTGCATAATGAGAAAAGTGCAGTAATTACCAAAGCAACCATTTAAAAAGTACAAACAACTGTCATTAAAAAGAAATTAGAACCACAATTATGACAGACCGGTGCGGTTGTCCGTAATGACATGACCTTGTGTGACCCAACATGCATGATCCACGATATTTAAAACTAAAAATATTAAGCCATTATTACAGATTGAAACAAATTGGACGAAAGAAAACCTATCTACAATTATACATTAGTAATGTATAATTAAAATATAAATGTATAATTCTATAGTTTATCAATACTTTTTGGTAATGTTACATTACATTTTGATAAACTATAGAATGACAAAAAAGGGTTGGGCCCCTTAGGTATTTTGATCAAACACTCGTCATAATTGGCATGGTGAACTTTTTATATTCGAATTTAGTTTGAAGTAGACAGCGATTAACCTTCCGATTGAAAATTTGCCTCCAAAATCGTGTGATTTTTTAAAGTGTTCCAACGGCTCCTAATTTCCTGCGCCTTTCGTCGCATTCATTTGTCCTAAGGAAACCCTAATTACTAATCCGTTAATTTTTTTTGTGACGGAGCCATTAAGAACCATCAATCATGACATATATAAAATTTACCTTAATGTTATAAACCTGTATTAAAAGGAAAAATACAACTGATAATTCTTGAAACTATTATACAGTTTTGTTTTGTTTGCAAGAATATATAATACCTACATCGAATTAAATAAAAACATGTGAGGGAATATGCACACTAATTGATATAACAAAAACACCAGGTGCACAATGTTTTAAATTAGAATTTACCATTATCCTTACTACAATATAGTAATGTCATATGTGACAGAAAAACAAAGAAGCCGACTATTTCAAATCTATACTTACTTATTAGATTGGCCCGTTTGTCGAGTGGTCAGAGACCCTGGCCACGAAACCAAGGGTCGCGGGTTCGAATCCCGCTAGAGGCAAATATTTCGTGTGATGAACATGGACATTTGTACTCGAGTCATGGATGTTTATAAACGTATTTAAGTATGTCTATCCGTTTACCTAGTATCCATAGCACAAGCTTATGAGCTTAGTTTGGGACTAGGGAATTGGTGTGCAGTGCATTGGTGGGAAGTGGTGTGTGGTGTGAAGAATTTATTATTATTATTTATTAATATTATAAAGCTGAAGAGTTTGTCTGTTTGTTTGCTTGGACGCGTTAATATCAGGAACTACTGGTCCGATTTGAAAAGTTATTTCAGTGTTAGATAGCCCATTTACCGAGGAAGGCTAGGCTATACAACATTAACCATAAACGCGGGTAAAACCGCGGGCACAGCTAGTTTACTATAATACAGTAAGGGCAGTCGTAATACTGATTTGAAACATTGTGCAACTGGTATTAAGCAGGCCGGTAAGTAACTTAGGCTATTATTTATGACGAATAAATATTAAATATTCAGTGGGATTCAAAAAAATCTTTGACAAAAAGCCTCAAAATATCGGTAAACTATAAAGCACTATACCAGATAAACGTTGTAACAACACAAAACTTACAAGTCTGAAACCCAAAATTTTTCATCCAACCGAACTCAATTTCATTTTAGGCAGAATGTTGTCTAATGAGCTCGTTTCGTCGCATCTGGTCCACTTCGCATTTGGTCTACTAGACGAAAAGGTGGCTTATTGTTCTTTTGACTACCCCTTCGGGGATTACGGGAGTGAGTATGTACGTGTGTATATATGTAACAACACCACCCGTGTAGGAAAGTCAATATGAAAATTAAAGGTAAGACAAGAGAATGATTTAGTTAGTAGTAGAACAGTACAGAATCAATTTTCTTATCAAATTACGTGAAATGGGGCCGTTATCTACGTTATTAATTGTTAACCGTGATTTAATTAAACTGCGATATCGCACCAATAAAGAGGCTATAATACCATACCATTGCATATGGTACTTACCAGATTAATTTTATCTAGAAATTAACGTTTTAATCGTTACCTTTTTACCGTTTTGCTTTTTCACAATTGTCCATCTGACCCAGCCCGGCTTTATTTTTGGCTGAATGTGGTTGAGGGGGCTTGCTGCCCCTTCGACTCTGCCTACCCCTTCGGGGATCGTGGGCGTGATGTTATGTATGTATGTATGTATAATCGTTACCAATAATAGATGACATCTTCTGTTAAGTGTCAAGTTAGATTATATCGATTTAATGGATTCGAAGTTATTATTTTAGTACCCATGGAACATAAACGTCCGATATTAGTCCGGAGCTTAAAAATAATGTAGGTACTAACTCTGTTTCTTGTCGTAAAAGGTGACTAATGGTTTATAGGGCTTTTTTGTTTGTCATAGTGTAAGCAATAATATAGCTACTTGTCACTACTTTTAATCTAATCCAACTCCAATTTTATTTTTGGCAAAACGTGCCCAAGGAAGCTTGCCCTTCGTTGAACTTTGCCTCGTAAAGCTTTACCCCTTCGGGGATTGTGGTGCGTAAAAGAGAAGAGCGCCAATACTTACTAAAAGTTTTAGATGTGGTCAGTGTTAAAACACTATAATAAGATGTTTCATAACGTCAAATCACAAAACACTTTCCCCGGGTGAACTCTTTCGTCACACTTGCATCATTTCCACCAATTCTCACAAGGTGACTAAGTTGTAACGTACACAAACATTACTGATTCACACTACCGCATCAGCGCAGACGACGTGACACGGAGAGCGTCGCTAAACGCAGACCAGTCACCGGGTAAAGTTGCCTGAACCAAGCACTTTGCTGAAATGATTACCCAGGTACCCTAGTTTGCTCACGTATACAGTTGAGACAAGAAAAACGTCGCTAAATACAGGCCATTTACCGGTAACAGATATCTGACTTGAGAACTTTGTTGAAATGACTACCTGGGTACCGCTGTGACACGGTAAACGTCCCTAAATGCAGACCAGTCGCCAACAATAGTTATGTGGCCAAGTACTTTGCTGAAATGACTACACCTAGATACCCTAGCCTGCTCACATACACCGTTAAAACGAGAAAGTAAATTATTTTATAACACATAACATAACATCACGCCCATAATCCCCGAAGGGGTAGGTAGATTCAAAGGGGCAGCAGGCCCCTTTGACCACATTCAGCCAAAAACAAAACTGGGTTGGGTTAGACGGAAAATTGTGAATAAGTAGTGACAAGTGGCTAGCTTGTCGCCTACACAATCACATACCCAAAACCCGATATACCATTAATCGTCTTTTACGACATGCTAGGCAAGAAAAATGGGCTGGTTTAGATGGAAAATTGTGAAAAACTAGTGATAAATATTAATATTTTATAACTAGTATTTTTTTTTTCTCTCTGCCTACCCCGCTAGGGAAGTGGCGTGAAGTTTAGTAAGTTAGTTAGTATTTTAAAGTCTTGTAAAGTAGATATTAACTTACGCCCTGTTAGACGGTAGGTACAGTATGCCACCTATGTATGTGAACGTCGACGTGACAATCAAAGCGTCGGTTTACTTACAACAAATAAATCGACTAAACTTATCTGACCACTTCATTCTATTCTGTACAAGTCCGACAATATTGTACAATAAAACAACACAAATTGCAGTATCATTCTATATCATAGATTAGCTTATCACCGCATCAAGAACTTCAAACAATAACTAAATACTTTAATTTGGCTCGATGGCGCATTCGGTAGTGACCCTGCCGCATGCGCCAAGAGTTGTGGGTTCGATCCCCACCCAGGACAAACATTCGTGTGATGAATACTTGTGTTTGTTCAGTGGGTGGGTGTTAATATCCAATATTTAAGTATATATTTGTAATACCACTGTTGATTCTGATATCTGTAACACAAGTGCTTAAGCTACTTATCTCGGAGGCAGATCGATGTATGTGATGTCGTCGGATTTTTATTTATTTATTTATTATACTTTTCCCCCTATAAAGTAATAGAACTTTTCATAACGCCTATTAAATGTATGTATGTATTTAATGAGAATTACAAAACTAAAAGTAGTCGCCAAACAAGAAAACCTAAAATGCATTCCTGTGACACTTTTTGCTAAAAAGTTAAGTTTTCGAAATATTCTTTCTCATCCTGAAGTAATAATAAAAGATCCGTCTATCTTATAATTTGTTATTCAATCGACGAAGAACCATCTCGACATTGAAAAAATCCCAGATGTACAAAATATTTTGGTGATATGCCAAAAAAGGTACACGCAGTGATATTACTGAGCATTAGACCGGACGGAGCAGTTTAAATCTCAAGCTCCAATGCAACATAATTGGGCACATCATTACTCTTGCCAAAAACTCTTAAAATACTATCATCTTTAATATAAAAATGAATCGTTGAATGTGTTGCTAAGCGCAAATTTCGAGAACAGCTGAACCGATTTCGCTAATTCTTTTGTAGTTATGTTTGTTATTGTCAGGTGAAGGGCTTATATGAAAGAAAAAAATAAAAAAGTTGCGCGAAAAATTATAAGAAATGTTGAAATCCTAGATCGGGGCGTTACGAAGTGCGCCGGGTCAGCTAGTTAATAATAAACGACACTCCGATTTCGTGGGTGTTACATGTTAGACAGGCCCGTTGGTCGAGTGGTCAGAGACCCTGGCCACGAAACCGAGAGTCGCGGGTTCGAAACCCGCTAGGGGCAAGTGTCGGTCTGGAGAATATATTTATTTATTTGCCACAAAGTTAATTCGTCACAAAAAAATGCAGGTGTAAATTCGTCATAATTCTATTTTTGTGTAGTAAATTTACCGCACTCGTCTTTAGAATTGTGGCGAATTTTCAATACCGTGTAGGTACTTGTGACGAATTAACTTTCAATGTATGGAATGATTTACATTGTGGCGAATTAACTTTGTGGCAAATGTACAATAACCCGTTTTCGTGAATATGTTACCACTTTTTATAGTATACTTTTTTTAGATTTACCTAGACACTAGACCTTTAATTACTAGACTATTTTGACGTACCTACATCAAGTCGACTTTGCAATAAACTGTTAATGTTTTTTTGTATTACGCCCACAATAGTTGGCATGTGACATCCGACATGTACCTAATCACCATTGAACCGTTTTATCTGGTGCATCTGGCATATATTAAGCCAGTCGTTATGATCAACTACACCTCTAATAGTTGTTGTGTCCAAATTTAACCATAACAAGACAATTATTGACACTGTCAACAACTTACTGACATACTTTTAATGACTTCTGACTTCGCTACGTATAAAGTGATAAATGAAGAACCGCTCTACTGATTTTGTGCAAACTTCACATAAACCATCTACTAAATAGTCCGAACAAAGCCTAAACATTTGGTTTGGATAGGTGAGCCCGTTCTTGAGTTATAAAGTTACAACGAAAAGTTGCATTGATTTTTATATTTATTGATATTTCGGTATTACTTCATTAATATCCTTCAACTGACTAGGTTAAGTATTAAATGACTCCAAAGCAATCGAGAATAAATTGCAAGGAATGTATAAGTTACAAAGAAAAATATCGGACATCACAATATCATCTGTTTCTAAAGTAATTTCCTATTATGGAAATCACAATCAACGAAGGTACCACAATTAATCAAACCAAAGAAACAACTATTTCATCAACTGCTATCTGTCTCGGTGTCGGGATCTAACCCATGTCCATCGTGAACGAATCAGAACTAAACAAACTGTCACAGATCAAGACCGAGAATGTCTTTAATATTAAAAGAGAAGCTACTACGTGGGTTTAGATCAATTAATATCTTCACTTTTATTGGAATCATAGTATGTCATCTCCCACAGTCATTGATTGTATGATTTTGTTTAGAACTTTGTTCCATGTTGGTCTGGGACTTGGCCCATGTTGATCTGGGACAAAAAAAAAGAATGTGCCAACTGTGGTTCTTGCCTAGCATGTCGTAAAAGGCGATTAATGGTTTACGGGCTTTTGGGTATGTGACTCAGTAGGCGACGAGCTAGCCACTTGTCACTCCTTTTTCACAGCTTTCCATCCAACCCAGCCCACTGTCCCAAGTTGTCCTGGGACTTAAAAAGAATATGCCGACTGTGGTTCTTGCCTAGCATGTCGTAAAAGGCGACTAATAGTATATCGGATTTTGGGTGTGTGATTGTGTAGGCAACAGGTTAGCCGCTTTTCACTGCTTTTCCACAATTTTCCATCTAACCCAGCCCGGTTTTATTTTTGGCTGAATGTAGTTGAAGGAGCATGCTGCCCCTTTGACTCTGCCTACCCCTTCGAGGATTATGGGCGTGATGTCACATTATAGAACTTTAAAAAAAGTTATATTACTCATGTATATTTTGACGCTGAGTAACTACAGAGTTTCTTGTCGGTTTCTTCTCAGTAGAATCAGCATTCCGAGCCGGTGGTAGATTCACATTGCTCTACATATTTTTGTAAAATTGACGATTTATAAGTGCTATTTTTTAAGGCCTACATAAAGAAAGACCTTATGAATTTTAAATTTTTACATCAATTTAAATAAGTGTGGGTAATATATAGAAACACCTTAATTGTCTGACATGTCGCTTCAACATAAACAGTGAATCCGTTATCCGACGTCTCAATGCACTAATCAGGTTTCCATTATCAAGGCCGGTACGTGGTGGTGCCCCGGTCGGCTAATCGCCAGTGACGTAATAGTTCACTAGGTCTATGTGGCGTGCTTAGCTCTCTTTACAAATATTTACAATGCAAGTGACGAAGATTATACATGTTGTCACTGCGTCTGCGCAGACAAGGAAAACTGCGTGATTCGGTGCGCATATTGGGTGCAATAAGGTTTAATTTTACTTACATTTTCATTTCAGCTTAGACTGGTATAACAAAGGTTCCAACGTGTGCACTGATTACAAAAACACCTGATACATGTTTACTGAATTTGCATACTCTGACGTTATTTTTATGTTTACATGCCGTTTAAATTTTAAAATTTAAATTTTGTCCCATGTTGGTCTGGGACTTGGCCCATGTTAATCTGGGACAAAAAAAAAAAGAATGTGCCAACTGTGGTTCTTGCCTAGCATGTCGTAAAAGGCGACTAATGGTTTACGGGCTTTTGGGTATGTGTCTAAGTAGGCGACGAGCTAGCCACTTGTCACTCCTTTTTCACAGCTTTCCATCCAACCCAGCCCACTGTCCCATGTTGGTGTGGGACTTAAAAAGAATATGCCAACTGTGGTTCTTGCCTAGCATGTCGTAAAAGGCGACTAATGGTATATCGGGTTTTGGGTGTGTGATTGTGTAGGCGACAGGTTAGCCGCTTGTCACTGATTTTTCACAATTTTCCATCTAACCCAGCCTGGCTCTATTTTTGGCTGAATGTGGTTGAAGGGACTTGCTGCCCCTATGACTCTGCCTACCCCTTCCGGGATTATGGGCGTGATGTTATGTATGTAAATTTTAAAATAAAAAAAGTATTTGTTTAAACAGATCATTAAGATCATGTCTGTTCAATTTTTTTTTCATTCTAAAGGCAAAGGCGTATTTAGGTATGCATACGACCAGCTTTCTAAATTAACAAAATAAATATTTTTAATGTACTAGAATTTTACTACATTATAAATTGTACCATTAAGTCTACATGCTACAAGTTTAAAAGAGTTATTATTTATTTATTCCATCTACCGTTGAAGTCAACAACTGACGAAAAAGATACAAAAATTCCACGTATTTAGACGTTTATTTATGAGGCGTGTGCTTAAAATATATCTATCTATGGATTAATTGTCTATATTCCTTTAAGTCAAGAAAATGCATTTTAACTAATTTATCATGCGATAAATAGAGATTATAGATTTATTTAATACTTAATACTATATCAATAATGCATATTTTGACATATTACAAAACAAATGTTTCGCCATAGCACAAAAATAAAATATTCAACAAAACCAAGTATTAGTAAGAAGATAATAATATAAATGATTTATGAATGGTAATTATTGAGACATGCTGCACCGCCCGCAACAAACAATGTTGTTGCGCAACTCATCAGAAACAGAACAGATACGTGGCCAAACATTATTGGCCGTTTTCGGCAGATCTGATAAAAGAATGGCGGGGGATTAGCATAACAAAAAAACATAGATATTTATGTGTCGGCAGATCTTTGGTTGTATGAAATGAATGAATTGACGTAAACGGATGCTACATGAAACTTATAGCGACGATGTATTATTTAGAGAATCTATAATAGTGAACGTTCAATATGCTGGATATAATATATTATAAATTGGGTGATAGCTAGCATTTGGGACCAACTCACAAAATTATGTACACACAACAGCACTTCAGGCTAAACATTGCGGAGTCTTATTCCTTTGTGATACAGCTGTTTCTCAACAAATAAGTAAAGCCTGATGTGCTGCCGTCTGCACATAAATTGATATCAATATGAAGAATGCCCATTAAGAAAGTGTTGGACTAGAAATGCAAAACTACAGCTCTAAAGTACTCGAGGAATGTAGTAAGGGGTTGCTCGTATTCATATAGGTAATACTGAAAGGATAATGCTAATTTAACTTGGGAAAAGTCTAGGCTAGTAATTGTTTAACAGTTCATCTTAGCTTTATATGTGATGCTGTTCCTATGGGAGACGATAACATTGAGAATAAGACTAGGCTTGTTCACTCTTCTCGAAGAAAATATAATTTTAACAATCGGTGATCTATTTGGCATGAAATTAAATAAAATGATATGATTTTTTTTTTACTTACATAGGCTTTAAAAAGCCCTTATAAATCGTCAGAATAAGATCAATATCTAACTAACTAAACATCACGCCACTTCCTTAGCGGGGTAGGCAGAGAGAACCGAACGCCATAAGCCACCTACACACACCTCACTCGCCTCTTCCACATTCATGATCCTTTTCATACAAGCTCTACGGTTTTTTTCCTAACATCAATAAGTAGATACTACCGAGAATAAACCGGCAAGATAGTTATTATGCAAGTTTTAACTGATTTTTACAACACTATAAGGCCGCAGTTACATCGACAATAGACAATATGGCGATTATTAGAGTGAACGCGGATCGCACAGAATTATACATGTGAAAACAGAGATTCCCTCGAATGCAGGTGACGAGCTAACCGCGATGAAGTTTTCACAATTTTCTATTCAAGGTAACTCATATTTATTTTTGAGGAATTATTGTTATAAGTGCTTATTTCCTTTGGACTCCGTCTACCCCTTCGGGGTCAGCGAGAGCGACCATAATCACACGGTTGAGACTACGACCGAAATAATATGACCTCTCGACAACCATAAAAGCGCTCAGTAATCGTATCATATAACGCGTAATTTAATTTGCATAGATTTAATTCTTAAAACGCCGGCTTATCTAAACACTTTGCTCACCTTTCGAACAATAAGTGTATTTATAAACGGAACCGTCAATTAAACTCACTTTTTGTTTATAAATAACGCTTATTGTCCGCGATTAAGATTCCCAGGAAATTGCAAGTATGTCATCTATCAATTTCTCTGTAATTCCCAGAGTAATATAGCGATAAGAAGTAGGTATTCAGTTCATTAACACTTAATTTAAGTTGTCACAATAATAACTGATAACATTCCAATATAAGTTATGATAATACTGTAAAGTAGAGTCAGAAAGTAAGAACAGTCTTGGGTTCAATAAAGAATATTTAAATAAAATTTCAGTTCAATAAAAATGTTAAGTTATCAATGTAGGTATTGAAATCCCAAATACCTACATTGATAAATTAACATTTTTCCTTATTTAAACAGTCTCATTTTAACTAAAGAAATCTTTTAAATTCCATAACTAGCACTAACAATATGAAACCTAATTCAAGTAAAGAAATGAGAAAAAAATTTTGGACTAAAATTCTTCTCATTTACTTTATCATAATATAATATAGAACACATAAGTACAACTACAGGAACATAAAAAAAAGATGTGACTATTTCAACTATGAATCTTTTTAGGTAATAATAGTTCTCCTAACCAATATCCGTCACAACGACCAACCTCAACGAGGATTAGCCATCTTCTCAAGATATAATATAGTGCACAAGTGTATACGCAAACACAGGTGCACTCTCTGTTCCATCACTCTCATAGTCCAGTGAGACGGCGATTCGACAAGACCGAAGAGAAGTCAGGCGCAGGACCAACGGCTTACGTGCTTTCCAAGGCATGGGGTTGATTAAACCACCAACTTCCTGACTCTGACCAATAATTTCAATATAGAAACCAGTCACAAATTATCGGCCCTACCCGGGATTTAAACCCGGGACCTCATGGTCCTTAGGCGACGCATGCTACCACTAGACCAACGAGGCAGTCAAAAGTTTACCAATGTGTATACTGGCCAGTAAATAATATATATTTTTATTTTATTATTCGATGTACATATATAAATCAATTTTGGTCTCCTAGTTTAGAAACTAGGTGACCAAAATTGATTATATTTAAGTGATTTATTTTTATTGCATATAAATGGCATCAAACTACTGCTATCAGACTTTCCACAATCCTAGTTAATCATTACTTGCCCAAACCAATTAATTATTAAGCATTCAGTAGTAATTTCTAAAAGCCTGTTAAATGTTTTTACCAAGCATGCTAGTTTAGTATGACAGTGCATATGAAAAATGTTAAAAAATCTCACCTTAGCATAATTCTGAAGCTTTCCAGCTCTCTTATACTGTTAGACAGCCTTGCAAATGCATTGAAAAGGGCAACAATCTCAGTTCTCTGCAGCCGCTGCGCTCTGTGCCTTAGCGGAAGTTTTCCTTGTACTGGATCGCTATCTGCATTATTCCAGCTCTCTGAAAACAAGATTTTAAGGGCGGTCCCTAAGCCTTGCGTCTGTAGCTTACCCCAAAGCTTACATTTGTCACATCCAACGCAATCCATTATCCTCGAAATATTCATGAAATGCTCACGAAACTCATTTTTCAGCGTTGTAGCCTGACTGCCTCCGCTGAACATTGAAGACTCATTGAAATGATCTGGGAAACTGTAAATTACACCAAGCATGTTTCTTATCGCTTGGCGGGTCTCCTCATCTTCTGTGGGGTTACCAGTAAAGTATTCCTCTTTCTCTAAATATGGCCCAGCTTTGGCTAGAGCTCGCATTTCTAATAAATACACAAAGTACAAGTTTTTCAACCAATTCGGACCTTCACCTAGCGTTTGGGATGGATCAAAACGTCTTTGGAACTCTTCAATGTTTGGACCCCACTCTCCCTCTGGTGGTGCAGCAAAGCCCACACTTTTCTCAGACAATAAGTATTTTGAACATAAATGTATGTTAATACTAGTATGCATACCAGATACAGCTCTGTAAAAGACCCTTTTCTCCAAACACATGTTGCTCAAATCTGAGCTTAAAACATATGGGAATGACTCATAAGGATTGAGTTTGGGTCTGAAGCAGTTCTCTTGGTAAATGCTCCTCCAGATCCTATGAGCTGAGGGTCCTTTGTAGCCAGTGTACCTCTCGGGATTCAAGGACAAATCCACATAGTCGGCATCAGCATCTCTGTCATCATTTCCACAGAATTTCTCCAAAGCATCATCATGAGCTTTCCATTTTGCAATTTCATATTGACTGGCCGCACTAATAGTCATGTTCAAGTAGCCCAGATCCAAGTCATGGTCAGGATCGTTGCTGCAGTCCGCATTGGCCTTCTTCGAGTACTTAGCGGCGGGGTACTCCTCTTCAATTTCATTCTCCTCATACCCATTCGCGTATCCAGGCACACTCTCTTTAGAGCAAGTTTTTATGTGGCAGTACTTGATTGCGCACCTACTGTCATCCGCCCAGAAAGGGCATTCCTTCTTCAAATTCACCTTGTAGAAGCGGAAGTAGTCTTTGCTTACAAGACTCTGGATACGTGGGAAGATTTTCACGTTGTTGAAATAATCTATTGTATCGACATTGCAAGAGCAGTCGCCCAGAGCCCCGTGGAGGGCTTCGAAGCACACATTGCTATCGCAAGGCTTCGTTTCATAGAGTTCCGTGTCGTAACCCACCGCCTGCACTATCGCTAGAGCGAAAATTATAAACACAACACAATAATTTTTGTATGCCATTTCGGGGACGGCTGTCGCCATGGCATCTGTATTCGGCTAAGGTTTATTTCAAATTCTCTGACAACACATCTAAATCTATTTCGGCTCGCGGTTCACAGCAAAGTGAAAGTCGAGTTTAATTAACTAAAAATGAAGTATGAAGCATACGTGCACAAACAAACGTATGCTCACGACGAATCATTGAATTGAATACGAGCTGAGCTGTCATTCTGTCAATGACCTAACTGTCAGTCTAACGCTAATGTCAAACAGGTTTTTTTTTCAGATTAAAGTTTTTTTACGGATCTGATTTGAATACTTGGCATAAAAATTACTTTTAACGTCAACCGCTGAAAGTAATTTTTATGCCAGTATTCGGTGAAGACGGAACGGGACGGTAAATAGTATTGAGTGGATAATATTGAATCTGTGTACTATAATTTTGTTTTTTAATATTTATGACTATTTATTAAATAGCAAAAAATGTATATTCCCTTTTCCAAAGACTTAATAAATTTAAGTTAACAATACAAAATCATTAAAATACTTTTGGGACAGGTCCTTATATAAAGTGGTTCGTCCGTTAAACAATGTATTTTTAAAACAATAGCATTTAATAAAATAAAAGCAGGTGACTAATTTCGGTTTACGAATATTTCAGTAAAATGTCATCAATAAAATTTTATGCTTACAATACAATACGATTCATTCCTGGGTCACAGTACTAAAAATGTTAAATTAACCTAATCGAATCGCTTTTTCTGTGTTTTGTTGTGTTTGTAAAATTTTAGTTATATCACAGAGTAATAATATACTACGTACAACAGAAGGTCACTGCCCATACTTGAAAAGTTACTGCTATAACTCGCGCAAGAACAGCGACAGTGGTGAGTAAAGTTTAGTTTGTTTGTCAGGAATAATACAAGATGGCGCTACAAGCACAGGTTAGTGGTTTCTTAGTAATAATACGCCATCTGTGTAAAATTCATGGTTTTAAAACAAAAATTATTTTGGTTTGGTTCTAAAGAAAATATTTTATATTCATGTTTTTCACCAAAATTTAATAAATTATCTAAGAAATGACGTAAATAACTTATTTTATGAAAAAATGTTTTTTTAAAAGTGAAATAATAACGTTTTTATTCGGTTCTAGCTCTCAATCAGTCTAAATGATACCTGTAGCGACATCTGTCTGTGTCAAGCCTATTCTATATACGAAATCTAAAATGTATGTGACTTTGACCAGACATTGGTTAAAGGCTGTTCGTCATCAAAAATTATATGGCAGACGCAAGAGAACGGGTTCAACGGGTTTTCCCAGGGTGTCTTAAAAAAAGGTATCCCCGAGCATGTAACTTTATAAATAAATAAATAAATGTGCTTTAAAAATTAATGTGAATCACAAATTTGATAAATTTATGGTGTATAAATAATATTTAATGGCCATTTCCCTTTTTAGTCGTATTTTTACCTTCCTACCTACCTTTAGTCCTTGAACGCATAGTTAAGAAGTGGGGCGCCTTGGAGAGGCAAAGTGGAATAATCCAATTAAATTAGTAAATAAATTGTCACCTGTTTAAAGCCAATCTCGAGGTCAAATATATGTTAGGCTTGATGTATTTCATTGATGAGTAAGTCATTCATAATTTCAGATTTGAAAATACAATGTTGTCATGATCAAGTAAAGATGTTTTATAATGGTGGTCGAATTTTTGTTGAATTATTTTGTATGAAAAATAAAAATTTGAAAAAGTATGTAATGAATTGAAAAAATAATTCAAATGCCGTTGGGTTATTTTACGTGGTGTCGTTTATACCATAATGTTATGGGATATCAAAAGGAACAGGTTGTTTAAGCAAGGTTAATGGAAAAAAAAAAAGTTTTGTAGTAGAAATTTTATTGTTGTAAATCATCCACAAGCAGTTTCATCGGAAATGCACAAGAGATTCAAAATACATTAAACAAACGTTTGCTCCCAATAATATCAATAACTACCTATTTACATAATATATGTATGAGAAAACACTTAATAAAAATCACATTAATAGAAATGCATAATAAATTTTCATTTTAATTCATAATAGGTAGATTAAATTACATCAAAAATGGACGTATGACCGTTACAACATTGAAATAAGAAAATACTTGTAATGTCTGTAGTTTCGTATTATTACAGTCTCCTAACTACCTTAACGATACTTAAATTTAAGAATAATGTTGTTTAACAAAAAACACTCGCATCTTAAAAGCATATGCAAATATTGGAAGCATATTTTCAGAAAGCTTTGCAAATTTCTTGTGAGACGAAAGCATAGTTTGGATTTTAGCGTTGTAATAATGCCAATCAGATCAAAAAATGTCTTAGGTGTCTCCGTTGCATTATATTGCTATTTGGCGACAGCATTTGCTTTCAAGTTACGAGTAGGTAAATAATTAAAACTAAATGGTAGGTACAGCGCAACCCTAACGATGGTATCTACTACTAGGATCAACGTGTATTGATACTCTGTAGATAAAGTAACATAAAATGTAACAATAGTTTTGCAAAATAAAACATTTATAAATACATATGGCAGGCGTTTCTGTGAAGGCACACTATTCCTATGTACACGACATTCTTTAGAATACCAAATTGCAAAAAGATACATTTGTAGGTATTCTCAAAAACTGATATTTAGTTCATTATATTATTTGGCTTATTTATAATTCCAAAAAGTTACTTTTTAATTTTTTTTTTATATTTTCTTCTAATGTTGGTTTTATATTTATAGGTATTCTTAAACTTTAAGGTATGTAGGTACGATGTAATATTTTTTTCTTAAGATTACATATCTTTTGCGATTTATAGTTCGGATTATTCGAATATCGTTAGTTCTTGCAGTACATTTGGTGGGTGAGCGCTAGGTCATAATTAATTAACCATATCTTGTACGTGTAAGTCAATTACATAAAATATACATAATATATTCGACATCTGTAGTCCTTAACATTTTATTGTTCTTAGACGAATGTTATCCCCGTGCGACTCTCGTTTAGACGTACCTGAAATTGTCAAAAAGTATCTTTAGTATTTAAGCCAGATCTGGCAATGAAAATGGCGAAAGTAAAATATAAAACGATGCTAAAAAGATGGAAGTCGAAAAAGGATGAAATCTTATGAGATGGACGAATTTAAAATTACCTACTAGTTGATTCAAAGTATTATAGAACATACAAAGAGCACAATTTACTTCAATTGTAGAAACCTCAGATTAATATGACGAATTTCACGATAAATTATAAACTACATAACTATAAGATTTTTGGTACCGATAAAATTAATATACAAAGATTGCATTGAAATTTAGGAATAGAAGTTTCAAAGATCTATGCTGTATTTGATACGATGAAATAATTTATTTGAAATATTTCAACTTAATCTAGATTTTGATGTTCGATATCTCAAAAATAAACTCCCGCGAAACGTTCCTGTTGTTAATGAAAGCTACAACAGACGTAATCTACTGGAAATATACATATATATAAATCAACATTCGAATACCAACGCAATGTGAAGTAGAATGTAAGATCCTGTAGAAAATAGCACAGCAAAGTCGGTCCGATGAAACTTACCTAAATTGCAATTAATATAAACACAGATAACATGCATGCTAGTTAGTAATTGTGATTTTATTTACAAATACGTACTTACTCCGTGCAAACTAAGCCCACAATATTTCCGAAAGTGCGTTTAGGTGCTAGTTTAATTAACCGTGTTAAGTAAAAAACCACATTGACTCCAAAAAAAAAACAACGAATTGTTAAATACATCTTTATTGATTACAAATTTAAATGTTAATTTTAACGATCTATGACAAGTTTCTTACTTAACGGACAATTTAGAAAAGAAATGGATGGTGCCTCGACGCTTGAACCCTGAAGGCGAGTTATCGATATTCAATTTGGCACTTTTGCAGTACAAAGACAAATAAGGCACAGACACGTTGTGCATAGACTTAACAATAAGATACATTCATCAAAAACTTCAATCTACATCATTTAAATATATTTTATTCATGAACTGATTATAATTATAACACAACTACGTTACTCTCGCTAGTTTAAATACACTTATTCTAATTTACCTTTATAAATAATGGTAAAGAAATATCAGTATCACAAGAGCGTTTAAAAAGACATATAATATAAAAATATTTGGACAGGTGAAAATAGACGATGACGGAAGTCAAAGCAGTGAGACGGAATTAAGAATTAATTGTGAAAATGTAACACATACATTAGCAATTTTATTATTGCGTCAGAATCCAGTCTTACATGACAATAAAACAAATGTAGTTGCTTTCAATAATTTACCTATTATTAAAATCAGATCAATAATCAGCTCTTCAATTAATCACCTGACCTTTTCGAGATTCCTTAGATCACAAATTAGTTGCATTATTTATTGTTATTATTGTTTCGAATGTATTTCGTTTAATATACTTCTCAGTTCTTCCATAAAAGGTATCATAACATACTTCCTAGGCATATGTGATACACTTGGATAGAAAACGACCTTTCACCTTTAAGTGTGCCACATACTTTCTACATTGTCTACACGTTATCACCGATACTACATCGTGTTTATACGTCATTCTATCGTAACAAAATGGGCGAACAATTATATATAATTTATATTAAACATCGCCTCTATAAGTTAGCACACAAATGGTTAGTCAAGCGTTAGATTTATCCAAAATAACCAAATACATATCACTCAATTATTTATACTAAGCTAGGGACAATATCTCATGACACAAATACTACGGCTATAGTATTTTCATGACAATATTTCCCCGTACAACATCAAAAGCATTTAGCACCAGTGCTACTTGACCACATATAAATTAGAATAAAAAATGCATCTAAAATTCAAAATTATCTCCAAATTTCAATTATTAGGTAAAGTAGGTCTGTTATCATACTGTACTTTATAGATTTAAGATCAAACCATTTTTTAAGAACAAAAATTGAAAAAGGTTTTTTTATCTACACAATTAACGATTGAAATATTGTATTTATTTTATATCACGTGTCAAATAGCACTAATCATTGTCTGGACAATGGTGTACTTACCCAAAACAGCTTGTTTTATTCTATGACCTCGCTCGTCATTGCGCGCAGACCAAATAATCATATAACACATAACCCTATTATTTTTGTTTTTATTGTATTTTTGCTTGAATCATCATATATTTGTACTTTTTTGTTTAAATGATGATTTAGCTGCTTGAAAGACGGCGGTAGTCTTAAATTGTAGAACATCATTGACACAATTTAAATGAAAAATAAATGCTGCGCTTGGTATTTGAATCTCATTTGTTTATTTGTGTTTAAGGTAAATTGGTAATTTTTCAAACCAGTAAATTAATAATAAGTTTAAATAGATTAGTATGTCTATATATACTTTTAAAAGGAAATAACGAGTTAAATAATTTTCACAACAATTGTTTTTTTTTAAATCACAAACGGTTTGAACGAGTGACACGTTTTTTTATTTGCTCTAATCAGCTCATTACCACAGTCCGCAAAACAACAATTAATGAGATAGTAGGCACTAAAATTGGACAGTACCTAAGTAATATTTTTGTTTAATGTCTCTCCAGGATGTAATTTTTAGTACAATGCGAGAAATATAAAGAGGTTAATGTTGCTTTTATATGTCAAATATGTTTGAAATTCAAAATCCAGAACGCAAGCGCAGCACAATTGTCCAGCCATGCAACGCACCCGTGAATAGTAAGTAAAGTACCAAAAATATTGTGTTCATAGGTACCAGTTTAAATGTACAAAATATTAGTAGCGAGACCTTCTGTCCATGTTTCTGATCGAGTTGGCGAGGCACAGCGAAAAGAGGGCTCCGACCACCTGGAAAATGAAAAATAATATGTTAAATATTCAATGCTTGACTTCTTTATTATCTTATTTATTTATTGTAAAGTTTTGGGACTTGTCCCACTAAACGGATATAATAAGGTTGCGTATCCACCATTTGGGACGATGCGTAATGAGGTACATATGTGTTAAGAACCATCATCATCAACGCGCCGGTGTCCCGGTTGCATCCGTTTACGCCTCCACTTCGGCCGGTCTTTGGCATCCCTGGTTGTGAGACCATTTGAACGCATGTCATCCAGTATGACATCAAGCCAGCGTTTCTTGGGACTTCCCCGTCTGCCGGGGCTCGGGGGAGGCGGCATGGCCAGAAATTAGTTCCCCACATAGCTTGCCGGTTTCCGCAAAACGTGTCCGTACCAACGTAGGCGACTCTCCTGCAATTTGTCGGGAATGTCACGAACATGAATGCTGCTGCGGATGCGGAAGTTCCTAACGCGGTCCTTCCGTGTCACCCTACACATCTACCGCAGCATTTTCATCTCCGTGACTGCAACTATTGCTTGTGTCGCTCAAGTACTGGCCACGTTTCACTGCCCTAAAGAATGACAGGTCTAAAAATGGATTTATAGACCTGACCCTTTAACTTAACCGGCATCTTACGATCACAAATGACACCAGACACCCTATGTGTTAAGAACCAATCGCCTCATTTACCTAGCCTCGCTCAGCGCTAGCTAAATGAAGCGATTCTATTGCTTCTTAACAAACACATACCTCGCCACGCATCTTCGCTCATCTATGGTGGAAACGCAGCCTTTCACAGACCTTTCCAAAAGGTGATTATAATTCTGCAAATATGTAGTTTTGTGCAGTAAAAGTGATTGCTATCGTGTGCCTTCGCATAAAAAGATAATCGTAGTATGTAACATTGTATGTGGGACGAACAACTTACGACAACTATAGAACTGTAATAGTTTTGCGCTCATAAGTTGTATAAATACTGTTCTAATTAACTATTTGTCCCATGTTGGTCTGGGACTTAAAAATAAATGTGCCAACTGTGTTTCTTGCCTAGCATATCGTCAAAGGCGACTAACGGTATGTCGGGATTTGGGTATGTGATTGTGTAGGCGACGAGCTAGCCACTTGTTACTAGTTTTTTACAATTTTCCTTCTAAACGACCCTAGTTTTCTTTATGGCTGAAAGTGGTTAAAAGGGCCTGCTGCCCCTTTGACTCTGCCTATCCTTTCGGGGATTATGGGCGTGATGTTACATTGCTAATTAACCAATAACATGTAGATCGATAATTAAGTATGTAATTATCTTTTGTTAAACATATACAAAGTATTGTGGACTTTTACACATAATACGCGTAAACTATGTACTATATCGAAAAATATTCAGGCAAAATATTAAATAGTAGTAATATTATACTTTGTACATACATATGTCAATAACAAATCTATGTGTAACCTAAAGAATTACAATCTCAGTTGGTTGGTGATGTACCTTTGTGCTAGATCCTTACCTCGATACAGGCGATGCCTATAGAGATGCCGGCGATGGGCTTGTTCCACTTCTCGTACCACTCCCCGACCCGCTCGCGGCAGCCCGTGAACGCGCTTATCGGGGTGCACCCAACCGCCTGGCCGATGAACGCGTCAGGGTCGCAGCAGCTCTTGTCCAGTGTCACCGAGGCGTAGTCTCCGGCGCCGTTCTTACCGCAACATTGGAACTGGAAAAGGAGTAATCCATATAAATAAAAATAAATGACATGAAAGCCATCGGCCATCACCAACAACCGTTATTTTTTAAATTATCATTACCTAAACATTGATTTTGTAACGCACATCATTCATTATGAATTTATCAATAACGGTACGAAACAGCCCTTTCATTGACACTGTTTTTCGTCCCAGCAACTCTCTTAAGCCTATTGGTATAGACCCGCCCGCCAAATTTAGGTAACTAATCAAAATATAATAATATAATTTTCTTATAATATTATATAAAATATAATTTTAAATACAACACATCACCAATTTATTGGTTCACTGCATTCGTCACGTTTTGTTGGCGGTAAGAAAAAAAAACATTTTAAAACTGTTACATGATCGGTAACGAACTCAAATAAGACACTAAATTGATTAAAGTACAATTTCCTTACGGAAAAGGTTGTATTTCATCGGCTAATCAGTTACGCTAATCGGCTACGCTACGTTAATTTTTTTTTTCTTGTAATTATACATTTTTATTTTCGTATTTTACACCAGGCCCACTTTGAAACATGGTTCAAAGTTACATAAGATTCATATAACTTTGTTAATACTGATGTGGGAAAGAGTAACTATCGAGTTTCTTGCCGGATTCTTCTCGGTAGATGTAACATTCTAAACCGGGCTTAGAATCATATTTCTTTATCTGTTTTTAACGATTATGAGTATTCTGACTCTCTGAATAAGTAGGTGAGATATTATATTAGTGTGAGAGGGGAGGTAGCTCAATAGTAAGTACACGCACCTCATATCCGAGGAGTGCGGGTTCATGGGCAATCTATGTACGTATTTATACCACTAGCACGGCGCGCGGTGAGGGAAACCACATCGTAATGAAACCTGCTCATTGAAACGACGCGCGGGAACAAAACGGGTCCTCCTATTTATGGGTTACGAATGTCAGATCAGTCGGTCCAGTAATAGGGATGTTACCATCATTTATATTTAGTTTGGAAATATAAATTCCGTAAAAGAAAGAATCGTAGTATGTTGATTTTGAATTATATTGAGTCTACGATTTTTTGTTTTACAAAAACTGCTTAGTTGACTATACAAAACAGTGACGTCATAAACTGACAAGCCCATTCAAAATCCATGAAGTGATTGCGTTTTGCCTTTAAAAAGTATCTCAAAGAGGGTTTTTTTGAATTAAAACATCCAAAAAATGGCGTAACTGTGACGTACGGTCTTGTTACCCTCCTCATTGGCTAGTTGTCAGAACAAACTGACATGCTGTCAACAATGAGCCAATAGTGACAGTGATAAGACCTCGAGACTCCCTCGTGCCACCTAGCGGATTTTGTATTTCTAAAAACCCTCATTGACTTGCTAGTCAACATCCCTATTACCTAACTCGCTAAATCCTGAATCATGGTCAAAGTGGACCCCGAATAAGCACGGGATAACGCTAGGAGAATGATGATATTCAGGGCCGTCTTCAACCCGTTAGAGGCCCTGGGCACATTACGAAAGTAATAGGTTTTTCGGTAAGAAATATTGATGACCAATTGGAAACATTAGACTGCGGGGGCCCTCTCGATTGCTGGGCCCTGGGCACGTGCCCAATGTCCAGTGGGAATGAGGGGTCTGATGATACTGTATTGTGTTTTGTGGACATCCATCAGCGATGAAAATGTTCTCACCCTTCCAATTACAAGTACCTACCATGGGAAAGACGAGAGCCGTATAAACACTACGCGTGAACTTCATTGTCGGTTATGGGAAAACCTCTCATGTGACTGCGACAAGGATCGGGGCTTTCAATGAAAATTCTATAGCTTATTGAAGACACGGATATCAGCATACGGGGATCTAAGGAAAATATAGATGTCGACTTCAGAAATAAATAAGAATTTTAATAACATTTTAGGTACACCTCCGCTTAGGCAGAGTTCTATAACAAAAATTATAAATACCTCTTTATGCGGAGTGATTTCTTTCCTGACGGCTTAAATGTTTCACTTATGCAAAAGTTACTCTCTGTCTGTGTGTGCCACATCATCAATTTCCATTTGACCCAGACTAGGTTTATTTTTGGCTAAATGTGGTTAAAGGGGCTTGCTGCCCCTTTGAATCTGCCTGCCCCTTCGGGGATTATGAGCGTGACGTAACGTATGTCGACCCCGAAAATTAGTTTTTCAATATTTGACCACTTTGGAAATCCCTGCACTAGGACAACGAGACAGTCAGTCTTGTTGCATCGATATTGCACCCTTCAATGTATATGCAGTTGCATACCTGAGCCTGGATGCTGTTGAAGACGTCGTTGGTAGGCCCGTCGTTCTGGCGCTTGTTCCAGAGCCCGTCGACGCCCCTCTTCAGGCCATCCTTGATAGTCTCCCCGTACGTGAACAGGAGCACCGCCAGGATCACTTGCATGATAATGATCACCAGAAGGAAGATCGCGTACTGAGGACAAATGGTTTACATCAGTGTCTATATAAAAGTATGTAAAGGTGTCAAAAATAATTACCCTGGCATTATAAAATTGTGCAATATTTTTATATTTCAAATTCGCGAGTATATATTTAATTATTTCTAAGAAATAAGAGCTTCTGCCTGCGGCTTTACTCGCGTTGTACATCAATAAAACATAGCCTATTGATGTTTTTGAGATTATTCGTTAAAAAAATACAAATCTTTAAAAAAATGGGTACGTACGGTGACCACCATGCAGTGGCTCTCCCGGATGGCGCCGCAGCAGCCGAAGAAGGCAATGACGAACATGATAGCGCCGATGATGATGAACACCCACGGCGCGACGGTGAGATGGGACTGCAGCTCTTGCTTAATGGGTGTGTAGTTCAGCAGGAAGGCTACTCCCACGCCGATGACGGCCAGGCCCAGGAGCTGTGGAAGAGCGACCAAGTTAGTAACCCATTTCTTCATCGTACTCCTTCAGTTTTTTATCGCTGATTACCCTTGGTTTCAGCGGGACTGTAGTAAGTAAGCTACTATGTGTAATTTCATAATCTGAATAAACGACTCAAGACTCAAAACAATCATCAACCTGTTTCAGCAAACAATTACTTTTTCTGAGTTGTTTTTTGTAATTTAGAAAGAAAACATAATTCGTTTTCTTCTCTTTTCTCTTTTACGCCTGTGTCTGCCCCTTCAGAGATATCTGCCCCAAGTCGCTGGACTTGTATGCAAGAATTTAAATAGCAACGCCACCTCCAAATGTGAATCTAAACTATATATTAAAAATAATTTGGATCGGCCTATTCAATATAGTTTGTTCAATATCAAAAAAAAAATATTTAATGCACGATATCACGAGTAAAAGGAGTGAGAGGTGACCAGAAAGTCATAAAGAGTTCACTGCTCGAGACTGAGACCCCGCCGCGTCCTCCGAGGGTATTCATCCTTCAGCTCTTTTATCGACGCAGACATATTGGATTTCGGATTTTGCAATTCTAATGCATCCAATAAATGCCAGACGTTAAAACTCTGGCTGGAACGCAATGACTATTTTAGTATACCGTTATAATGGAGTTTCATATGAGTCATTAAAACAGCAGCTTGGGTTTTTCATCTTTTCAAAACAATGGTGTTTTAGGTACCTACAACATGGATTAAGTTATACTTTATGACAATACGCAATTGAATGTTCAAATAGGTTTTAAACTAAATAAACATGTTTTTAAGGAAATAAATTCACGCATTGTTTCGTCCAAGATTAAAAATATTTAAATACATACCGCTTACTATTAGTTGTTATAATGAAACTGTTATTTGACTCCTAGAAATTTATTTATTTTATTCATTTACGTTAAAATTAATTGTATCTACAGATCCAAAAATCAACTTTTTTTATAAGGCAATTATTATACAAATTTCAGAATGCAATTATGACATTTCAGACCGTTTGAATACCGATTACTCACGTTTTGTTGGCAACCAAAGCGGAATGCACATAAAATACCTGATGGTACATAATTGCGTAATAAATGAGGAAACATAATTCTCGCTATAGTAAAAGTTGCATGAGTTAACGGCCCAATTAGTAACACAGGCCAGATGTGGTTTGTATAAGCCGTGGCGCAACGCTGCGTATGGCCGATATCGAGGCCATAGCGAGATGAACGTCTGACATTATGTTATTATATCACGTTCAACATATACGAGTATTATGTTGATTAAGAATCGAATGAATCGAGTTAATGTAGTCGGGCCCCACCCTACACGCAACTGCTCTAATCTTAACGAATGAAAAAAATTGGCCAAAATTGTCAATCGCTAACCTTTTAATGAAATAAAAAAGAATTTATTGACCTTTTGGCGTGAGGATGTTTCGCGTTTGTTTCTTATTTTTAAGGATAAGCTCATGGATCTAGCACCTACTAAAAGAGATTAATAGGAGACTAACTAATTGAGATCCATGGGTAAGCTAGCTTGCGTGTTTATTTCACGTTCAGGAACAAAATCATTCATATATATGTATATGAATAGGCACTGGAAAGACTAAAAAACAAATAGTTTTAGCTATTGATTAATTAAGCTATATACTCATCTGCAGATACGGTCTCATATCAAAATAGGGAAAATAGAATTATATATACCGAAGAGGAAATGGTGATTGTGAATCACCGTTTCCTCTTACAGAGACAGATAAATTATGAAACCATAGACAACTCCATCGTCCCAATTGAATCTGCATACACACTTGCTAACGGCAATTAATTGCATTGTTCACTGCAATGAAGACGGAATACTGACGTAACCAGATAGCGGCAGATTTATCTGGTGTAAGATACAAACGACATTAGTCTCGGAGGTAAGCAATGATTGTGATTCATCAGAGACCAGGACCTTTGGTATAAAACTGCCCGTACCGGTTTTATTTCGATTGGTATGAGACTATAAAGTAGACTGGACATATAACTTCCAGTATAACTGGAATGAGTTAATGGACTTTGTTCAGCTAGCTTTTATCAGCAGCTTCGCCTGAGATGGTGCTATTACAAAGACACTTTATCCTGGGTCGCGCAGGACAAATTTCCCCGGGATAAAAGTAAACTATGTTCTTTTTGAAGCTTCAAGCGATGTGCCAAATTGTATCATAATCGGTCAAGTGAATTAGGCGTGAAATCGTAAGACAGACTTTAGCATTTCTATATACCTAATATAATGCTACTAATACATTGAACTATTATTACTAGTGTATGGAACCGACGCAGCGAACAAGTTTTTTGCGCCGTGCGTTGTTGCCGATCGGCAACAACTCGTTTAGTCACTCGCTGACATTCACGGCATTGACACGCGTGTTTACGTGACAACAACATAGCAAAAATGCCGTCTTGCGTGTTAAAAACGTGTAAAAATCAATCCACTGCATAGAAAAAAGAGAGTGGTGTGACTTATCATAGGTAAGTTAACAAAATATTAACTAAAACCAACCAAAACTAATTTTGAAAATTATTTTCTACATGCCGACATTTTGTATGAAAATCATAGATTATGAAAAAGTGACCCGTACAGACAGGTCACGTAGGTACTCATGGTGGGTGGACTATATGACTACCTCCGTCGCACAGTTAGAAGTGGACTTGGACTGCATTTTTTGGATTGATCAGGAAACACGGTGGATACAACAACAATCCTAATGTACTACAATTCAGGGCTGCTTATAAAAAACCGTTGAACCACCTCGAATTACGATCATCTTTCAGTGGGAGTGCATTCCTTTAGATAATTTCGGTATCTTAAATTCATCGTCCGTAAATATTATAAATAGCACATCCCGTTTAAATCGACACGATGAGAAGGCATACGAAGTTTTGCAGTCAACACACGCGCTTGAATCTGATAGAAGCTGAAAACAATTGTGAAATCTTGGCAAATATGCTCAACTATGAAAATGCTACAGAAGCTTCACAACTCATAGTTGGGTATATTTCAGGATATGTATCCCGTTATCTAGTAAAATCTATAAAAAGTGAAGAGTGTGTTGACACCTTAACAACAACGAGTAGACTTCCACATCACAAACTAATAACACTAAAAAACATTAGCGATTCGAGCCATAATAAATAAATATACTACTATTCGTTTATATCACAAAGCTAAAGTTACAAATGATTATTGGTCTGAGCGTCAGAAACTTAATAAATTAATTTTGTTTAAAGGTAAATAAATTTTATGTTATATTGCAATGACGAATTTTTATTTTACTTGTGTATGTGTATTAATACCAATTTATTTGATGTATCACTAATTTAATTTTAAATGCATTATAATAATTCGTTACCATTAAATTTTCAATTTTTTTTTTGAATCTAACTATAATTAAAATAATGTATAAACTCAATCCCATGAAGGATACAAATAAAAGACGTGTCACTACTGTGGTTTTAATCTATGAGAATAGCAAGTAATCAACGCTAGGTTGAACGAAACGCGTAACCGCCATGAAATTCATGGCGTTTACGACGTTTTGGTCGCGAGAAAAATTTACCCTATAAGCGATTTAGCGCTGCGTGTTTTAATAGCTTAATTAGACGACAATTGTAAGTTTTAGCGCTGCAAATGCTGAAACACGCTCAGTCTATGCTTTGTGACAATATTTTTGTTTGACATAGCTTCTCTATACGTAGTAATAATAGCTCAATGTACTAATATGATAAAGAGGAGATTTTATTGTTTTTTGTTTGCATTGAATAAGCACGGAAACTACTGGGCCGATTTGATTAAATCATCTAGCAACTTTAATCTACTTTATCAGCTAGTAACATAGGCTATACTTTATCCCCGAATACCCACAGGAACTACGTGTGTAAAACCGCGGGGCGCTGCTAGTATAATACTACACATATTATCATATGTGTTAGGATGTCAACGAACACATAATATCGTTATCCTCGTAAAACAATTAAGAATTATTCGGGGAAAGTTGTCAGCGATTTCAAAAGGCCGTATCTCGAACCTGTTATTCGAAAATGGCAATATTTATCAGACTAATTGTCAGTCAATTGGGTATCCGTTACAGATCCGTTTGCCGATAACGCAGGCATCACGAATGTCTGAACGCTAAACAAACAATATGTGGGACAATAGGTTACAAGCGCTATCTAACTACTATACAATGACACCGATTAAGTTATTTCGTTTTCTTTTGTACGACTAATAGACTCGAAACGTTTTTTTCTCATCGGAAAAAATGAGGTTGTATGTTGCCTTATACGACCCATTCGAACACAGATTGAACTAAAAATGTGTTACAATGTATTTATACTTTTTGATACGGTCACCAAAAGGTTGAAATCGACAGTTGCGTCAGATCTTTATGTTCTCCTTGAATGTTTTTATTCACTTTGTTTTTATTTCAGATATGTAATCAGTAACACTATACAATTATCATATAGAAACAGAATTATGTAATGGTACGTGTGTAAAAAAACTAAACTGAAACTACTAATATTTTCTGGAAATTGTATTTCCTTCTTTTTTTGGCTGTATGTGGTTAAAGGGGCTGCCCCTTTAACTCTGCCTACCCCTTCGGCGTGATGTTATGTATTTATGTATTTCTACATTGCACGATTCAAATAGACTTCAAAACTAATGCATTTGTTACTGTGCTAAACACGTTTACCTTGGACATGGGACAGAATAATAATTAATGGTAATTGGAAACACTTTCTTCGAGAGAAAAGTGACTAGCACTTGATAGATTTTCACCAACGCACTTGTGTTTTGAATACAATGCATCGTTTCAAAAGTACACACCGTTTCACTAGCACGTATTATGCGTATTATTAAGTAATTGCTTTAGGAAATACGTACCTAATGTACTAAAAGATTAATTTGCATTTTGGCATGTGTCGTTTAGTAGTTTTGCAATTTTGTTTAGTTGATGATTACGTTTATGCTAGTGTTCTAGGACACCTAGTATAAAAAAAAACATTTCTAAACTATCAGATGATTGGTAAAAATTGTATGTCGAAAACTATACAACACTGGACTTCCAAGATGTGAATAACTTTATGATTCAGCAATCCTTAGATTACTGGTTATAATCCAAATGAAATAAAAAAACTGTTAACCATTTAACGACTGCAATTAAAAGGAAAAAACTATAATATTGCAGTAAAATACTCAACCTGAAAAGGGCAGCTCTTAAAACAGCTCCTTTGAAAGCACAGCGTACTGGCTGATTCACTAATTTGATTTAATTAGAGTCAAGAGGGGTTAACGTTTGCACTATTTGAACCAAGCAATATTACGCCACCTGCTTTTAGTTTCTAATCTACACTAACATTTGTCTCATGTTGGTCTGGGACTTAAAAAATGTGCCAACTGTGTTTCTTGCCCGTATGCCGTAAAAGGTGAATAGTACATACATTGGGTTTGTACTATTCAGGTGTATGATTATGTAAACTACAAGCTAGCCACTTGTTAATACTTTTTCACAATTTTCCATCTAACCCAGTCCAGTTTTATTTTTTGATTAGATGTGGTTAGCTGCCCCTTTGACTCTGCCTACCCCTTCGGGGATTAAGGACATTCTGTGCGTTTGTAATGAATAGGCTTAAAAACCTTTACTATAAAGATGAATTTTCTCGAAGTAACTTAGGCTACTTTTTATCCCGGTAACTAATAAGTCACAATAGACGTCATAACAGAATTTCTCGCAAGCGAATCCGCGGGAAAAACTCGGTCTAAATATAATTTAGTAAATCATCAAACATTTGACAAACAACGCGATTTGAAATGACTTCTTGTCGCGCTCTGATAACTCAGTTGTAATAATTACATTTTATTACGTTATTGTTTTGATATGCAACCTCTACGATTATATTAAGGTGTTTAAGTTAAAATGACGTATTTTTATTCAAACAAATATTTATTGGTCGTCTTACGTTTACCACAATATTATTCAATATTCTTTGATACTATTGACGTCTGGAAAATAAGGAAATTCATGTAGGTACTTAATAATAATATTAACTCATGGTAGATAATGAAATACAATGCAAGATTATATGACATGCAATTATTATTCTATTGTGTTTTGTTATTGCCTCCGCAGAATTATACAATAAGTGATTTGGATTTTCCTGATAACATTATGTGTGTATATGGATTTGTTAATGGAGACATGAATACTACATAACTCAAGTGTCAAAAATTTGTAGTGAATCCTATTAGTGAACGAATACTTTAACCACAGATTAACGAACCATAGACACATTACGCATCAACGTAATACGAAAGCGTATTGTAACTTAAAAAAAAATGGTAAGCGCACCAGACTTTGACCCAATTGTTTATCGCGCGTATTGTTCTCGGTGCAAGTGATAAGGCGATGGCGTAGACATTTCACAGCCTATTGGTTTTGCTTAATTACCTTACGCTACCATACTTGCGCATGTAAATATATCGAGAATCGATGCTAAAAATGTCAAGAATGACGAAGTCTATTATTAGCGTTAATGTCCTTAAAAACTTGATCATAAAATCGCAAGCAAATTGGTTTCCAATGAATGTGCAATAAAACACAAACTGGATTACACTAAAACTATGCTCAGGCAATTTGATGCTTATTGGTCCAAAAATAAATAAAGTATCCACGTCACACACAACCATATGAAACTTTCCAATTTAAATCTACGCTGCTTTGGTAAATATCTTTATTTCAAACTCTCCCCTCACTCATCTGAGTACAAAGACTTCCATACCTTAGTGTTCCAAGACCATTAAGAAAATAATGAGATGATGCAATTCCGCTCGGCCTTTTGTTTTTGCTTCTACTAAATACCAACACAACAAAAAAGGTGAACCGCCGCATCATCTGCTAGGATATTTTTAAACATTCACATTATCCTTACGCTGCGCAATGCAGATCTTGTGCAATGCCCGGTCGCGGTGAGCAAATATTTGCACTCGAAGATATGACGGGGCTCCATAAAATTTTAAGCAACAAAATCGGTTTTCAAGAATTCGTGTAGAAAATGTACTAGAATCTTTGTGTATTTAAACATTAAACTTGTGTTTTTGAGATGTGAAGTAATTTACCAATAAAGTTTTATTATCCTAAAGAGATGAAATCTATACTTACCATACTAATATTATAAAGCTGAAGCGTTTGTTTGTTTGTTAATACAACATTACCCATAAACGCGGGTGAAACCTCGCGGTTTTTTAAAAGACCAATAAAATCAGGAATTGTGTTCAGAATTTTGGTAAACTATTCTGAATAAAGACTTTGAGAAAAAATCTCAACTGCTTGGTGGATGAAGACTAAAGGTTAACTTATTTTGATTTTAGCTGTCTGGTAAGACAAATCTAGTCCTATTTACTATAGGACTGGATATGTCTGGGTTACCAAGGCAAAAATATCGAACGCTTGAAATGTCCTTTACAAGAGTCAAAGGATGAGATGACAAGCATACTAAATCCGTCAACATCTTCAAAACTCCTGAAGATTGTGATGAATTGTATTATGTATCTCCTATTTTGATAAATACTGAGACAGCTCACTCAAATCATTAGATATATGGTGACACATAATTGTATCAAGGGCTTAATACTCCGATGTCGGTCATGGCCCAATTCCATAGATTTTTGTCAATCGTTACAAAGTTGTTTTATACGTGGTTGAATTGCACCATTCGTTTAGTCAGCTCGATGGCCGTTATTTATAGATTGTTGCAGGGAATTAAAGTTAATTAAGTGGACCCCACCTCTGAGGTGTTCAGAGTGAATTATCTGTTAGTGGGCATTGGCCACTCGCTATTGATCTAGTGACCCAAATTGAATGACACGAGAGTTGCCGATGCATACTCGCAATGAGGGTTTTTTAAATTAAAACATCCAAAAGATGGCGTTACTGTGACGTGCGGTCTTGTCACCCTCATCATTGGTTAGTTGTCAGAACAAACTGACCGAGTTTGACACAGTGATAAGACCACGAGACTCCCCCGTGCTACTTAGCGGATTTTGTATTTTTAAAAACCCTCATTAGCAAATAGAGACAGTATTTTCTTTTCGTGTTATCAACTACCTGTTATCATACTCGGTTATTTGTCTTGTCGGGCTGAGGTGTTTTGTTATCAATTATGTGTAACTTCTGTTATTTTTACCTCCTTTTTCGAGATGTTTAAGAGATTTAGCAATTGAAAGACAGATAGTATTTCATTCTGCTGTGTTCCCAAACCCAGATGCAGAATAATCGATTTCTAAACTATAAATGTAGCTCCAGAGTTTCCCTGTGTTTCCAACGATCACTAAAGTGTTCGAGTTACTCGCATTCTATCGACATCGATTACAAGACTGCTTAAAATAAACTAACATTATTCTATACTTGTGCAGACGAAGTCGACGGCTGGCGACTAGGTGGCTTCAAAGAAATTACAGAAATAGCAAGAAGTGAACATTCCGCAGCGATATTTTGCATATATAGAATATAATTATGAAGAATTCTGTTCAATAAACAAAAACCGCGAATATAAATAATATTTATAATTTTTAATGGCGACAGCATTAGCTTCTATGATGTTGGAAAATGAAAAAGGAAGACTTGCTGCGCCGACCCCAGATCAACTGGGAGAAGGGCAAGAGGATAATGATGATGATCATTAGTTTCTATGATTAATTGCCATAAATAAGCATTGAGTATTACTGACCTCATTTTATCATACGGAAAAGAAAGACTTAGTTCCTTAACTACAATTGACGCAATTTCAATGTCTATACGTTAAAATGTTTCGACAAAACCGTTCAAGGGAGCTACTTGGCTACGGTGGACATTTTGATAGCACTTGTGTGTGGTTAAGCAATGCTGACTCACTTAAATATTTAGGACATCTTCCTTCCATAGGTATTTTGACAGTAACAAGGATATTAAATATGTTGTATATATTGTATATACTCTAAATAATAAATTTATAATTGTACTGTAATAAAATAAGCATTATTTTATTACAGTTAAAGTAAATAGCCAAACAATTTAATATGATGTCTGTGACAGCTAAAATAAGACAATAGCAATCACCAAAGATGTTGAAATTAATTCAAATTGTATCTATCGAATTGCTATCATAAATGACGTTTATAGAAATATTGGGTATAGTCAATTTTATTAAAATATACAACAACAACATCAACATAACATCACGCCCATAATCCCCGAAGGGGTAGGCAGAGTCAAAGAGGCAGCAAGCCCTTTTAAAAAACAAAATTGGGCTAGATAAGATGAAAAATTGTGAAAACGTGGTGACAAGTGGCTAGCCTGTCGCCCACACAATCACATACCCAAAAACCCGATACACCATTAGTCGTCTTTATCGACATGCTAGGCAAGAACCACAGTTGGCACATTATTTTTAAGTCCCAGACCAACATGGGACAATTGGCTGGGTTAGATGAAAAATTGTGAAAAAGTAGTGACAAGTATTAAAATATACATGATTGCATTTAAGCCAATTATATTATAATCATGTAGCAGACTTCTAACAATGTTAATGATTTTTTTTTTACTTTCACTTACCCCACTACAAAGTTAACTTTACACATATGTTAGAAATATGTTGCATTAAACGAATATATACCTACCTCTACCATAATTCATCATTAGTATATAACATTTGAAGGGATCGGATGTAGGTAGTTAGTTACATATTTTAGAGGTACAATTACTTCTACTGTCTAGACTGGTGACATCATTCTGTTCTCCCTCATATCCTGGGGTTGGGGAGAAATGTAAGTAGATGCTCTTTACTATGTTTGATCTACGATGGAACATTAACAAATTATGACACAGTACACCTACATTTCTGTTTTTTTTTTTTTGGGAATAATTGACTCTTCCCTACAGTTTGAGCGAAACTATCGGGATGTGTTTATTGCCCTAAAGATGACGTAATTTCTTAATTTATTTATCGTCTATTTCGAGCTTTTTTGGACATCCCAGTGAAGTTGAGCGACGTCTAGAAAGTTCAACAAAGTTTTTGAACGATCAATCATTAACACGACGTTAATTTCACGGTCCTGTACAGCGGACTCTTTTTTAATCCATAGCCGAAGTAACAACTGGAAATAGCAGTTCCCCGGAACAGTTACACAACGTGTCACGGGTCCAGGTGTCCCGCGGCATTTGACGCGTGTGGCGTTGCATAAGCGGGTCGACGACCTCCCACAATGGCCGCTCGGATGGCGCGGGGGAGGCATAGACAAAGAACCAGGGTAGGGCTACCATAGACCAGCGACTACTAAATCAAAGAGTCAGTATTGTGCAACCGGATGTAGAAATCAATTTATAGGATACCTATAATTTGATTTCTACATCCGGTTGCACAATTGGGTGGCTACGTTCTTCGTCACAGAATAAAGTAAAAAAAATTGCGATGATAATATTAACAAGTTAAACCAAACAGTCATATAATCATGGTAAGTCATGGTGCCACAGTATGGTAGCAAACTAGCTTATATTTGAACAAATGGGAAAGAATAATAAATTCCAGTTCCGTTGGGACAAAAGTGCCTAAAAATACACATTTCATGACCTAGTCTAGTTACTTTATATCAGTTAAAAACCGCATTAGCATGTTCGTTAAGTTATAACAATCACTCAACAACTCAACGCATTTGAACAATCCTTAATCGAAATTTTGCTATTAAAAGAAAGTAAAAAGTCTTTTGTCTTTAATGGTGAAACACAAAGAGCTATTTACGTAATAATTATTGAAGTAATAACACAACACAAAACTTTGAAGAAATACACTTGTAAAAATATCATAACACATGGCGATGTCATTTAATATTTAGAATGAAATACCTAATATATATTCAGATTACAACAATTGCCCAAAAGACAGCCCTAGCTATGAGCACTATATTACGAACCATGGCTTGGTAATCCGCGTGAGTAGTTTCGTCTCATGCGGCGTTATTAATCTGTGGAACGAACGTTCACGGATAACCTAGAGAAAAAAGATTCAAACTCAGCAGAACGAATTAAAAATGGAAAGGGGAACGTTTAGAAAAAGTTAAAAAACAAAAGAGTTATCCAATTACTTATTTTTTGACGTAATAACAGCTAATAGTGCTGGTTCCAGACTGCCTAGAAACAACCTTGTTGCTAAGTAACAATGTTCATTACAAGATTAACATTTGTCGCAAAAACGTGTCCTAGCTAACGGATACTAATCTAATTAAATTAATCCGAAACGTCAATGACACTTCACCAATGATAATGTATGTAAGTTCAACGTTCTTTACATTGACTTATTTTCAGGTATGAAGTACTCAATTATCAGGGAGTGATGTATAGAGTACACATCATAAATGAGTAACAATTGGATGACTCATTTCCTTATTTTTAGATGAAAAACACGAGTTTAGAAACTGTGATCATATGTGATTCAAGACTCGTCATTAATTCACCTGGTTTACAGTATTATAATAAAGTAGAAGTAGTATATATTTATAAAAATAAACTGAGATTATTAAAGCCTCTGGACATTAAAAACTATATTTTTTCTATTACGGTCGTATATTTATTTTGACCATCCAATGCGATAATTCGTGTAAAGTATGGTCGATCGTACCCATTGTTTGTAGCGTATTTTTCCTGCTTCTACATTTCTACATTTAATGACAAAAGTAGAGTTAAATGTCTCAAGTGTCACTTCAAACATTCCAAGACCACTTTTTTTTATTAAAAAAAAAAAACACGTCCCCTCAAAAGATTACCAACCCGTCCTCGATATCCGAGCGCAGTATGTAAGTAACATCCAAAATTCGGTCATTCACGAACAATAAACATGCAGACATGCGTTAAGGGCCTCGTCGACCGGCGCCGATGGGCGGCGCCAGGCTCGCAGTAATTACGACAGTTATGTTCGCTTGCATTAATGGTCCCACACTTGCCTACGGAAAAATTTTCGATGACGTCATTGGTACTTACTGATGAAGTGGTGGAATGTATTTTTGACTAGTGTTCCTGGCTACAAAGGCCGCGAGTTCAAAGAGGTAAACATGACATAATTATATTTCTATCGGGGAATCTATCCGTTGTGTTGTCCACCAAAAGTATGTTAAACTATTTGGAGCTATATTTCGTGTTTGTAAATAATTCCTTCCTTAAGGAATGCAAATTTGACATTACATTTTTTTAAAACAGTCGTTATCAAATCATACTTGTCACAGTTATATTAATATTTCCTAGAAGCATTACAAATATAAGGAAGTCACGATATACTCATTCTATATAAGTATTATTAAGTCTTTACATAGTTACACTTTATTGCGTACTAGCAGCTCTCCGCGATTTCATCCGCGTAGTTCCCGTTACCGTGGGAATGCGGGGATAAAATATAGCCTATGTTACTTGCTGATAAAGTAGCTTTCCACTGGTGAAAGAATTATTAAAATCGGTCCGGTAGTTTCGAAGCCTATTCAATACAAACAAACAAACAATTAAATATTTCCTCTTTATCACAATATTAGTTTAAATTAACATTGAAAGCGAAAAAGTAATAGTTAATCAAAGAAAAACAAATTGTTTCTTGGGATATTTAAGTATTTAGGCAGATGAGGATAAAAATAGAATATTTTTTTCGTTCCAGTTTGTTATTGTAAAATCTACGAATCGTTCTTCGAAAGCTGCGTAAGTTTACACGATAGCAGATGGTGGATGAATGAAATTATCGTTATTGAAGATGATGATTAACCATTATGGTGTTTCGCAAGGTATTCTTTTCTGCATAGGCCTCAATATTTGTGATAAAACTTTTAATAATTAAAACTCGCATTACTTCCCGAAAATTTTACCGAGACATACTTAATAGAAGTAAAAATTATACTAGATATGTAAAACTAGTTTGTGGTAAGACAAAACAGCACTCCGAATGTCATAAAATTCTTATTCTCAAATATTATAAGCATTTATAAAAATAAAAACAACCAAATATAATATTTATATTATTTGGTTTATAAACCAACTTGCACATTTTAAAAATTAAATTGGATATTTTGCCACAAATGCCACATCTTTGGCCCCACGTCATGTGTCTATATGTCGCTTTTCAATATGGCGGAATTCCACAGGATTGGCCAATGAGATCGGCTGAATTTAATTTGCAAGGTCGTCGAAACGTCTGCAACTGCATATTTGGTTGGTCGTTGCAGGATGATTGCATCAGGTATACCAATCCTAGAAGAGAATGTGGAACGAGTTCTAGATCCAGGTAAATGAACCCCTTGCAACAGCAGCTTTCTAAAGTGCTAAAGTTAAGTAAGATTTTTGTTAACTTCAGTCTTAGTACGTAAGTAAGTATACAATAAAAAAATTCAACGACTAAATTGACCTCAGCAAATAGATATCATATCAATGATTTTGTTTACTTAATTCAAAGTAAATAAAAATATATCTCCCCACGTTTCTTCCGCTTTTATTGGTGTACTAAAGAAAAATATACTCGAATACACTTGTTTTCCATAGTCTAATCTAACTTGAATCCTGAAAAACGACACGGCCTACATAATATTACTCCTAAAAGATGTAAGTACTATACACACAAGGAGGAGGAAGGAGCAAGGAAATAAATATTAATTACTTATTGTATTTTTTTAATTATTTTATTAGTACATGGAAGTCGTTCCAAGTACTAATAATAATAAAATAATAAGCATATTGTCTATGACCTGACTTTCATAATTTGTGTGTTCTATTTTCGGAATAAGGCGTAGGAAGTGCGCCGTATTTATTTTGTAAAACACGTTCTACAAACAATTCTACACGAATAATCCAAACTCTTAGCGTACCGTACTAGAGAGTAGACTAAAAATAGGCCTTCGCCTAGATTAGCCTGGTCCTGAGCGATGCTCGACACACTTGCAGACTTTCGCGAATATTAATTCGCGTTCAAGGTAATCAGAAATTGCGCGGACTGGTTAAGTGAGTCACTTCTCGGTTGCGGCAAATGGCTGTTAAGTTAACTTAAAATCGTAATGTAGGTTTCGTACTTATTCAATCGCCTTCTTTATGATTATATATAAAATCTTATTTACTTAATTGCCTTTGGAATGGAACTTGGAAATCCTAGACTTCGAATTTTTAATAACCCTAAAAGTACTATTGATATATTTATTCGACTTTTGACTATTTTAAAACTTGAAATGGCAACCCTGAATGTAAAATAGCCCCGCCCAGACGCTTCCAGTACACCCTACAAACTAGGACAAATCCATATAAACCAAGAAAGATGGTAAACACAAACGCCAGTGTTTCTATGTACCAACAGTTAGGAGCTGTTTAACACAGTCTCTAATTAGTGGTAATCTTGTGTTTATCGTGATAAGTCTTAAACGCAAACAGTCTTAAGATGATACCTAACGGTTACAATTAGCAAATCAGAATTGCTTGTAAATACTGACGAAGGGTTTGAAGAATATTAACTGATACTGTGCGGAGTTGATATTACAACGATCAAACGTGTGTGTCCTTTTAGCAAAATGTATTAAGAAATTAAGAAATATACTATAGAACGCATAACTAGGTGAGGTAATCAACAATAAATTAATTGACTGTTATTGTGATTAATAATATACACACTACTCATACGAACATCTTGACTAAGTGGGAGGAGTGGACACAAAGGGATTTGCAGGCATTAGCAGTGGAATTTAAATTTTACTAATATTATAAACGCGAAAGTTTGTATGTTACTCTTCCAGGCAAAAAGTATTGCATGGATTTAAATATATCTTTGCAATAGTACCTATAGCTTATACATTATAATACACATAAGCTATGTTTCATCGATGTACCGCGTGAGCAAAACCGCGGGCCGAAGCTAATAAAATAAATATGTATGTACGACACGAAACGGTCCACCTCTGAGTTTTTAAAAATCTCAATACAGTTATAGGTACTATACCACTCACGCAAAACGTTGAGTTACCCAATATGAATTCGTCTGGTCTCCCTTTCTATGGGTTACATGAAGGACATGTTGGCTATATGAAGGCTGTCACTTTAATATAATACCCTGACTAATTAATTCTATGCTCATAGTCCCAGCGGACCCCGACTAAGAATGGGACATAACGCTAGGATCATAATGTATGTCATATTCTTGCACCAATACATTTAGACACAGTTTCTCAATACAATGTGCTAACTGTGACCTATATATGTAAATACTAGTATATAGTAGCAGGTGATATCGGACGAGTGACTCAAATTGTTCGCAGTATACATGAATAAATAACATGTAAATGGAATGCAGAGTATGGATAACTATGTAGGACGGGAAATGTAATTACGCTATTATTATTAATTAGCGGAATTAATAGAACATAGATAAATGTAGTTTAATGGAAACGCCACGTTGCATACGAGAAGCTGGTTAAGTCCGATTTGTAAGTATTTAATAAATCCCGACCCCAATATCCACCTTAAGTTATACGATATACATAGCTACGTCTATGATGATAGTAATGGTTTGTTGGTAACTTCAACAAAAAGCATTTCCTAATTGTTTACCTGTAGCATTCAAAAAGCACTTTATTTTTTGCCTTCAAAGTTATGACTACGCTATGTTAAGAACGAATTTGCTATAGGTATCCACACCAAATCTAGAGGCGATACAAAGCCCTAGAATAAACAAATAAACATTATTTAAGTTCGAGATAATCACAAACAATACAAAGTAATCAGAAACTCCAATATCCAGACCAAATATAGGAGCGATACAAAGCTTTGATAAAAAGAAACATCAAGTAAATATCAAGATATTCACAACCTGCATACACATAATTAAACATAGTATCGATATAATCGGAAACTTTCCTTCCTTTAAACCGAATAATTACGTTGGACGCCGCTTTGGTCTGTGGCGACGATGATGTCACCGCAGTAAGGTCACGTATGTGCGATTCTTGAATAACTTATACTCGGACCAGTTACACAGGTAAGTTATTCGCAGTGAGCTGACTCCATATTAAAACTGACGCTACATAGCGGTAAGCCTTGCCATATAGCGTTCACTTCTCTCTGCCGACCGCACTAGGGAAGATAGTTAAGTAGCGAGAAGCATCCTAGCAGTGTGTAGCAGATTTAAGACCGGTCCAAATGATAGACAGCAATTTCCTTAAACCTATTAATTTAGAATTTAAACTGTGTATCACCGAAAGTCACTTGGTTAAGCTTTAGCATCTTACGTGTCAACAAATCAATTGCCAAAATCTAAGTTTACTCGAGCTAACACATTTCTCTTCAGTTAACATTTATATATCATATGTAAATACATAAGACGCAAAGCTACCATAAAAAATAAAACTTTGTTTTAATTTTATTTATTTAATTTGAATGCAATCAAACAGTCAACATGTATTTTTATTTAATTCGTGTTAAAAACAATTGGAAATGATGATACTGTTGAAAAAATATTCACTGACTGACCACATACTGTGTTAGTTTCATATTCTCCTGAACGCGAAATATGTTAGTATTATGGTGTTATTGGCACCGATTTTAAACTTGCACAGGCGTTGTGTTTGAACAATTAACAACACATTATTTACATGTTCTTGTGCAGAACATTATGTACTTACTTTTAAACCGAACAGTGGAATGCTTGACGCCCTTACAATGTAGCATTTAAAAACAACGTATTGTTATACGTTGTTTTTAAATTAATCTAAAGTTTCATACCGTAACACAATTTGTTATTATTAGCATAACGATGTAACGAGTCAGGATATTTTTTGTTCTCGCGACTGAGGAAATTGAAACGTATTATGATAATTTAAACTAAAGAAGATGAACGGAGACTGAAAATACATTAAAAACGTAACAATAATACAAATCCATTGAAGAAATATTAGTTTTAACTATTTTGATTTATCTAAGAGTTTTAAAAGTGGTGATATAATTCGCTTGCGAAAAACTACCTATGATAGACAGCATTGTGTAATCAACTAATATTGGATTAATTCTTTGAATCAAAAACATGCGCTGTTTCACTGCCTTGTATTACAAACTAAAAAATACAAATTAAAAACCAATTAGGCGGGAACAAAGCGGTGGCAAGCCACATTATGAATCTTTGCTACAGTAGGTATTAAGAATAAATATAATTAAATGATTTACGAATTCCAAACATATTGTCACATGATATCAGAATATTAATTATTGTGCTGAATACAAACTGGAGAAAAATTAATAGTCACTATAACAAAAGCAATAAAACAAACGTTCCGTCTTATACGGCATTGGATCCATCTAAACGACCTCATACATCTGAATATAGACACGGTGACGTCACGAGGATAATATATCCGGACATTTTGGCCTTGCTGATCTCACGTCCAAGTATTAGTTGCGAGGATGAGTCCCCTTGACCTAGTTCGTGTTTCGGAGGTTTAGATGTCGTATTTAACAGCCAAGGACTATCCTTGGCCTATGTACCTAAGTATAAAGGCCAAGCCAATTTCTGATAAAAATCGGATATCTGCTTCCGAGAAAATGAGGTAGCATAGATTTTATTTGGCCTTTAAATCCTTTGAGGTAATAAAAAAGTGGAAATATTTCTTCCAAATCAAGTTTAATAAAAAATAGAAATAAGTTATTAATTTAAAGTTGGATTGACATTGATGAAATAGCCATATTATTATTATCAATTACAAATTACTGTGGCTATAATAGAGCCAAAGAAAATGCTTTAATCAAAAACTTGTTCATGATCTTTGCAATGACATTTAATCGGGGGGAAATATTTCATCCAATAATACGTCCCCGATAGGTCCAAAAATTTGTGTCCTCAATCACAAAATCCAAAACTCGATATATTTGGTAACGTTTCTTTTAACTTCAAAATCAAAAGTAGCGTATAACAGCGACAAGCAATGTTATATTTTTTTTTTATTTTTTTATTTAGCCGTTTAAATTCCACTGCTGGGCAAAGGCCTCCCCCTGTGACCGCCACTCCTCTCTGCACTGTGCCACTTCTTCCCACTTTGGCAATGTTATATAAACTTTATTTATCATATGAAGTTTGAACAAGGAACGAAAGGCCACAAACAAAGGTTGTTTATCAAATACACAACTTTCCCCATATTTCAATATGGCGGAGGCGAGGTATCGTCATTTCGCTCTTTAATTATTCAATGGCACCTGTTGACTTTTGGAGGGCGGTAATGGACCGAGTCGGTCACGCGATCATGCCAGTGTGGGGAAGCGTTTAGCGTAACAGTTTTTGGGACAAGTGAAATAACAAGTTACGAAATAAGTATTCATCAGCTTACTCAATTTATTAATGTAAATGTTTGCGTATTGGAATGTTTGTTCTTCAATCACGTCGAAACAGATATTTACTCGTGATTATTAGAAGATAGAGAGACAGTTTAGAATACTTCTACTGCTCTGGGATAAGGTATATTTTAAGAAATATTGTTTACCGGTAAATAGAGGTAAGTAGGTATTGAGAGAAACATGGGATAATCCATTAATTTTTAAATCACCAGGTTTGATAAATAGATGAGCTATTGCTTATAGAAACATCAAAAATTAATTTAGGATCATTTAGCGTTGCTCAATCTCTAATGAACTTTCAACTAAAGGTACCTAGTTATGGAACAGAACGCTTTTAATGGTTGACAAGCATAATGCATTAGTGACGTCATATAGTTGTATAATGCCACGAGGATTTTTTTAGCACGCCTGCTTTATCTATATAGCTATAATTAATATTATAGTACATGACGATTGTGTTTCAATACCTAATGAATCCTATTATTTTTAGGTTAAGAGGAAAAATTTTTAACAGCAAAATACCTAAGTAGTATCATTATCCGCGATAAAACTCAATTTGCTACATTGTTATATTCACAAAAAGTTTGAAACTTAAGTAAAGATAAGTATGTAGGATTAAAAAAAAATTTTATTTTTACTTTAAGTACATAAGTTAACGGGACTTATCCTGCCACTTTTTTTTAAAGTAATATATAGTTCCGCGTTAAAAAACTATTTTTTTTTTCAGATTAACGCGGACGAAAATTGCCACATGTGAACATTGTTAAATATAAACCAGTAGCAGAAATATTACCAACAACAACAATTTCGTAAGTACAGTAGTCAATGACCCTTAACTAAATTTATCTATTTAAATTATTATAAACTTTGGTACGAAGTGGATCAAAACGATAAATAATCATGGTTTTAGAGCAAAACTTTACTATATGAATTTATTCATGAATGAATCTATTCCGTATTAAGTTAATACCTACTATTAACATTTATCAACGATATGAATTAAACTAATATGACTCATACACATATACTACAAGGTAATCAACATATTTAGAATTGAAATTATTTTCAGAAGTTAGGAACGAAAACACATAAAAAAATACTTTGGTAGGTTAATAGGTACACAGTTTAAATCGTAAGCTCAATACTAGTTACTTTACTTCCTTATTGAGAGGAATCAGCACCTTTAAACTTGATTAATGTCAACTAAGTGAGTGTTTGAAATCCGCCATTGAAATCTCATATTCTGACATGGCTTGGCAATGTCTGGCTGCATGGATGTATGTATAGCAGCGGAAAGTACGGTTTGCAGAATAACAAGGACAGAAGACTGACGTTCAGGGTCCCTTTTCTGATCTCCTAAAATATTTGTGTCTATTTTCTAAAGGCGAAAGCCCCTCTGTATTAAATTGAATGCGAATGGATTATTGTGATGAATCCAGTTCAATAACCAGTAACGATCTCAGTCTCCTATCTCAATCTCAGGTGCCAGTCGCCATGCGAATCGATACCGTAAGTCCATAACCTGTCTTGGTTATATAATAATGGTACAGTCAAATACATATTAACTTTTAACATTCATCCCGACATATAACCTGAGACGGGAATAAAAATTCGCGATCCAACGATTTGCCAACGAGCTCCTATTCGCTTAGTTGACTCTGTTTTTCAATCGCCATTTTTATTTAAGGCCTCAATAAAACTACTTTTAATAATAATAGCTTATTCTAAATAAGTAAGCCAAAGATATCACTTCAATTAGGCCAAGTACTCACGCTTGTTATTGGGATTGATAAGACTGTTTTTTAAAACACGAAGCTGGAGTCCTGGCTTTCGGCCAAATTCTCAATTCTCAGACACGAATGTGTAATTTTAAAAGGTAAACACGTAGAGCGTAATCTGTAACTGTTTCCTCGGCAAATGAGTTTTTTGACACCTACAATAATATTTAGTGTATAGTGTACTAGATATTTTAGGTGATATAGTCTCATCTGGGGTGAAGGAACTGTGCTAAACGTTTAGCACATCTGCAGTCTTGTTGGTCTTAGTGTTCATCATGATGATTTCGGCAGTGACTAGGTGTTTGTTGGCAACTGATACTCTGATAATGTCATCATCATTTTCGTCGTTGAGGACGTCACTTTGGATTGTAAGTAGGTTAATTTAAAACAATGGAAATTAAAAGGCACACAGCGATACATATTTTTTAAACTCTCAGAGATTTACGCGTCGAGAGATCACAGTTCCATCATGGTACCTACTGGGATTTGAAAGCCTTCCTAAATTAAAATATTATGGCGGTTGAAGAATAATCCATAAGAAAGAACACAGCAATACAGGATAGTCAGTGGAAGATCAAGTAGATATGTATGTGACCTACCCACCATCTGGGGTTTACCGTCACTACATACCTACCTGCTAACGTCAGATGTTGAGTCAACCAGTATACCTACTGTAATACCTACGTCATAATTACTAGTTCGTCAATATGTTACTACTACCAACATAGGTACTACAACTTTATCCTTAAAGCAACCGCGCGGCAAAGATTAGTGTGAAACCAATTAACTTAGCAATTGATCTATTAAGTAGGTATTTCATCGAAGAAAGAATGAAGTGCTGCCTAAACGCTTCAGTTAAATCTTTAGCACAACAACAAAACATATCCGCGTTTTTTCAATTTCAGAACTTGAGCCTTCACCTTGAGAGGAGCAGAAGAGGATATGTCCGACTTGCACAGACTTAACCCCTATGGTATCCTGAAATCAGCGTCAGATGAACGACCCGGGAACCCCATTGGAGGGAATGCGACTGGTCTTATGTATAGTTATATAAGTACCTTGAGTTTCCATTTTGTTAGAAAAATGTAGGTAGGTGAGTAATACCCATAAGGGAAAATTTCTAATAAATTTGTCTCACATACGGGTAGTTCCCAGTTATTGTCATCAGACCATAGCATAACTGCCGAGCACATAATTCGAAGAACAGCATGCCCGATCGAGATAATGTATACAAGAATGCACGTAAAATGCAGAAAAATCACGTGGCTGACATAGGTATCTTGCGAGGCATTATAAACATCCGTGATGTCATGTTCACGACATTGAAGCTGGTCATACCTATTTGTTCCAACAAATAAAAAGAAACTATATCGTGATTCATACTTATTAAGCACTTGCTAACAGTTCGGTGCCAAATGCGTGACTAATTTATAACAATTAAACGATGAGGGTTTTGTCGTAGCAGCTAACTTTTCTGCTTCTGTAGACAAATTAGAATACCTAACTAGCTTTACGCGATTTCCCTAGTAGGGTAAGCAGAGATCCGAAGACTTGAAAGACACACAAATACGTAGGTAAGTGAGTAAATATTACTACTCTGACCCTATTTTGTAAAAAAAAATACAGATTCCGAGGAAGTCGAACTAATAGACAATTCGCTATTTGGTTATCCATTTTGGCCTAGACCAGGAAGGACGGACGAGTGTTTTTAACGTAACTACTAACTAACCGGGACGAGTCTTTACGGTAAACTTTCGAAAAACCACGCCTTTATTTTTTTTTTCAAATTAAAAGATATTCAAGACTAAAATCCAGTTGTAACATCAATTGTACGTAGAACTTAGTGTAACTTAGTAGCGAGTACCTACCTATCAATTATACTGTGGATGTTTGCGGGTCTTTTTTTTTCTATAAAAATCTGAACCTACCTACCTGAAAAACAATACTTCCCCACTTTTTCCAGAACACGAAACTTTTTAGAGAACGAACCAGAGTCACTTGACTAGATGTTCTATGAGTTATTTTTATGCTAACCGTATCTACATATAACCAGTTACCCGCATGGAATGATTACAAATTTAACAGCCGACATTCAATTTAAAACCAAACTGTTCTAACGTGCATTTACCAAATTTAAGGAGGCACAAAATATTTAGGTTTTTATGCATGTATGAGCGGAATTCACAACAGATGGTCGACCTACAACATAACACCTACGGGCTTTGTCTCATCACACGAGTAGGCAGGTAATTTGGTAAAATGGTCATCTCGCTGCGAAGGTAATAATAACAGCATTCATTGTGTGTTGCAATGAAAGCATCAGGCCACGTAGGGCGAGACTTCACTGTTCCGTGACCGGAGCTTAGCTCGGCAGCGTCCATCCAAAACCGGTTCTTGCGCCCTTAACGTAAAACTTACCGCGACCACCAGGTTGAAGAAAAACAGCACATATTTCACAAAACTCGTTCCACATCCCATCTTGAACACACTGTGTAAACTGAGTCACACAATAACTTCACAAGTTGTCACACGATGGTTTAATTTTCACGGCGGCACACACCCTACCAATGGCAGAAACTTTAAGCGACTAAAGTAAAATGAACGTGGAGGGAGATCGCGTTGGCGACGCTCGCCCCTCGCCCCTCCTGTCGTCATCATGAATCGTGACCCCTCATTCACCTGTTCGCCATCTCACTCGCACTTTGACATGCGAGCCCGCAATCTTATTGCCATCTCGCTCAAGTTGTTTTCATCTCGGGATTATCACGGGAGACGAGTGCCTCGGAAGAATTGAATTTGGAATTTTTAACGTGAATTTGTAATGAATCAAATGGAGAACTTGTTTTGATGAGAAAAACCCGATCTGACGTAGTATAGATACACCCATAATTATGCTTTCTTACTGTGTCTGGAGCATCCTCATCTGTCATCAAAACTTAGGTATAAATAAGTTTCTTCGGCTAGAACAATTACGCGTAAAAATTATAAAAGGCGTAAAAATTACTATATTTGTGTAAGTTGGTAGGTAGGTACACTTAATAAAAATATTTTAAGTTATTGTAGATTACAAACAGGTATTTTTAGCATTAATCTATGTGTAAGTACAATGACCACACAACCTTACCTACCAATTTCATGATTAGGCATGAACTTAATTAAGATGTTGAACAATAGTCTCCCATCCAACTACATAATTTATTCAAATGCTATGGTCTACAGTTACCTCATTGTGCGTGCCTAATGTAGGTAACCTTGTAAACTAGCTAGGCATACTTTTATTAGAGGTAAGACAATAAAAATGGCGTCCTTCTAAAGCCAAAACGGTTATAATTCTCCTTTTGGCGGCCTTGAGTTTGTATAATAACAAAGACCTACGCGTTTGAAAGCCCACCCATATCAGGTAAGCAGGTGACATACAAAATGACGGTTTTTCTGCTAGACATGGCTATACGACGATTAATATTGAAATAACATTCGCTCTTTGGTTTTGTTACATTAAAATGTATGATAGAGTAAATTACGATTATTATAAATGATTCATCAATCATAAGAATAAGTGAAATTAATTTAACGATCCTCAATTTGTCTTCATCCTGACTAGCAAAATACCTATATTCAAAGAATTATTTCGACATATAATATGTATATCAATAGATTCGAAGCCATAATTTTTTTAATTGTATGCACTCATGCCATAAAACAGAATCGGACAAAATCAATGTTTTAATGAGGTATTCTACGTTTACATTAACGAACGTATGACAAATAGATACAATAAAAAAAACAGTCGAATTGAGAACCTCCTCCTTTTTTTGAAATCGGTTAAATATATTTAAACATGAATTCGCCGGTAAGTTAGTTAGTCCTAAAAAGGTATTCGTAATTTTGAACTAGGTCTGATGTACATAAGATCAATCTTGGCTATGTTTTAAGCGGGCCTTGTTAATGTAGAAGTTTTATAGGTAGTTAGTTAAAAAAATAATTTGGCAACTGACCTTTTGTACTCAATTTATTAACCGGATAATCGGTTAAGCAAGGTTAATAATATCCTTGAGTCGGAAATAACTGAACATTAATTTATATTACTTAAATTACAGTTTTACTCGCTTGCTTATGCCTATTTATTTGCATTAGCAAGCGAGTATAACTGTGCTTACATTCAATAAGTATATGCGGACGGTTTGATATAGATCATAGATTATGAATTTTTGAAAATAATTATTATCATCGAAATCGTAATAGTATAATAGAGTGAAATACGGTTTTTGTTTGAGAACCAGCCAACACGATTTTGCAGCAATCCTAGTATGTACTTAAATTGTACGGGTAGATTCGATAGTTTAAAGGTAGATGCAATTGGTCAACGATTATTTAGTATGGCTTGAATTCTCTGAGTACTGAAACTAATGGAGATGACTTAACTACGAAAAAGTGAAGCCCTATTTGAGTGAGAAACGAATATGGCGCATTTGTGTGGTGTCATTCCACTTAACTTATATACATAGATACATACTATAAGTCTCTGAACAATTTATTTATGACGAAGTTTTGTATGTTACAAGTTAGATTATGTTATAATCACATTTTTTTCAATATTGGCACAATACACTGTAAATTCCACTGACATTGACAACTTAAAGCGAGGAACCAAAATGGTAAGCCGGCTTCACTTAGGTATTTCTATGACGTCACTTGATGATGTTACCGAAAATAGTTCAGTCAAATATGTTGTTGTCTCTTTTTACGTGCAGTATTGTAGACTTGTTAAAAAGAGATAGAGGTTTATAAATACAATATCGATATTAATAATATTTGTATAGCAGATTGTTCGTATAGAACATTAGGGTAGGGTAGGTAGGCTCTGAGTACTGAAACATATGGAGACGACTCCATATGTTTCAGTACTCAGAGCTTGAATTGGGCAACAATAAACATTTGTCTGTGATCAATCAGTGATGTGTTTCCCAATTTTATCTGTAATGCACCACTATATGAATTCAATGATCCTCGCACATCGCTTCAAGCCTCAGAGCTATAGGTATACCTACTTGTGAGATGGCAGGCTATTTGCATAGAATGGTGCCATACTCTATAAAGAGAATTCGAAGGACTACTGAACTTTATATGACAGTTACGACAACAATGCTAAAATTAATGGATTATTCCAGATTTAGCAAGACTGATAATACAATGAAGTAACTGCCTTCTGAGCTTCGTAATCTTAGACAGTGTAGCCAGACAAATTGGAATCTGAGTACACATCGTTTCTCCATTTGACCGGAAACCAAAGTACATAAACTCAACCGATCAGACAAGCTCTTACAAAGTTCCTTCAGAATCGGCATTCACTTTCATTGGTCACCTGCAAAAAGCGGAGTGGCCTGCGTGCCCTGACCATATAGCAACCTGCGCCGGCGCAGGGAGAAAGTCGCCACACGGTTGCACAAACAACACTTTCCAATACGCACGCCCTATTTGGACGTGTGACAATGAGCATGGTAAATAATAGTTTTGATGGTAGTACTTCGCCTTAGATGGCTGCTAATTTGAGTTTGACTTGAAGCCTCACTAGTGATGCCGGTGGATAGTCGAATGTCGATTGCAAAACAATAATAGTCTATCGATAGACATACAAGTCGATAGTCCTATTAATAAATTGGGGAAATTTCGTATAAAATAAATGTAAAAGTTTAAAGTATAATTAGGGAGCCCATCTATATTTTGGCAACTCTTTTCCCAATTCCATAATATTAGTACACAATTCTGATTGTTAAATTTTCTCGTCTAAATCACTGTTGTTCAACATTACTGTTCAGATATTTCTGCTCGTGGCGCAAAAACATTTCAACAAGTTAAAGTTTCATGGCAAATCGTGTAAAAGTAGTGAAAAGTGACTAGCTTGTCGCATGCACAATAATGTATATAACACATATAATGTAGGTAAGGTAATTTAGATCAAGATATATGACGGCAGTACATTTAAACGTTTTAATGCAAGTACAATGTATACGCCATAATAAAATGCTAACTCAGTTAATTGAAATGCACGTCTCGATCGCTTATATGATAAACAGAACCGTTTCAAAACAACATTCTAATCTAATCTATACTTATTTACTTACTTACTTATACGAGTATATAAAGCTAAAGAGCTGTTTGTTTGAACGTGCTAATCTTAGAAACTACTGGTCCGATTGAAAAATATTTTTGGGTTAAATAGTCCATTTCCATCAAAGAACTATAAGCTATAGAACTTCACACTACGACACATTAACCATAAACGCGGGTAAAACCGCGAGCACAGCTAGTCGTTATTATCTGGGAACTTCACGATATAATGTAAGCTTGAAAAATGAAGAGGTCAGTCACTATCGTATACTGAATCTGACTCATACAACGAAAACAAGTTATTAGCTTCTAAGAATGCTCTGCATTGCACAAGATTAATTAAACCAGCTGTTATCAGTTAGTCTCTCTGTTAACAGTTTAGTAATTTGCTTACTTTCTTTGCTCACGTGAGTACTATAACTATATCTCGCTGGTCAGAAGTAACAAATGCTTTATTCATACATATAAACATTATAAACTTAGAATGAAATTAAATTATCTTTAAACAAGGTTCAAAAAAAGCACTTTTAAATCGCCAGAACAAATTAAATATAGGTAAACTAGATTTCGATACTTATGGTAAAGATGTCTGAAGTGAAATAAATAAAGATTTTATTAACTTTTTTAGACGTAGAAAGGAAGCAAGTTGGTAAAATACTTAGGTACCTATTTAGTAGATACTGGTTACCTTGGGTTGATTGATTGAAATTATTAATATAATTAGTGCTAATGAGAAGAAGTATAGGTATATGCAAACTTTTAAGAGCACCTGTGTTAATTACAAACGCGCACTTACATCCGTGTGCAGTACCATTAGAAGCTAATTAAACTAGAAAAATACTTTAAAACGGCTTCCTCCAGCAGATTATGGCAAAAAGTATGTTTGTCGTCCGGCCTGTGACGTGATTACGGTGACTATGATTGCGCTGATAAGTGGGACACGACGATTTTTGGACAGGTTTGGCAGATATTAAAACAAAAATCACGAAAAATTTATTAATAGCAGCTCCATGGTATTTTCTTTATTGACGCAATTTTCAAGATTAAAATGATTTTTATTGATTCCGAAGTATATAAAACGTGGAAAAATTATCTTACCAAAAAACATCAAGAAAATTATTAATATTTCTTACATACCTTAGGTACGTGGCTTCAAATACTTGTTTTGTTTATCCTAGTCCCTTACTTACCCTGACCAATAAGAACGGTCACAATCATACAATAATAAAAAAAAATCGTAGGTAGTATTTGTCCTGCAAAATTCCCAACATAATATGGTAACACCTGGTGGCGGAAAATTGCGAAGACCTCCATTTCCGACGGCCGCAAGGTTAAGCCGTTTTACCGCGAAGAAATCAGAGAGCGATATTGACCAATAAGCGCGCACCTTTGTCGAAAACTTTGTTTTTGCGCTGCGCCCGCGCAGGCTCAAGACACGCAGCTTGCATTGCGAAAATGTGTAAAAAGTATTTATGCCCAAAGGTTATTCGGAACAAGGGCGTCATTGATAGACCCTTTATGCAGGGCCGACTTGGGCACGTAAGGTCTGTAGATTCACAAAGGAGGTCTTATTACGAAACAAAATCTGGCTACCTCCGTAGAGCAATACAAATCTTTTTTAAAGAAATATAACAGTTTCCCTAATAAATTGCCCATGTTTTCCATTGCACACGTAAGAGGTTAAAAGTCTTGTATACCTAGTAAGAACTGTGAAGTTGTATACATCTGACTGTTCACCAAGAACTGGAAAGTTAATGAGGCATACGGTTTTGGTAAGTTACGACAGTGCAAAAATGAAACCAATGTTAGACCGCTTAAGTAATAAAATACTAATGAATCTTTATTTCATTCCCGTCGATACCTTTTTATATACTTGAGGTCAATGAATCTGGAGCCCAAATACCTAAATTGGCATGGCACCAAAGGCCAATACTACCAACCAATACGTAAATACACAATCAATTTACAATCATAACATTGAAAGCAAGACAATCGTTGCACAACCGAACGCAACCAAACGCCGAATAGATTCCGCTTTCTACAACCATTGCATACTAATAAATCTATTACTTAATAATGCTGATTAGCGCTAATACGTTTATTTTGGCAGAAGTGAAATTGCCGAGCCTGATCGATCGGAAGCAATAGCCATAAAATATTACTAGCCAACCGGTTTTATGAGCAACGGTGTTCGGTGTTTGATAATATTTAAATTCACGAAACACCCACAAGTTTTGTGTAGGCGACGAGCTAGCCACTTGTCACTACTCTTTCACCATTTTCCGTCAAACTCAGCCCAGTTTTATTTTTGGCTGAATGTGATTAATTCGCCCTTTGACTCAGACAGCCTACCACTTCGGGGATTACGGGCGTGATGTTATGTACTCACAAGTTTGATTAAATAAGAATATATTACGCTTATGCCAAAATGTTACTTGCATAACTTAGCTAAAATTTACTCAAACATCATGTTTTTTACTTTTTAACTGACGAAACAAACGGAGGAGGTTATCAATTCGACGCGAATATATATATTTTTATGTATGACTACGCATAACTTTTCACAGAGTAGTCTGATTTTAATACTTACAATTCATGAGTATGTACCTAAAATAATTTACTCTTATTTGATAACGTTTTAATTAATAGATAGATCTTAGAAAGTTATATTAATTATACAGATACATTTTTGATTCAGTCGAATAGATAACCCAAAAACTTAAAAACACTTATTTGTTACTGTGTCGCAAGACAAAGAATGTTTAAAAACTTATAATGATTAAAATTTAACTTAACAATCTAATAATAACGATGATGATCGCAATATACAATCTATTAAGGGTAACTTAACTTTCAAATGAAAAAAAAGGAAAGAAAAATGCATTTAAATACAATTTGTTTTATTGGTAATAGATACCATAAAAATATCCAAAATACAATCTTATTAAATAGTTTATGACCAAGTTTAATTCTAGAGGGCAATGTCATATCGCAGAACACACTGATATATGAATTTACCAAACATCATGCCCATTACACCACACACAAAACATTCATTGATACAACCTTCAGTTTAACTAATTCTATGCCAAATACAGGCCCAAGCCACATTAGCAGAATGAATTATTCTGTTTCTCTGAAGTTTGGAAAAATCCACTCTACATTTTAGTCTTAAAAATACCGTATATCTATTACATACCTAACTACAAGCAAATGTTTATTCGTAGAAATATAAATAACATTCAAAATGAATAAAAAATACCACCACTTTACTTCGACGGTAAATATTTATACAATAAAATGTTACAACATCCCAAAATATTAAGATATGATAAGTACAATACCACAAAAACATTCTGCAATTTCTAGTACGTACATGTTTTACAGAGAATAATTGTAATACAAATGTTATAAATGATAAAGTACGTAAATGCTTGCTCAAAACGTATGTAGGTATATTTATTTTGTTTCCTGTAAGATAAATTAATTAATTTTAAATGTTGTAGGTATAATAATTTAGTATCTAAATTCGGTAATTGTTTGCCTATTATGAAAAGGCTTAATGAGGAAATAATACGGCTACGCAGTATAGGACAGGTCGATGATTGGCTATTAAAGCAAATAGCTATTGATCAACCAATCATGCACTCTTCCTTGTATTTTTCTATGCAGATAAGAAACTTTGTTACAATAATATCCTTCTGCATACAATAAACAAGTGCATTTTGCAACAGCGGGGATTATAAAAAAAATAAAAGGTAAATTGTAATTTCAAAAAGCTGAGTATTTAATGTTATCGTACATACTATGTAAGACCGCTTTGGTAATAGGGATTTTCGGGCATTCACCTTATAATTAGTGCCTAAGATCAATGCAAGCCAATTGTTTTCGTTAGGTAGAGATTTGACATGAGTACAAAAGTAAAAACGTCCACTTTGATCAAGGTGTGACATTCTAGCAGGCATAGACAAAAAAACCTGCTAAATGCTACGTAATTTTTAACAAATTTCATGTTATCGAAAAGACTACTTCTATCTATTGTTCCCACAAAACAATATCTCTAAAGCACTTTGGTCAGCCAAAATTGGAGACGGAGTATCTTAGCGACAAACATCATGAAGTGCACAAAAAGAATCAGTGTGTTCTCAGTATTGACTCAATTTAAACACGAGCCGATTGGTTTTGCCTAAAGCGAATACTGGGCAAGTTCTAAGGTAAAACTCCACTAGCTGAATCCAAAGCCCATGATTATTTTTTTTTGGAACAGCTAGTGGAATTCTCTCTTATTACGAATTGTCAATATTGAACGAGCAAATGGGCTTAAGAAGTATCTTTATCCAAAGGAAATGTATATTAAACTCAAGTTTACTCAAAATTGCTAATAAACACAATGCTCGCCTCCGATTACGTGACTTACTACAACTTTCTGAATTTACCTTCATTGAGAATTATGCTATAGTATGCTAATTAACAATTTGTGACGTGCTTAATCAAGGTTATCGATTCTGAATCTGACTGTTAACAGCCTTAGTGTTCCGGAAAGACACTTTAGTCTTTAAACTTACTTATCTGAACCCAAGTACGTTGTCAGGGGAACAAACTCCTCAACTGTCTTCAGAAGAATGGTTTCCATCAAGTATAACCTGTATATCACAATGGTTTCTAGTACTTTGGCAACGTGGCAGCAGGCGCAGTGGGCGACAGGAGCGAGTCATCAGGGGCCGCGAAAGTGGCCTCCCTGAGTGATGAGGAGTTCCTCACTGAGGCCCGGCGCCGCTTGTGGATCGCCGACGCTAAGAAGAACGTGCAGAAGATTCCGGAGCTCTGGAACAAACAGGGAGAGGTTAAAATTTTATAGAGGTGATAACAAGTCGATCCATTCCTATATCCTATTGATCGGATGTATCAAGGCTAAACCTTTAGTTGATTCCTAAGAGTCTACGACCTAAAAATAAGAAAAGCCACAGAATTTCATGATAACGCATTCACCGCATCAAACAAGTTGCTCAAAAATTTTTAACTGGTCTATGTCATTGTCATCATCATTTACGCCGGAAAATATCATCTTGTTGTCATAAACCTCCCCAGTATGACCGGTTAAGTACGTCGGAGACTTTCTCCAAGTTGCCCCTAATTTAAACGGCCAACTATGCGTGCATGTAGAACAATCTTCGCTTTAAGACTTGCCTTCAAACTATTACGGAGTACTTTTTCTGAATAAAATTCTTTTCTGTAGCCCTGGAAACGTTTATGCGAAATTACACGACAACTTTAAGATATATTATAGTTACATTACATTAATACGAAATAAGAAAAATATTGGAAGTTAGAGATACATTTTCCATAAAACGTTGAATCACGATATGTCCATTTCCTCTTGAGCTATGAAAAAAGCACAAAAAAGAAGTTGTGGTGTGCCCTAAAGTGCCGTTAAATGATAAACACATAATCGTTAAAATAAATCTTCGTGAGTAGAACGCGTGTGAAGTCACCTCTTGGACAATTTGCTTAGACTTAATGGCGTCGTAAAACCTGTCTTGTTGATGTTCTCTGCAGATTCTTACGAGATTAACGCAAATACTAGATGTTACACGAGATTTTGTGCCTCGAGGCGGAAGCTAATTCAACACCACCAATAGGTGTGCATGGGTGCAATTCCCTGCTTTCCCCTTATTCCACACATACATCATACCGCCTCCTATACAACCTTACTTTGGAGATATTTCAAAAAAAGTCTTTCTTCCCCATTGCCGCCAGGCGCCGTCCAAAATAGAGCTTGATAACATCTGATACTAACGTTAGTAATCTGATATTTCTATTATGGTGTCCATACCACCATAAGTTATGAGTGCCTATTTATTACTTAATACTGGCTGTGAAGGGTGCCGAGAGGTTTCGAGGGTATTCCCCCACTTTCGCACGTCTATGACGGTTACTAAGAGGGATTATCCCCGAATTAAAAAATGTCTTAACTTTTACGGGAAACGAAACGTATCGACTTCAGTAAGCAGTCCAGTGATGTGAAACTAGCAAGAAAAACCTATTATTTTGACTCGATCAAAAGCTAACCTCGACACTCGCTCATGTTTAAAATTCAAAGTGAGATTAGCTGTGTGTCTCGTGCCTCTAACACGTAGTAAGCCCGAAGCATGCGGGTCACGTAACCCAGCAAGAATCTAAGTAATCTCGTATTCATTCATCAAGACAATAAAACCGCTTGTTAAGACCATTGTCGATGTGAAGCACTCTAAGTATTTCCTTACACAACGTTAGGGAATGAAGCGCAAGTACAACAAACAATGTATCTGCAATAGCTGTTATTAATCTTATTTGTTGTCTTTGGAATTTTGAGTATTGCTTGTATTAATTATTTAGTATTTTGAGTATTATTAGTAGTCCATCCTGACTACGTAAAATCATTCTATTTTTCCAATGTACCGTTCTCGTATCATAGAGCTTGTGGTATAAAAGCGTGCTGAATTGTTTTTAATTCGGGTTATAATCTATTCTTACTTAATTTGACTGGCTTGATGGCGCATTCGGTAGTGATCCTGCCCCATGCGCCAAGAGTTGTGGGTTCGATCCCCACTTAGAACAAACATTCCTATGATAAATATATTCCTTGTGTTTGTTCTGTGTCTGGGTGTTAATATCCAATATTTAAGTATATGTATATTTGTAATACCACTGTTGTTTCTGATATACGTAACACAAGTGCTTAAGCTATTTACCTCGGAGTCAGATCAATGTATGTGATGTAGTCTCATATTTATTAATTAAAAAAAAAAAAATAACATACATATAAAATTTAAAAGTTTGTTTGGTTGAACGCGCTTATCTCAGGAACTACTGATGCAAATAAAAAAAAAAATTGTGTTCTATAGTTCATAGGTAGGTAGTCTCTATAACTTCAACCATAAACGTGGTTAGAACCGCGGGCACAGCTAGTCAAAAATATATGTATGCTTATAACAAACGCCCTCCGCACGTGTATAAAGACAGACACATTAATATTTATTATAACAAGGCGTAGTCTTTATTAGCTGAATCCCCAGTGGAAATAACTAGTAAGTAATCATGCTGCTCTATCGGTGTTATTTTTAAATGAACTTGTTTATCACGTTTTTCTAAAGACTTATGACACATTGAATTGACATTGAAAAACCCAGAGATTTCAAATTATAGGTACTCATTATAGGCGATAAACTTTTGATGTCAAATGACACACACACACACACAAGCAAGGCCAGATTGCTGATGGATGAAATTCATTCAAATTAATCACCGACTTCGCATTTAGGATGCACCCGTAAATACCTAGCTCGGTAAATCAAAGCCAGATCAATGATTTTAAGAACTACATATGTATCATACACGAGCGATATTCTCTATAATATTACATACATACATACATACATAACATCACGCCCATAATCCCCGAAGGGGTAGGCAGAGTCAAACGGGCAGCAGGCCCCTTAAACCACACTAATTACAATGCAATGCGAAAGTTTAAAATAATATATTCATCCTGGATGGATGAATCTTAACAAACTTATGCTAACTAGGACCGATTCCACGCTTGGAATCTTATATTCTAATCCCCAAGTATCAATAAGCCGCTTCTCACCGTATTATCTTTCAACTAGAGCGGCGCTTGAGCATAGTGTAGTGAATTTCAATAAAGAAACGGCTTAGTAAATTTCATAATTCATTATTTATAATTGAGAAATAATTTAATGTTCCTTCAACTCTGCATATCCCTTTGGGGATTGCGGACGTGATTATATGTAATGAGATAGAAGAATGGGAAAAGAGTGCACCACAGACCATAGAAATACTAGTGGAGTGCACCTTATGGATGAGAAAGTTTTTGTGGATTGATATCAGAATTCGAGGATCTCTCTTGTCTATGGATAGACCCTACGATAGCATCAACAATGTTAGTCTATGGGTAAATATAGATTAAACTTTCTCTATTATTAAATATCAAACCTCTTCCAAAACTCAAAACAAATTAACTAATTTCGTACTATGTAATGCCGAAACGATACACAGCAGATACATTGATGCTCTGGACGCACATTATTTAGGATGTCGTAACTCTGCCGACAGTATCGGTTGTTGGGTATATAAGTGTATAGGCGACGAGCTAGCCACTTTTTCCCAATTCTCCATCTAACCCAACCCAGCTTTTCCTGCGCTCTCCTACGGGGATTGAAGACATGATGATATTTACACACGACAGCACTTCAATTCACTGCGGAATCTTATGTCGTTGCGATAAGGGATTTTTCGCAACAAAAATGTATAGCCTGATGTGCTTTTGGAATCGTGTTTAATTACAAAAAGTAACAAATTGCCGCAGTCTCCTCACTACTCTTCATAGTACTGTGGCCCGTCCCGACGGCGTCTTCACTCCCCCGACGGGTCAATTTAGCTCTTTAGCACTCTTAGCGCTAACGCCCTTCGTCAAGCTAATGAAGTACTATAGTACCTACGTACTTACTGTATATGTGCATTGTATGATACGTGATTGGTTCATTAAGTTTTTTCCTTCCTCACGTCGTAAGCAAACCTTTTTCTAAAGAGGGCGTAGCCACCACATATCATAAAGATGTATCACAAGTTTATAAAAACCTACTTATCAAAGTATATCTATCCGTAATCCGTACAAGCATAAAATAAATAAAAATCAAGCAACTAGCACCACAATTCCCTAATAACAACAACAGTAATTACCAAATCGGCCTCCTGTGATAGTTCTGGTATTTTGTATACATAAGGGAAGTGACGTGAAGTTTAGTTAGTTAGATAAAGGAGCGCGCAGACGACGGACTCATACCATGCTCACAAATGCTGCAAAATGCTGACGAAGGACTTAGAAAGTGACGTACGTAAGTAAAGATTGTAAGAAGTAATAGTAGTAGTAGAAGTATCGCACTCCGCGTACTTGTATTCTAAGCGGACTTTTTTTCTATGTTTGGAGTTGGGGGACTTGTGTCCGCGGCAGATAAAAAGTCTGCCGTCAGCGCGTTTCCTCAATCTATGGGGAAAATGGAATACATATCAACATATTTTGTGTAAAGTTGACAAAAAAAAGTCCTAACCGATATCGGTCACGGCGACCAATCTCAACAAAGATTACCCATTTGCGCAGGAGATATTATAGTGCAAAAGTGTGTGCGCAAACACAGGTGCACTCTCTGTTCCTTCACTCTCATAGTCCGGTGAGACGGCAATTCGACATGACCGGAGAGAGGTCAGGCGCAGGATCAACGGCTTGACATGCTTTCCGAGGCACGGGAGTGATTAAACCTCCAACTTCCTGACTCCGGACAGTTACTGAGTAATTTTAATATTGAAATAACCAGCTACAAATTTTTGTCCCGACGCATGCTACCACTAAACCAATGAGGCAGTCAAAGTTGACCAAAGAGAGGTATCAAAAAGACTTGTAATATTCTACTTATTTACGAGGTTTTCCTGCTAACATAAGATACAGTCATAGTTTACGTAGTTCATATGAAAAACCTAAATGTGCGCCAGTTTTCCTCAGTTTAAACGCAATTTCAAGCAATAACCTTTGCTTGTAATTGTGCCTAAACTGAGTAACATAATGAAATCACATAATACGAATGGAATATTTAATATGACGAATACTGAACGATTATATTGATTCGAGTATGGTAGTCATTTCAAACCATTCCGTATCTACATGAAATCACGCGTGATATGAACGATACAATTATGAAAAATAATATAGTATGTATTTTAAGTTATTTTTTATTCTAAGAATGTAAAATCATATCTGTCATATTTACATAGTTTAAAACAAAGTCGCCGCTTCTGTATGTTAGCTTAGATCTTTTAAACTACACAAGGGATGTTAATGCGGTTTTCACCACTAGTTAAAAGTGATTTAAGAGGAAGGATTATTATAATTTTATATTGTTTTATGCTGAAATCCTATTACAATCTATCTATGTGCTAAATTTCATCCATATCAGTTTAGCAGTTTTTGCGTGAAGAAGTAACACGCATACACACACACTCACAAACTTTCGCCTTTATAATATTAGTGTGATTTGCAGTTACGTAAAACACTATACAATTATGCGACAAATATGGGTATTGTGGCTAATGATTAGAAGCCAAACCCGAATCATTAGACTAATGATTTAAGCGACGTTGTACTCTAATTTGCGACATTCTTGAATTTCCTGAGTCCGGGTATTTCAGACAGTGAAGCATTTACCATAGATTATCTTGCCCTTAGACAGAGGAACCAGACAATTGAAGGATATTTACAAAACTATAGTTACCTCAATAGGCAGTTCCTCAGGAAGTTTTTTCACACCTACAAACTTACTCACCAATTCCTTAGCTCTAAACTAAGTATTTATTTATGTGCTATTGATACTATATTTCAATACGTTTTTAAAATTCAAGAATAGAGTACAAACGACTCTGTTCATCACACGAATATCGGCCCCTAGCAGGATTCGAATTCGCGGCCCTTGGTTTCTTGGTCAAGGGCCTTTAACAACTACAGAGCCGATCCTCCTTAAAAATCCATACATATATATAGAAAATTCGTAAAAAATTTTTTGGAACTTGAAACGATCTTGGCTTATTTATATGTTGACATTAAAATGTCAGCAGTTAAAGAAATAAGCCGCATCTAGAATTTGTCCTTCAACTGATTTTAACATGTATATAGACTTAATTTTAGCTGTCAACGTAGTAGATATTTCTTTTTTTTTATGTGGAGAATGCCTTACGCACCGTCACGCCGCTCCGGGAAGCGGCGTGGTGTGTGGTACTCCCATGGGGCCTCGCATAAAAAGCCCCCCTCTTCGGCCAAAGATGTGGGTGGCCAGGGTATACCCACTAAACCCCACGGCGCTCCTCATCACCCAAGTGGAAGTACCATGGGTATCTTGGCCCAGCTTTAACTGCCACAGAGTAGATATCTCCTGTCGTCTTATTCCCTCAGATGTACGGCCGAGTATTAGTAAATATCACAAAGAGTGCACACATTTACACGGTTATTAAACATGCATCTATTCTTACGCCGTGACAGGTCATATATACAGAGCAGTCATAAATGCTGACGTCATCTTGCACTGACTGCCTAATATCACAGTTCACAGCGACCACAGTAAAGAACACAAGTATATATTAAGTCGTGTGTAATAAATAAAGACCTTTAAAATTCCTACTGCCTTTGGACGTTTCGCTATCTATTTTAACAGGGAATTTTATCAGCACAAATACTAACAAAGCGATATGCCTATTAACTTTTATATGATTATCCGTAGGTCATTAAAAATATCACATTTGGCTAAGCTTAAACAATACCCCTGTCTTCTGTATTGCGTCAGCTCTAATAGGTATTCTACCTTCCAGATGGAAGTAGCAACTCTGACTCTATTTAACTACACAGTAATTTAACAAATTAATGCTAATAATGAAGTCAAAGTTCCGCCCTACGCTTTACGTATTACGCATAGAACAAATAACTAAGTCTGTTTGTTTTAAAGTATACAACGTCCTATAATGAACCTGCTCCTGACATTTCGTATATACCCCTAAGATTTGACCGGAGTCTCCTCACGTTATTCGTTAGTCATTGTGCGACGCAAGCGCAGGCATGCCGTCACACGGACGTTGGTCACGCTCGCTTTTTGCCGTTTACTGACCATGATTCATCAACGAACCAACCGACTGATGTTGCCTACTCTACGTAAACTGTTTACTGTGTTTTGCACTTATTTGCCATCGTGTCTGCGAGTCATCAACTTTATCATCTTCTGTATAGCAGCGTTATGTTCCGTACTTAGTCGAGATCGTTTAGTCGTAAAATGCCTACCGTGTCTCAAAAGGACTAATTCGCGAAAGGACTAATTCTCAAAAGGACTAATTCGCTAAAGGTAAAAACTAACACTTGATCAACATAGGTAATAATACTATTGAACGCTAGATGCATGAAAATAAATAAAAACTTTCATTATTAAATAATTTTGGTTTAATGTCAAATTAAATCAAAATTAAATTAAAGGTTATTGGTTGGAAAGGACTAATTCAAAAAAGGACTAATTCGCAGAATGCCTAATTCTCAAAATAACTAATTCGCGAAAAGACCTAATTCTCAAAAGGACTCTGGATTTAGGTAGTCTCGTTATTTCATTGATGAAACTGCCACCTGACGTTCGTAAGGATTAAACATCCATAGTTTAATTAAAACGTATCTTTTTTTATAGAATATAAAACAAAGTCGCCACTTCTGTCTGTCTGCTCGCTTAGATCTTTAAAACTACAAAAGCGATGTAGAAACGGTTATTACCAATAGATAGAGTGATTCAAGAGGAAGGTTTATATGAAAAGGTTCGCTATTTATCTCATATAAGGAAGGTAAATCGTTGTGACAATGTTGTGACACAGGGGAATACCTGATGAATTTTACAGGCATTTAAATTGAGTCATCAAAAGATGAAGGTTGTGTGTAGGTTTTCATGGTGAGATCACTGCGTGAAACAATGACAGCGGCAGGTAGGTACTGGTATTTGCATTTCATTTAGGTTTTACACTGTACCTACGTTGTAGTTTGCAATTTTGCAAGGCTTCGTCGTGTGGAACTAGGGTTGCCAACTATATTGTTTTAAACAGTATTATACTGTTTTTCACATGGTCAATTTTACAAAAATCTGTAGAGCAATATGAGCCTACCACCGGTTCGGAATGTTGATTCTACCGAGAAGAAACCGGCAAGAAACTCGGTATTTACTCTTTTCAGCGTCAAAATATACATGAGTAAATACACTTAAAGTTCTAAACCAAATCATACATGTCTCTACGACACCCGGTGTTGTAGAGCGTTGTAGAGTATTGTGGAGTCGCAAGCCAACGGACTTTTGGTATGCCCAAGGTCGAGCGTATACATTAGTGCTTAGGAGGCATTTCAGTTTATAATAAACATTAGACCGGAGCGTCAATTAGCGTGGTATGTGGATAAAGATGGTCCAAGATAACATTTCGGATGGGCTTCTTGGTCGGATGGTTAGAAATATGAAACCGGTAGTGGTTTCAAATTCTGCTGGAGGTAGATGTTAGTATAATGAACACGGTTATTTGTAGGTATTCAATCCAAACATCTACATACATAAATAAATGCTACATACATAAAAAAGGGATCCGGCATTGCCACAAAAAAAAATAAAAAATGCTTTTAGGTAAAAAAACAAAATGTGTCATTCGAACCAAAAATTTATTTTTACATAGCGTTGCAATGCTTTCAGAGTATAACCAGTTATCAATAAAAGTGCCATATATGCCGCATCATTTCAATGAAACTATTTGCAGCTTAACGACTTGACGCCTGTTTTCGCCTTGACGACGCCCAATGGCTAATTGAAATTGCCACAAACAAAGCCAGTTATGGCGCGAAGCGAATCTGCCTAGCTGCGCGTGCGCATTGGCCGACGGATTGTCCGCGCTTGGAAGTAACGTCAGACGCGCTTAGTGCAGAAAACACATGCCCAATTAGCTAAGTAACTAATTTCAGACACGCAAAGAAGGTTTGAAGGTTTGAAGGTTAAAGGAACGCCAGGTCCTTTAATTTTTTTGTATTTTTTTTTTTTAATTTCAAATATAAAACTTTGTAAAATACGATTTATTCCTTCTACACCATTTGCACTCCCAAAAGTTGTAAACGTTACCCACTGCTTTAACACTTTAATACGGTATTTTTATTTAGTATTTATAAACTTTTCCCGATATCCTTTGGACATTCCACCGAACGGCGTGAATGGAGTGTAAGTTACTCATTTGATATAATGAGGGTTTTAAAAAACAAAAACCGCTGGTGGCATGAGGTAGTCTCGTAGTCTTATCACTGCCACTATTGGCTCTTTGTTGACAGGACCCTTCATTGCGATACTTAAGTCAGTTTGTTCTGACAACTTACCAATGAGGAGGGTGACAAGACCGTACGTCTCAGTTACGCCATCTTTTGGATGTTTTAATTCAACAAATCCTAATTGAGGTACATCCCAATTTAATCATGCAGACCAAAGAACACTACATGTTTAACCTTAACGGTCATTAACGCTGTTAAGTTTTTAAATATTACAGAAAACATACTTTGAAATAAAAAATATTAAAATTGTAATTAAAAAGATACAAAGCAATAGAATAGCTAGACAGCAAATAAAAACTATTGCATAAAAATATACCACTGAATAGTCTTTATCGCTCTTTATCGCAAAAACTTAATTTACACGGCTTTATTGCAAAAAATTTGTCTAAACTTAAACCAAGTACAAATAACAACCAATCACTTTAAAATGCTACACCATTATTTTATTTCGAAGCACAGTAACAACAACTTCAGGCTGATCGGCAGGGCCGGACAGTTTAGGGGGCCCTGGACTAATACAACTTAAGGGCCCACCTAATTACTCAAAGTATAAGACGTAGACTTGAAGTAAATGAATTAAATAGGTTTGATTAATCGCAAAATTCGCAGGGCTGCAACCCATACGATTTGTTTAATTTAGAAAAATCATGGACTGTTTCGCATTATCGTCTATTTTCGACTTTGACTTGACTTAGCTGGGGGCCCCTTTAATCCACGGGGCCCTGGGCTGAAGCCCAAAAAGCCATATGGTAGATCCGGCCCTGCTGATCGGTTAAGATTAGACTTTATTTTAGCCAAATCTAACTTGTTACATAGATACATGTATCAACACGCCCACAATTCCCTAAACGGGTAGGCAGAGTCCAAGAAGCAATAAAGTTATGTAAATTTAGTCAAAAAAAGTGAGTTAGGTTAGTGGAAAAATTGTGAAAAAGCAGTCTAACTTTTTGTAATGAATATGGACATTACAGAACATATTCTATATTACACGGAAAATAAATATAGAACGTAGCATAATAAATGCATTGCGATTTAGGTGATTTATCAGTTAAAGCAATCTTTTCCTGACAATTTTAAGATTTTCTCCTCTTTGCTTTCTTATGAAAAAAAAAAGTAATCAGGCGAAGAATAATAAAAAAGGTGTATAAAAATAATAATGTACGATTCTAGTTTGAAAGGAGTATTTATATTACGAAATACTTTGTTTGAATGAATGTAGTTTTGGCTGAATGTAGTTAAAGGGCCTGCTCCCCCTTTGACTCTGCCTATCCCTTCCGGGATTATGGGCGTGATGTTATGTATGTAAATGCTTAATGGTAAAGACACTGGTCTCATATCCTGGGGATGCGGGTTGAAACTCGGGCATCTCGGAATTGTTTAAATCTATGTACGTTTTTATACTACTAGCAATGCGGCGAGCGCAAACATCATGATGAAACTTTCACATTTAAACAACTATGGATGGTAACCATGACCAAAATTGTCTGGTTCCCTTATCTTAAGGTTACGAAGGTCAGATCGGCTGTCGTTGTAATAAATCCTACATCATAGTCAAAGGGGTCCCGGACTAAGCATACCGCTAGGAAATGATGATAGGAAAACTGAACCAAACAAAGTTTACTTATACGAAACAAGCAGAGCAGTATTTCGGTGCAGAGGTTCCCGCGATAACCTCGAGCTCTCAACAACGGCCCGCTGATCGAATCTGAGCCGCCATTGTTCCGGGCCGGTGACTCATGCGCGCCTTTGACTTCCTAGACCAGTGCTGCTCAAACTATTGCGGCCCGCAACAAGAAATCTCCCGCCTCAAAGATTACAAAAAATAGGATCTTTATTTATGTGTTTTAAAAAAGCAAACGAGGGGGCAGCCTGCTGATGTATGTAATATACCTAATAGTAATACATCCGAACAGATACAGGACTTGATTTACAGTACGAATTTAGTGATTGCATGGATTTACAAGATATTTTTATTCAAGATAGAACAGAAACAGTATCTCTAATATTTTGTAACGTATTGCTAGTACAGTGTTGGTCTGGGACTTAAAAAGAATGTGCTAACTGTGTTTCTTGCCTAGCGTGTCGTAAAAGACAACTAATGGTATATCGGGTTTTGAGTATGTGATTGTGACAAGCTAACCACTTGTCACAAGGTACTTTTTCACAATTTTCCATCAAACCCAGAGTTTTGTTTTTGGCTGTATGTGGTTTAAGGGGCCTGCTGTCCCTTTGACTCTGCCTACCTCTTCGGGGATTATGGGCGTGATGTTATGTGTGTCTATTGCTATAAAACCAGGAATATAGATCTCACTGTTTAACAAACACTGCCCTAGACCAAGACTACTGCATCACCAACAATACTTATGTACGCGAAAATAAGGATCAAATTGGAATGCCGATATATCTATTAGTTTTGAAGTTGCGTTTCAAAAGAACGATGAGATAATTATACATGACAGATGCCTTTAAAATCACAAATGAAGACTTAAAACTAAATACAATGATTTGTTCGACAAGCTCTTGCTAACTGAATCTTTACGTTTACTTGTGAAACACTTAGCGGTGGTAGCTCAATGGTAAGGACACGCGCTTCTTAACCGAGGAGTGCGGGTTCAAACCCGGGCACGTACCTCTGGATTTTTCAAGTCTATGTACGTATTTATACCACTAGCTCGACGGTGAGGGAAAACATCGTGATGAAACCTGCAAATTCAAACAACTTTGGATTTGTAACCATGATCCAAAAGTTGTCTGGTTCCCCTATCTTAGGGTTACGAAGGTCAGATCGGCAGTCGCTTCAATGTAATTACCAGACTCGCTAAATCCTGGATCATGGTCTAAGCGGACCCCGTCTAAGCACGGGACATAACGCTAGGAAGATGATGACTTGTGAAACACTTAGAGTCTGTGTGACATGTGATTATATTCATGTTGATTACTGTACACACTTAAACAATGTGTTATTGTAGTGACTACGTCAAAACGGTCAAAATCTTGAAAAATATAGCATTTCTGACCAATAAGGTTTGAACAAAATTTCATAAAATTGAGAATTTTCGCAAACTTCGTGAAATTATTATACAATATAGTGTCCTTTTTTTATACTAGTTTGTGACATATAATTGATGAGTACCACATACGTCTTAATATGATTTTTTTTTTTCATTAAGTAAAAATCCAGTTGACCTGATTAGTGAAATGCGATTCAATAAACAAATTTATTTCGTAAACAAGTGACTAGCGATGATTATTATAAAATTATGAGTAGTAATCGCTTTGACAAGTGCACATTAGCATTCGTCATTAATTGACCTGTTTGTCAATTGTCTTGACGAATAGGTCAATGAAATGAAAAGATAAAACTGGCTTAGTGTTTTATTTATTATAATTATAGGACGTTGACTGAGATTTTAGAATAAAAGCTACTTTTTCTTATAACATAATATTGTATTATACGAACTTGAATGAACTCGTGATTCACTCATAGGTAAACTTATATTTCTATTGATTACATTTTATTTTTTCGTTTATTATATCTTCCGCGCTGTAATACTTTTGAATCCTATTTAGGTCAAGTTGCGGGCAAAAACTCGACTGGCTTGATGGCGCATTCGGTAGTAGCCCTGCCCCATGCGCCAAGAGTTACGGGTGCGATCCCCACCCAGGACAAACATTCGTGTGATAAAAACTTGTGTTTGTTCTGTGTCTGGGTGTTAATATCAAATATTTAAGTATATATTTGTATTGTATATATTTGTTGGTTCTGATATCTGCAGCACAAGTGCTTAAGCTAGGTACTTATCTCAGAGTCAGTTCAATGCATGTGATATAGTCTGATATTTAAAAAAAAAAACACTCCCAAGCTTTATGCAGTCAGACGCAGCCGGGTGCAAGGAAACTGGGGAATTTAACGCGGAAAAATGAGTACCTACTGCAGTTTCTAACTAGACAAGTATGTATTTTGAAACTATATAGAGTACAGGCTTTTGCCGGCTCGGGTGTAAGTCAATAGGGATGATGACTGCAAAAAAAAACTATAATTTTATTTAGTCCGTCAGTTAGGTACAAAAATACTAGACATATATATTTCGCTTTATCAAATTAACAAAAAAATCACAAAGATAAAGAGCATCAAAGTTTTGGAGTGGGAGCTTGCGACGTCACTCTTTAGTAAAAATTGTACGAATGTGTGACGTCACGCGCAACTTGAATGCATTGTATCTTCGTCAATGTTTGTTGGACAAATAAATAAAAAAATACGTGTTCAATATTTTTTTATTATCTAACTGACGGACTAAATATATATTTTTTGTCATCTTGTCTATTTTGCTGTCCCATAGGTAGTCATGTTATGCCTCCTCTAGTAATGGAATAAATATTAATAAAAATAATGAATCATGGTATCATTTTTCATTCTGTCGAGAAGAACCAGGAAGACTTCATAACTAGATACATTTTCTATCTTCAAAGTTAATTATATCATTAAAACCAAATTAGGAATTTATGAAAATAATAATGCTATTTCCAAGTAAAATTACCAGTAATCATTTGCAAGTTTACTTAACTTTACAAAACTTGTTATGTAATACCACTTATTCGTCACATTTGCTGATATAAAGCAAAGTCTAACGGAACACAATAAAATTGCTAAGCGACTTCGAGCCCATGACAAACGCTGTAAATAATAAAATAAATGAATAATCAAGTAAACAATGAGACTCGGTCGAGCTAACAGAGAGTGAACAAAACACCGGCTGTTCAGGATAATTGGATAATTAATACGTCATTACAGTGAGTCAGGTCGCGTGCCTGTGGATACTTAATATGACGCTGATGCTATGGTGCTGTCCTATATGTATGCATGTACTTATACATACATAACATCACGCCCACAATCCCCGAAGGGGTAGGCAGAGTCAAAGGGGCAGCAGGCCTCCCTAACCACACTCAGCCAAAAACAAAACTGGGCTGGGTTAAATAAAAAACTGTGTAAAAGACAAGTGGCTATCCTTTCGCCCACACAATCACACACCCAAAACCGTAAAGTAAGTATATATATATATATATATATATATATATATGATGTCAATATAAAATGACGCACGCTATAAGGGTAGGCAGAAACAAAGGAACGATAAACTCCTGATACATACCACATTCAGCCAAAAATACAATTGCGTTGCACATTATTTAAGTCTGTGATCAACATGGGATTAAATAAGTCAAAGACTCAGCCCAGATAAGTACATAGTTCATTGAGAATATGGCATTTTCAAATATTTACTATCAAGTTTCTTCTCGGTTGACCAATCCCAGCAAATCGGTTAAACATTTAAAAATACTATAACGTCCTCCTAACCGATATCGGTCACGGCGGCCAATCTCAACGAGGATTAGCCAACTGCGCAAAAGATATTATAGTGCACAAGCGTGTGCGCACACAGGTGGACTCTACTTCCTTCACTCTCATAGTCTGGTGAGAAGGCAATTCGACATGATCGGAGAGAGGTTAGGCGCAGTACCAACGGCTTAACGTGCTTACGAAACACAGAGGTGATTGAACCGCCAACTTCCCGACTCCTGGCTGTTACTGAGTAATTTCAATATTGAAATACCCAGCCACAAATTTTTGACCAGACCCAGGATTTGAACCCGGGACCTCTTGGTCCTTAGGCGGCGCACGCTACCACTAGACCAACGAGGAAGTCGAAAAAAATCTAAAACTAAAACTTAAAAATACTACCTCGACACCGTAACAAAAGGAGCAAATTGTTATTTATAATATTATGAAACATCATTTGTGCTGATGATTTTCGTAAATTACGAAGTATTTATAAATCAGTCCTATCTATGGGTCTGATCTGATATATAGGGCTAGCCCTATATATCAGTAAGTGGCGTGAAGTTTAGTTAGTTACTTAGTCTTATCTAAATAAACTAAAATAAATTTGATCTCGTCAATATGATGCTGTCTGTGTGGGACAGCATCATAAACAACACAGCGGATGTTACTGCTTTAGAAATTCCACGCCAATGCCACAATCACATTACTGATCATATGTTTTCTTTGAATTATAACAAATGCTCGTTAGTGTACCTAGCATCATTATGTACCTACACATAAATACCTGCTTGACTTGATTTATGTGAACTAGATTGCAAATAAATAAAACAAGTGTGCGGCTCGTGGGAATTCTTTCATTTTTGCATAGTAGGGACCTTTTAGTCTAGAAAAATAGACCTAAAGTTGCCGATTACGAGGATTGTGATGGGATTCAATCCTCGATTTCTTGGACATCATGCTCACTATGGAATAAGCAAAAGACTAGATTTTACAAATTACATAGAACTAAAATTACCTAACTACAATAATTATTATACGAATTTTAAGTTAATTACGAGTACGGTAATACTTCCTGATTGTTGAGTGACAATACAATATAGCGTTACCATTGATTAGAATTTTCGGAATTCTCCAATTGCTCATCTATAATACTAATAATATAAAGTGGAAAAATTTGTATTTTTGTGTATGTGTATGTTTGTAATGAATAAACTCAAAAACTACTGTGCCGATTTCAAAAATTCTTTCACCATTGGAAAGCTACAATAACCGGAAGTAACATAGGCTATATTTTATCCCCATATTCCTACAGGAACGGGAACTATGCGGGTGAAACCGCGGGGCGCTGCTAGTAAATTAGAAATTAACAGTGGAGTCTAAGTTTATCCGTTGATTCATACTTATGAATCACATTTGATAAGGAGCCGGCAAAACGTTCCACTCCCAAATGTGTTTCTTTCTACTAAGATTGGAACACCTGAATCACCGAGGCCATCAAATATTTGGCGACTTTAATTATTACCATCTGTATAATTTTTATCACCTTGTCATAAATCCTGCACAAGGGCAGTGCTAAGAGGGCCTTGTATGATGCCTACGACGGAGATTGTACGCTACTGATAAAACAAATTAAAACACTCCTCTCCCGCATCTGAATGTACTTAAAACATTCCACCCAATCAGGCAAGCCGCCTGCCAACACAACTACATGCACTGATATAGTATAATACCCATATCGTAATCGAAATTGTAGCTAAAAAACAGCGCCCCGCGGTTTTACCCGCGTAGTTCCTATTCCCGTAGGAAAATGGGGATAAAATATAGCCTATGATACTCGCTGATAAAATAGTTTTCCATTGATGAAAGAAATTTTAAAATCGGTTTAGTGGTTCAGGCGTGAGAGCGTAACAAACACACTTACATTTGCATTTATAATATTAGCTAGGATTGGTTTTTAATAGCACAATGATTTTTAAATTAGATAATGCACACCAATATTACGCGCAATTAGGTCATTATGCAATAATTTTAATACTGGATGTAGATAATAATACGATCGATGATTCAATAAGTTTATAGTGTCAACGTAACCTAATTTGATCCAAATGATCTATGAATAGTCTTATATGTTATAAGAATAGTTTGATACGGAGTTAGCTACAAAAGTAGAAAACGCATAAAGTAAAAAATAACGCAAGTAAAGCATATTATTACTGTCTTTACAAGTTTAATATAATGGTCTAAGAAAGGTTGTAATTGTACCTTTACAAGCCCTTAATATGCTTGTAAAAAAGTATTCTAATAAATATGTAAGCATCCAATGTATATACATGGGAATTAGCTGACGAATCCATTTCCTTGCAAAATATAACAGAGTTTGCACAAGTTTTACATACATACATACATACATAACATCACGCCCATAATCCCCGAAGGGGAAGGCAGATCAAAGGGGCAGCATGCCTCTTCAACCACATTCAGCCACAAATAAAATCGGGCTGGGTTAGATGCAAAATTGTGAAAAAGCAGTGACAAGCGGCTAACCTGCCTACACAATCACACACCCAAAACTCCATATACCACTAGTCGCTTTTTACGACATGCTAGGCAAGAACCACAGTTGGCATATTCTTTTTAAGTCCTAGACCAACATGGGACAGTGGGCTAGGTTGGATGGAAAGCTGTGAAAAAGGAGAAACAAGTGACTAGCTCGTCGCCTACTCAGTCACATACCCAAAAGCTAGTAAACTATTAGTCGCCTTTTACGACATGCTAGACAAGAACCACAGTTGGCACATTCTTTTTTTTTGTCCCAGATCAACATGGGCCAAGTCCCAAACCAACATGGGACATGCACAAGTTTTGTTTCTACTTTATTGTAAAGGTACAATCTGCATGCACTTAAATGAGCTACCATCATAATTCACCATAAACTATATTAAAATAATACAAAAACATGGACACATCACTTCATCTGATCGCCTGTCATATCCTCGGGACCTCAAGCGCACATTACTCATAAAAACCGACAATACTATCCCTCTTTAACCTCGCGTAATAGAAAGAGATAAAAATATCCGTCAAAAAGGTTATGTAGTACAGGTGGCCATAGCAATATATCCATTGCTAAACCAATTTAATATTAATGTTTACTGTAATAGATACATCGAGAAATACTAAAAATTATACTTGAAAATATACAAATTATCTTCTGTTTAAACAATACTCTATTCTCCCAATTTTTAACACTACTAGGGCGTATGCTACTCGTTCTGTGTTATCCGCTCGTTAAAAAACACGTCGAGGTAGATGATATTTGATCCGTGCCCTTCACCCAGTTAAACGATGTAGTCGGCACTGCCGGGGTACTGGCCAAAACTTTTTGTATATCTACCCAATTTAATACAATCGGTCTAGTAATTTACTGGCGGAAACGCAACATATCGACAAATATCCAAATACATTCGCAGTTAAAATCTAATATTAAATTAATAAACAATAAATAAAACAAGTATTAACTTGCAGACATAGAAATAGCGATAGCGACATCAACCAATGTGGTAAAACTTTATCAGTTCCTCCCGGACTACATTTCGCGTGCGCAGGAGCACACGCTAGGCGCTGGGTACATTGCATTTAATAGACCCATTAGAGGACATCCTCTGTTCTGAGCCTGCACCAATTTTCATATTACAAGATCATTGTTTCAATGTCGATCCATTCTAGGCTATTTAACGGTGGATGGGCGTTAATTTCTAGCATATGTTTAAGTACGTTGAGATAACAAAACAGACACTGTTTTACGCAGATCAAATAACAACACAATGGTGACGAATGACGCTGAATTAATATCATTTTTTTAACAAATGAAACAAATAACAAATAACAAATGAACATCGAAATATTCATAACGTAAAGCAACATGGCCCGGCTTTATATAGGAATTCATTATATTATCTACAGCTTCTTACTAATAATTTCTAAAATTGGTGAAAACTGTATGTGTTGTTCAGTAGTTTTGAGCTAAACGAACAGATAGACACACACATACATACATAACATCACGCCCGTAATCCTCGAATGGGTAGGCAGAGTCACAGGGGCAGCAAGCCGCTTTAACCTCATTCAGCCAAAAATAAAACTGGACTGGGTTAGACGGAAAGTTGGAAAAAATTAGCCACAAATGGCTTGCTCGTCGCCTACACAATCACCCAAAACCCGATATACCATTAGTAGCTTTTTACGACATGCTAGGCAAGGAACACGGTTAGCGCATTCTTTTTAAGTCCCAGACCAACATGGGACTAGACACACACTGTATGGGTATCTTATTTTAAAATGGGACTTAAAGATATTAAAATGATTAACTTGGTGGTTAAGTGAAACATCGTGTGTGCAATTTGCACTTCAGATAACCATGGACGTCTGGAATGTCTAACTTCAAAATCAGTTGGTCAAGTTTTAAGACCGTATCTAAGACTTCACAAGACTAGTAGTTCTTTTAGATGGTTAAGCATAAAATTATTTAACATATTACCAGGAAATATAATTGAACTGCCTACGCATAAATTTAAATTACATATTAAAGAGCATCTTATGAGAAAGGCTTATTATACCTACTATAGAAGATTTTGTAAGTGACAAATATTTATAATTGATATTAGATATTTACCTTTTATAGATTTGTAGAGCATATTAGCTTTAAAATATGATAATTGTTATTGATATTTATTGTAAAGAGGATGAAAAGAGTTATATATCGAGTTTCTTGTCGGTTCTTCTCGGTATTAGCTATTTTCCGAATTCAGTGGTAAATTTTCATTTGTATGTACTGACAATTTTTAAGTGCTTATTTAAGCCTACGTAAAAAAAAGATAATTTCATTTCATTTTATTTCATAAGTGTAAAGGCGACGAAGGCCGTAGTCGCTTCAATGTAATACTTAATCAGATTTGCTACATCTAGAATCATAGTCTAAGCGGATACCGATATTATTGAAAAATAAACACATATAATATTCATAGATTAAGCAATCTAATGAGTAACTTTATCGCTTTAATAAATAGCAGTATAACTATGCAGCTCAAAATAATTTTATAATGTTATTAATTTACGCATACAATGTTACCTAATGCAACTACTTATGTGAAGTCGTTTATCTTTATGAGGGTAGTTTAGTTAGGTCTATACATATGTTAAAAAACATTATCAACAATGGTTAATTGAATAAAAAGCGACGTCAATATATTTTTATGTGAATGAAACTTGACGAATTACAATGGGCAATCCCATTGTAAGTGTTTCATTGTTAACAAACAATTTATACAAAATCATTTGTAGTATATGCAAAACCTCTTACTTTACTTACATAACGTATTATTAAAAAAAAACTAATTTACAGGATTTTAGGAAAATGAGCAAAAAAACTTTTCACTTTCCATTGAAAAAGTTGATTAGCTGATTGGCTATTTTGTATAAAAAGTAAAAAAAAATATTTATGCTAATTTTATAAAATCAGTACTTATCATATACATCATCATGTAAGTTCAATAAGTAGGAAGGAAGTTTCGCATATGCTGAAAATAACCTTGTATATAGAAAATACGGAATTATAAGGCACATTCATCTCTAAATCTATACATACTAAGACGTGAAGATAAGAAATTTGGTGGCTCAATTTGTCATGAACGAAAAATCACTTACCTACCTATGATGTAATTTTTTTTTATATTTTACGCATGGATTACTTCTAATAATCTATAATCCAATAAATACATATCACCATGCCTACAATCCCTGAAGGGGTACACAACCAATAAGCTTATTACGCCACATCTAACCAAAAAAGAATATTAGGTCGTCTACATAAATGCGCCGAAGGGCAAGAGGATGAGGTCGTCTACATAATCAAAAACCTAATATTCTAATATCACATTAGTCGCTTTTTACCACTTTTTACGACTAGGCAAAGAAAACAGTTAGTACATTAATTTTAGTCCCAGACCAACATGGGACCAAATTACGATGAAACAATACTTATAATTACAAAACACGGAAAGGTTACGTATTTTCTGTAGGTGTTAATTCTCAACGTCGGTCTAGGTTAGATCATCATTATAATTTAGAACACGATAATAATGGAGTCATTTAAATTCCAAGAATATTTGTAAACTCGAAATGCACATTACGGCTAAAGAATACAGTATTCTAATGAGTTTTTAAGAAATATTTGCATAAAAACATACTTTATCTCTATCAACATCTATGAGAGGTAGTGTAGGTCGTCTGTAATAAAAGTTAAAAAATGTTTTTTTCTGTCAGCTTTTTTCTTATTATAAACCATTTCTACCTAAAATGTTAATTGGCGTGTTTTATACTTCAATGTCCTTTTTAAAAATACAAACATCAAACTCAAAGGACTTAACTTCAAAATATCTCAAAGACTGTGGAGTTATATACAATGTATTTCAGACTAGCAGTGTCCCGCGGATTCACCTGTGTATGTTACTCGCTGATAAAGTAGCTTTCCATTGGTGATAGAATTTTTCAAATCAGTCCAGTATTTTCAGAGCCTATTCAATACAAATAAACTATAAAATAATTCCTCTTTATAATAAATAACAGAATGATAATAACGATTAAAGCGACAGGGCCAACGTTCAATAACGTAGTAGAAACTGTCTCAAAGCGAAGGTTATCTCTAATACTCGACACGGGGTTAACAAATAAGCAACAAATGACACTCGATGAACCGAAGTGGTCAAGGTTTGTCTACAGATGTACAGATAGCTCGCTAGTTGAATGCAGAGCTCAGGTATGTCTCGTCTCAGGCCCCGACTGCATTTAACTCGCGCGCTATCTGTAATTGTATATGGCCGGATAACTCATTAGGCGAATTAATTTTTAAACTGCGTAAATAACGTTATGATGAATCGTATAAATTTAAATTCAACATCTCTTTATTTATATAGGCTTTAAAAAAGCACTTATAAATAATCAATGTAAACAGAAAAAAGTATTGGGTACCAGCGGTTCGGATGGTAGAATCTATCGAAAAGAAACCGGCAAGAAACTCGATAGGTACTCTTTTAAATGCTAAAATTTACAATTTCGTACTTAATAATCTACACTTATTAGGTAACAACACATTATAGTCTCCTATATCGATATAGGAGTGTAGGTGTACAAGGCAATGGGGCAATAGAAGATATTTTCATCCTGCATCAGTTGTTAAGAGTTATATATAACCTACTAGCGACCCCGGCTTCGCACGGTGAGCACAAAACAATAAAAAACTATACATATAAACCTTCTTCTTGAATCACCCTATGTATTGGCCAACCGCATCAACATCCCTTGCGTAGTTTATAAGATCTAAGTTAACAGACAGAAGCGGCGACTTTGTTTTATACTATATATCTTTATCTATACTTATAATAAATCTGTAGAGAGGTCAATTCTGTACATGAAATATATTTTCAAAATAACTATCAGGGGGTGATGAGTGATCGATACTGATGCCAAAAATGCAATCAGTAAAATTTTTGTCTGTCTGTATGTTCCTTATAGAAACAAAAACTACTCGACGGATTTTAACGAAACTTGGTACAATTATTCTTTACACTCCTGGGCAGGTTATAGTATACTTTTTATCACGCTACAATCAATAGGAGCAGAATAGTGAAGGGAAATGTTGGGAAAACGGGAGAAGTTACTCCATTTTTTAAGCTTCCGTCGCGTGAGCAGCCTTAATGGTTAAAGTTACATATAAATCATGTATGACGGAGATAGTCTTTATAATATTAGCCATAAACGCGGGTGACACCGCTGGCACAGCTAGTATTATAATAAATCTGTAGAGTGGTCAATTCTGTACATGAAATATATTTTCAAAATAACTATCAGGGGTGATTAGTGATCGATACTGATGCCAAAAATGCAATCAGTAAAATTTTTGTCTGTCTGTCTGTCTGTATGTTCCTTATAGAAACAAAAACTACTCGACGGATTTTAACGAAACTTGGTACAATTATACTTCACACTCCTGGGCAGGTTATAGTATACTTTTCATCACGCTACAATCAATAGGAGCAGAATAGTGAAGGGAAATGTTGGGAAAACGGGAGAAGTCACTCCATTTTTTAAGCTTCCGTCGCGGTTGCAGCCTTAATGGATAAAGTTACATAGAAATCATGTATGACGGAAATAGTCTTTATAATATTAACCATAAACGCGGGTGACACCGCTGGCACAGCTAGTCTTTATATATATCTAATGTACTACTTAAATACTTAGCTGGAACTAACTAGATTCACAGATGAATATGAGTCTGCGTCGTTTAAGTCATCTATCCAATCATAACAGCCAATAATTCTTAGGATCAAGACCAAACGATATCTTGGTTAGAAACAAATAAAATATTTGTAAATCGATAAAAATGTTACAGAAATTTATTAACATCCATCTATCCATCCAACCTCTCATAGACATAAGCAGTAGATTATATTATAGTTGGACTTTTTGTAAAATAACCAAGATAAGCAACAAAACAAAGAACTTAATGGTTCGTTATCATCAAGCTAGTACAACGTGTACTACTTCCTACGACGATGACGATCCGTAAGCAAAGATCGTAAACTAGGAGCACAGTTGAGATAATAACAGTGAGGAACATCCACAAATGACCCAATCAACATTTAGAGTATGGATCACGGACTAGTAAAAAAAGAAGGACTCCGCGCTGTCATAATACAGCGTGAAGTTACCCTTACGCATGTGTAAGTGAGACATATGTATACCAAATATCAGAAATTTGGAGTGCTTATGTCAATATGTGATTTAAGTTAAGTGTCAAGTTGGAGTTCCGCATATGCTTAAACATGGTGTAGATATAACAATTCTCGTAAAATCGTCCCACATAGCATATTTTATATTGTTTAATATTTTTAGTACAAGTATAAACATAAAAATCAAAGGCTTGCAACATTATTATAAGAGGTTCGGAACAAGATGCTTTGTTTGCTTTGACTAGCATTATGACGAATATTTTTTTTTTATATCTAGGGAACATAGAGTAATAAGTTTAGCTTTTCTTAAACCTAACCCTACAAGCAATAAATATTTATGATAGCAAACCAGCCTCACATTGTAGACTTAAAATGTTTAGTCACTTAACAGCCTACTCCATGTCTCTTAACATTATTTTTTTTAACACACATGATTACGCAAATATTAAGCAAATTGTCCCTAATTGCCTCACTGTTCTCCCTACACTGTGCCTAAAGTCCAATATACACAGTGACACAAATATCTGAGTTTACTCCTCGAGTGGCAAACCACAGTTAGGGTTGTCATCTGTACTTTATAACTTACTGCAGAATGTACAGACGGCAGCACATCAGGCCATACATTTTTGTTGCGAAACAGTCCTTATAACGACGGAATAAGACTTCGCAGTGCTGTCGTGTATACGTAATACCAGAAAACCCATGCAATTTGACACATGTATAACAACATCTTGAATGAGTGGCCGTATATACTTCACACGGTATAAAAAAGGTTGTCAATTCCTGATTTCACCATTCAAGAAGAACCTACTCGAAGTCTCAAATGCATTAAAAATAACATTAAAATCTCAATGGGAACGTATGTAAGATTAACTATACTCTTAGATTATTATCATTTTCTTAGTTAAAATATTGTTTTGTATGATAGGTTCAAAGTCCTCGCATGCCAGAGTCAGATTAGTTTAGTAAGCATGACCACAGTAATCCGTTTGATGAACATCAAACCGCTAGATAGTATATATAGATTTATAATATACACCTTATAATTATAGTATATATGGTAGAGCCACTGGCAACCTTAGTCCCAGCGCGTTAGCAACCGTCAGCCACGCCCGGTGACGCAACGTGCGCGAGCGCAGCTCTGCTCTCATTTACGAGATTGTCCCAAGAACCAGTAGGCAGAGACACTCACTCTTTTATTAGCTCATAGAAAGGTTTACGGCCACTAATGCAAAAGTAGCTTATATATAAAGATACTAGGTGACCCGACAGTCGTTCGGCGATTTATTTTTATTTATATAGATTAAATGTCTGCTTGTTAGTATAAATTATGATATTGTATTTTTATGAATCACTACATATTATAAATCGCTGTATGTTCGCGAAAAACTCAAAAACTACTGCATAAATTTTCATGCGATTTTCACCAATAGATAGAATGATTCTTGAGAAAGGTTTAGATATAATTTGTTAAGTTTTTGTATTCATTGGCTAAAATATAATGATGATACCGCGGGTTTAAGCCAGTTTTTAATTAAGAATGTCTTTGTCTAAGTGGACTTCAATAAAGAAAATTCTTAAAGCAATATGAATTAATATTGTAACAAGCCTTATTAAATATAATTATAAGCCATATTGGAGCAAGATATGGCATAGCAAACAAATATCAAATTTAAACTTAAACGCTGTCTATTTTTTTTTGGGAGAGGACTATCGGTAGTTAGCCCAAAGCGGCCTTTACTACCTATCGGGCTGGCGGGGGAGCGGTAAGCTCTCACCCCTAATAAAAAGGCTTTCTAAATAATAAAAACATACTTTTATAATGTCATCTTCCTAGCTTTATTCCGTTTCAAATGGGAGTCCGCTTGGACAGTCCAACCACATCAATCAAACTTAATAATAAAAATATTTGGCAAATCTTATAAATTTTTTGACTATTCTGAACATAGGGAAACCAGAAAAATTTGGATTGCAATGGAATGTTTTACTCAAAATGTTTTATAGTCCGTAAGTTATATTATTAAAAAATATTCAATACTTACGTATTTTTTGCTTTATAAAATACTCGAAAAATTACAAAGATACAGCGATTCAAAGATCTGATATGGGGCGCTTTACGTCACTTGGACGGTAAAATTTTACGCACCTAGTGACGTCACGCGGTACTTTAACTTTTTAGTTTTCTAAACAAAAGAAAAAATACGTAGGTAAGCAATATTTTTTTGTAATCTCCATCCTCATCCAGGTTTTCTATAATGTTTTCTCTGGACTGCTAAAGCTAGTGGTATAAGATACGTCAACACTAGTGATATAATATCGAATCAATACCCTTTATAAGCAAGGGAATTAAAAATGAATAGTGTTGGCAATAAATTTTAACTTGCATGTGATGTTAGGCGTGCTGTCATGCCATGAACTGCTATCGCTCTATTTTAACATCATGGCTGTTTGTTGCACGACTTTTCATAGACAACTTTATTAATCATTCGCTTATTCGTATTTAGATGTAAAAAGTAGTGCATAACTCTTTTGCAACGAGTGTATACAGATACATAAAGCTACTTCCATTGAAATAAGCGATAGTGTAATCGCACTATTATATTTGAGTAAATCCTCCTTATTAGCGAGTGCTAATAAGTCTAGTAACTAGTAGATGGGTGTCCAAGCCAATTAAGGTTATAACGATGAGTGATGGTCAGCGTTGGCGGAAGTAAACACCGCGTCACAAATCTGTCAGAGCCAGGAGTGGCTGTATAATTTGCGATGCCGTGTTCGCTGTCACTTAGACGCTCGTCCCATCCAGGACTGATGACGTCACACCCATCCACAAATCCCGGAATTTGTGGTGGGCGTGACGTCATTAAGTCAAAACAAATTGCAGGCAGATAACGGAATCATTAATTTGTCACTAATAGTTTAGTGGTTGCCTTGTCACATTTTCAAAATTCTACGACTCCATGCCATTAATGTGAAACAAATCTTTACCTTAGTTTTGACACAGTTTGTTGGTTAGATGATTTAGGAGAAATTGTTGTTCATATAATTCTGGAATAGCAAAGTTTAGTTATTTTTGAAAATGTGACAATGTATACATATTATTGCTCGTGTCTGTACCCAGAGCAACGTAGCTACGGAGTCATGAGAAAAATTAGGCAGAAATTGGCGAAGAGAACTGGAAATATACAATATACAACATTTGTTTTTTGACACAACTAAAGGTGGAATCAAACAAACCGATAGCTAATTGTAAGCAGTTACCGCAGCCTATGGCCATAAACTACGGTGACTGCAAATGGTAATGTGCGCCAGAAGTATCACAACTGCGTTGACGGCTTTTCAAGTAAGTACCTACCTTCGTAAACATTTTTTAAAGACCTGCGTGGGGAAATGCCTTCTTAAAAACTTTCCTCTTGGTAAGGAAAGGAAACTCGCTTAGTAGGTAAAGATAAACGCCGCATATGTAAACACGACAAAGTCTCTCAACAGATAAACGTTTAAATCTCCACGTTTAAATAACTACCCTTGAATGTGTAAACAAGCGTGTGTAACTAAGCGGACCCCATCTAAGCACGGGACATAACGCTAGGAAGATGATGATGATGATGAATGTGTAAACAAGCATGCATCTATCTTTCCTAAAATAGTGAAAGTTCCTAAATCTAAGATAGTAATTATGGTCAAAAAGACCACGTACCTCCCATTATATAAATAAGATATAAACACAATATAGAAGATGAACACATAATGATGATGAACAAAATGAATTAGCGTCATTTCCAAGTAGACCTTTATAAACACCCACATAAACATTTTTCTCGCTAATGATTACATTAGCGGGAAAAATACATAACATTAGTCAATATAAGTACTAAAATTATGTTACCATTTAAGTAGGTATATTGACATTACATAGTTAGCGAGTTCGATCGCAATAGGCAACAGTTTTTAGCTTAAAAGTTAAAAATATAATAAATTCGCACTACAATAACGCTTTTATTTCTATGAGAGAAGTCATAAACGGATATCGTATTCCTAATGAGGCATTAAAATACAGTTACTTTCTACGGAGCAAAATTATGCAATATGACAACAAGGTGTGCTAACAATGAGACAAGTTTGTCTTATGCCCACTAACATTAGGAGATGTCGCCCTACAAAGAATAGATGCAGTATGGATCTTCTATGTATATAGCCAGATTGAAGTATTTGAAAAAAAAAATTGTGAAATTTGGCTAATACTGAACGCAAAACAAACGTTAAAATAATTACCTATTATAGTTACGTACGGCATACTAATGTTAACAGTTAAAATTGACCGTGCACTCTCAACAATATGTATTTGAGCACGCAACAATTAAGTTTATTGATAAAACAATTAATGTTGAACGATCAAGTTCATGTTAGAAGGTCGAATTACCAAAGTAGAATTGGTCAGGAATGGAACTTTCTAGTTCGGTCGTTTAAATGAGCAATCGAGTGATGATATCGGTCACCAATTGAACTGAAAGCAAGTCGTGTAGGCGATTATTTCGATTTCGTATGATGATACCAACGGCGTTTAATGTAATCATGCATATAAACGTGATAGTAACGCCATATTTATTGTAAGAACCACATTGGATAATTGTTTAACACAGGAAAACTCCTAAGAATTCCTGTCCAACAGATCAGGATCTCTAAACCGGGCTGGGTTAGATGGGAATTTGTAAAACAGTAGTGACAAGTGACTAGCTCGTCACCTACACAATATAATAGTCTGTCCGATGTTGGTCTGGGACTTAAAAAAGAATGTGCCAACTGTGTTTCTTGCCTAGCATGTCGTAAAAGGCGACTAATGGCATATGGGGTTATGGGTATGTGTTTGTGTAGGCGACGAGCTAGCCACTTGTCACTACTTCTTCACAATTTTCTATTTAACCCATCCCAGTTTTGTTTTTGGCTGAATGTGGTTAAAGGGACCTGCTGCGCCTTTGACTCTGCTCACCACTTCGGGGATTATGTTCACTTTGATACTGAATCCCAGACAAAGGCAATTTTGCACGACCAGTCAGTATAAGCCGACAAGTAAACATGACCTCTCAATTTGTAACTAAACGTTTCTTACAATCTGCAACATTCCAGTAAGCTAACAGTAAATCATTGAATCGTCATCGCACTTAACCACGCAGTATTTAAGTGTTGTATAACCAATAACATTGCAGAGGCTCGGCGAAACAGACTTGCGTAACCGGAGATAAGTAGAAAGTTGCAGGTCTGCATGGGTACGCCCACTTTGCAACCGACATTGATATAAAGGCACATCCATTGATTTGGTAACATTGCCTGCAACCATCTGACTGGCTCGATGGCGCATTCGGTAGTGACCCTGCCCCATGCGCCAAGAGTTGTGAGTACGATCCCCACCCAGGACAAACATTAGTATGATTAATACTTGTGTTTGTTCTATGTCTGAGTGTTAATATCCAATTTTTAAGTATATATTTGTAATACCACTGTTGATTCTGATATCCGTAACACAAGTGCTTAAGCTACTTACCTCGGAATCAGATTAATGTATGTGATGTAGTGTGATATTTATATATTTTTTATTTATTTAGTATCGTAATTAGGGTGATATCAGCGATCCCCAGGCACTAGGTATAGAACCTAAAGGGGTAAAGAAAAGACAGAGTCCAGTTTTCAGTAATGTATACAAAGAGTTAGAGGAACTCTCATCAAACTCTTAAGAGGCTAATTACGGCACTACCTATAACAGGGTAGCTATTTTTATCATACGTTGCAAGTGGCGAAAAACAAATTTATTAAAAGCTAGATACGTATAGACTTCATACACTCTAAACTGCTTCATAATAGGCAAACTTTTGATCCCCAGAACAACATGGGATGAAAAAAAAACAGTAAATTTACATAATGTAATCGAATATTGTAGCAATAAATAAATAAATTCACCAAATCGATTCCCTAGTCAAAGTCAAAGTCAAAGTCAAAGTCAAAATATTCTTTATTTATATAGGTTTCAAGGAAACACTTATAAATCGTCAAATACAGGTAAAGCCACAGCTATATGATTCTACCACCGGTTCGGAATGTTGTATCTACCGAGAAGAATCCGGCAAGAAACTCGGTAGTTACTCTTTTCAATACAATTTATACAAGGTGTATGAATCATAATTAACTTTGAACCACGTTTTAGTGTGGCCCTGTCGTAGAGTATCAAAATAAAAATATATAAATTACAACCAAAAACTTGACCCGACCAGAACAGACCAGTCCCCAAGGGCGGCACCTGTTCCCAAGCATGACGTATGTGTCACCCATCGCTTCACTCAACCATATGTTAGGGAATGTAACGACCCGCCACATAGCGCCACCACCCCAGAAACTTTTTAGTGAGCATGACTACTCAGGTTAGTCAGAGAATAATAAAAATGAATTGTAACAAGCCAACTATAAAACACCGCTCAAAGGTTTTTAAACAATGTCATATAATTAAAATTCAATGAATGAATTATTATAACTGTGCTATGTCATAATTAATTTCATAAAAAGGCGAATTTAATACAAAAAAAAAAATACAATTAGTATTTTTAGAACTCAATAATAATGATTAATAATTTGTAAACCATCGGTTTTTGTCATTGAAAAAATCTTCAACCTTATAGTAACCTTTTTGCATGAGATTTTTTTTAATGCACCGCTTAAAGTTGTGCATAGGTAGGTTAACAACATCCTGTGGCAGCAAATTAAACATCTTTATACCTTGTCCCACAAATGAATTACTAATTTTACTTAACCTTAGATTTGGGACAGCCAGTTTATGCTTGTTTCTAGTATTAATGTTATGACTATCCGCTTTTTTAGGGATAGAATGCATGTTTTTAAATACATATAATAAACAGTCAAGAATGTATTGAGATGCCACAGTAAGTATGTTGATTTCCTTAAATAACTCTTTTAGGGAGTCGCGAGGTCTAAGTTGGTATATAGACCTAATTGCCCTTTTTTGCAGTATAAAAATTGTCTGGATATCAGCTGCGGATCCCCATAAAAGCAGACCGTAGGACATAATGCTATGAAAATAGCTAAAATAAACTAGTCTAGCCGTCTCTACATCAGTAAGATTTCTTATCTTCCTAACCGCATACGCAGCTGAGCTAAGTCTTCGTGCCAGGTTTAAAACATGGGGATAGTTCCTAACTAAGGATGTAAGCTTGTGCTACGGATACAAGAAGACCATGACTCTAGTACTAAAGTCCATTAAACATTTGCCTCTACCAGAATTCGAACCCTCAACCCTTGATTTCATGGTCAGAAGTCTGACTACCCGATCAACGGGCCAGTAATAAGGTCCCGACTATTCACTTGATGCTGAGGTGGGGTGACTATTAGAAACCCGTCCCAATGACGCTACGTTGCTACTGGAAACTTGAAAGTAGGTCCAAAACTCCAATCAGCGATTCCCACTCGCTTCACTTGTATCCTCGTACAGCGATTAAGGTCGGGTCAGGTCGCGCTTTGATTGCGAAAGGTCACCGTGATATTTGTGATAACCCGAAACGTGTCATGGGCCCGCAAATTTATATTGATAGCACATCGGAGTCCGCGAACAGGCGGTAGTGAGTAGGCATCTTTACGTCTTATTTAACCAAACTGTATACATTAACATGTACATAAAATAGTCTGACTGATTCAAAGCCAAGACTTGACCCATATGTTGACGTATTTACGAAAACAGAATATGGTAACGGTGAAAATAAATTTAAAATTTATTGAAATACGAGCAGAATAAAATAATTTTAAAGAAATACATCTCAAAACAGTTCTATAACATGGAAATTGTATGACGGTCTAGACATTGATGACACACCTTGTCGGATCAGCTCTGAAGCTTTAAACTTGGTCTATGAAGGTATAATGCATACATACATATGTTTAATCAAAATACCTATTAAACATCTTACATATTCGTTTACCTGCATATTAATAGTTGCGATAAATAAATCTGTAGTAAAATATAATAATGAATAGTGAATGTACATACATACATAACATCACGCCCATAATCCCCGAAGGGGCAGGCAGCAGGCCCCTTTAACCACATTCAGCCAAAACAAAATTGGGCTTGGTTAGATGGAAAATTGCACAATCACATACTTACCCAAAAACCCAAATACCATTAGTCGCCTTTTACGACATGCTAAGCAAGAAACACAGATGGCACATTCTTTTAAATTCCCTGACCAGCATGGGACGAATAGGGAATGTTTATTATTAACCAAATTAGAAAATAGTTAATGATATTTAAGCCATCACTAAATAAATAAATTGTATCCAGATAAGAAAATCTTATTGCACGCTCATATAAAAGTCAATGGACAATTAAATATAGCGTGAAGGCGTAATGCATTCTAACATTGCAGTCGTTAAATTATTATTACGTATAGTGCTTGAATAAAATTACGTAACACCTGACTATTTGTTGCTATCCTTATAAGGAACGTAAATTTAAACTCGTAGACCGTTTTATATAGGTAGGTACTTATTAAATATGTAATACGGTGTCATACTTTATCTATAGACCGATCAGATCAATAAATCGTTTTCTATTTCGTTTAAAGTGCTTCTGAATAGGACACTTGCCTGGAAGTGTAAACACGATAAAAAATCTGATGGATAAGTGTAATACTGACAAATAAATACTTGGCTAGATAGGCATTACTCTTTAAGTCCTCGTCCTGGACGCGGCCAGCGGGCGGTGCAGGCGGTGCGGGCGCCCGCACCGCCCGCACCGCCTGCACCGCCCGCTGGCCTCTAGGACGCGGCCTAAATGGTTAACCTGTCAAACACTGCGTTAGACCTAACCAGAACACCTGTAAACCTAAAGGCTTCACGAGCTGCCAACTTTGCCGGGAAACCGAAACTCTCGCTCACATAGCAGTCCGATTTACCATAGCTATTTTAACGACGATATTCGCTGAGGATAGTTCTTCATCGATTCATACCAGTCTCTATTTTGGATACAACAAGGCATAGCATCATTAAAATTCAAAGCGGTCTTGACATGGAATAAATAATAAATAAATATCAGACTACATCACATAAATTGATCTGACTGCGAGGTAAGTAGCTTAAGCACTTGTGTTACGAATATCAGAATAACTAACTAACTAACTAACTAACTAAACTTCAGGCCACTTCCCTAGCGGGGTAGGTATACTTAAATATTGGATATTAACACCCAGACACAGAACAAACACAAGTGTTCATCACACGAATGTTTGTCCTGGGTGGGGATCGAACCCACAACTCTTGGCGCAAGGAGCAGGGTCACTACCGAATGCGCCATCGAGGCAGTTCAGGCAATACATATTGTGATAACTGATAAAATCACTGATAAGACCTTGCGTTTTAGTTGAAAGAACACTTATTGCTAATATTATTCGGTAATAAATGAAAGCGTATCTCTATAGTCCAATTTGCAGGGACTTCTTATAAGCAAAGCCAAATAATCGAATTGATTTTATGAACTGAGCAAAAACCTACTAAATTATGAGGTTTTTCTCGCTTCAGCTTTTTATGGTCAGTTAAAAATAGACGTTACATGCACACTAGAGCGGTTTGCGAGAAGTTTACACTAGCGCACTAATTGTGCGCAAGCGCTGGTGTAACACGCTGATTGACAGCCACACGTCACGTGAGCCTATTGGTAGATTCGTTAATTAAGAGAAGGACAACAGCTAATTATAGCCATATAGCTTTTGCTCGCGCCTTCCCCCGCACGGAATTAGGTTTTTGTAGATAATTAATTGATTGTCCCGCGGGACCTATCAATTTTATCTGGATAAAAAGTATCATTAACCATCTAACCCAGCCCAGTTTTGTTTTTGGCTGAATGTGGTTATGAAATGAAATGATCTTTATTTATATAGGCTTACAAAAAGCACTTATAAATCGTCAGAACAAAATAAATATAAATATAAACCGGTTCAAACAGCAGATTCTACCGAGAAGAAACCGGCAAGAAACTCGATAGTTACTCTTTTAAAGTTAAAGAGGCCTGCTGCCCCTTTGACTCTGCCTACCCCTTTGGGGATTATGGACGTGATGTTATGTATGTAAAAAGTATCCTATGTCCCTTCTTATGTAAATGTAGTTCTGTCTACACTTTTATTAACCAATTATCAAAATATAGTTAGATTTCTAATAAACATACCGTAACGACATTAAAGGCGTGGCTCAGAACTGGTAAACAATAATGGCACATTAAATTAATTAACATCCAACAGTCGATTAAACGTTACTCCCTAGCGATGGCATCACCACCAAACGCAATGCGATTATTTATTACGAGGACAATAATTATTATTCTAACTGCTTAGAGACTTGACCATAAATAAAAATACAAGGTCGCTCAAACAATATGTGATAGTTCGGTTTGCACACGCAAGTGTTGATAATGCATACGTAATGTACATACGTACTTATTATCACTACATACATTATTATTTGTGCCTACATCAGAATGTTTTCATGAGAACTATAAATGTTTATTTTCCCGGTATAATTACAGAAATGTATGTATAAATAGTTAGATTGATAGCTGAGTCATAAACCGATTGGATTTAGAAGCGTCATATTAAATCGAAGAGTTTGTTTATTTGAAGGCGCTAATTTCAGGAACTACTGGTCCGAATTGAAAAAATATTTTTCTGTTGTATAGTTCATTTATCGAGGAAGGCTTATAGGCTATATAGCATTAACCATAAACGCGGATGAAACCGCGGGCACAGCTAGTCATTACATATTAGTTAGATTACATACATTACATTTACATTTTCCGTAGCCTACAGACGTTTGCAACCCCAGGGTGTACTCACACATACGTTTCCGAAATTTGCAAGGGTGTTGGACATCCGCAACGCTCACTTACCGAGGGAACCATAATCTGTACGGCCTAATATTTCCACTTAACGTTGTCGTTACCATCAAACCAACAATGGTCTTTTAGACTGTACGTCAAGGCCCTTAACAATGCATGCAGCTGCAACTGCATGTTAATCATACAGTGTGTCAAGCAGTGGCGGCGCCATAAGCAACCTCGTGCCAGAGAGGGCCTCCCTACAATATTCAACAATGTTACGCTTGAGTTTAGTCACTTTGTTTTCGCATCCTATGGAGGGGAGATGCCATTCATAATCCGTAAGCTGGTCACGACACTCATACATAATTATCGTTTACTTTCTACATTGGCAATGAAAGATTAAGACTAACAAAGCTGATGTCTCGTCACCGTCTACATCAAGTCTGCCGCCACTTTATCCAATTACCCCACGTATTTTTTCCAGGACCGGTGCCATCAAACTTACCTGCAGTATAGAGGCAGAGCCCGCAACACGAGAATGGGATGCCGCTTATTAGGGGTGAGAGCTTTCCGTTCCCCCGCCAGCTCGGTAGGTAGTAAAGGCCGCCTTCGGCCAACTACCGATAGGCGTCTCCAAAAAAAGAAAGGGATTCCGCCCTTCCTGCCATAGTTGACTACTCACCTGCAATATAGAGGCCGAGAGCGCCGTCATGGCGATCAGCAGCAGATGCTGGCGGGTGTAATCGTGCAGGGGCTTGCCGCAGCCGCGCTGGAACAGCGCTGCGCAGTCCGACGTGTAGGGCTTGAACTGTGCGTCCAGAGGGCCTTGCCCGCAGCACGAGAAGGGGATGCCGCCCTTCTTACCGTAGTCGCCGGGGCCGCTGACACCGCAGCACTCGAACTGGAAGAAGATGAGGTTTGTATTAGATGCCGCTGATGGAAGTCGAAGGTTAATAATTGTTAATATATTATGGTATGACCATTTCGATTTTGTAAATCCAGTGCTGGAATTAGGGTGGGGCCTACAGTATCAGCACAGACAGAGGCGCCTGAAGAGACGCACAAAAGACCGATCTGGGTTGTTAGTTATACGTGCAGTTAAAGAAGCTCGTATCCAGGGCAGCTTTAAACCTATTAGGGCCATGGGCAAGTTAAGAAATTAATAAGTTTGTCGGTTATTAATTTCCTTATTTGCAATATCAGTAATCCATTAATAATCTGGCGCGAGGAGTCCTCTCGATCGCGGGGCCCTAAGCACACGCTCAAAAGTGCCCTGTGAAAAAGAGAGGCCTGCTCATATCAGACATGTAATTTTTTTAGGAACATTAGGGTTGTTGTATTATACCAGTAAGGTATAAACACTTTCAGAGACTTGAGCTCGTTATCCTTCATAAACCCATCCCTAATTCCCTACCTACAATCTACCCCCAGATTCCTCTCCACCTACGAAAACTCAAAGTACACCTCATTCTTTTACAATAATTAACATTTCCGAAATGTGAACGCAAGTGAATACCGTCGGAAATTATTAAGTCCAAAATTATAATAATCCAAAACACTTAACCGCACAGGCGCAATTTGGGGTCTACGTAGGTCACGCACGCGTGAACATAATACTTAAGTAGGTAAGTAGATAACTTAAGTTTCTCACGAACATACTCAAGGATATTGGTTAATCGAATCAAAATTAAACAAGCAATAAACTAAGTATTAAAAATACTATGTAATCAGTAATGTAATGTAGAACCGATAGCATTAAATAAAATAGTATTTTTAGTGTCTTCGGATGTTTTTTAATGCTACCTTTATAGCCAGATCATAATAAAAATAAAAATCTATCACAGGAAATTATAACAAATGGAAAATATTTATTTCTAATTGGATAAAGAACGAAGAGAACGAACAAACGAACGAACGAACATAAAGAGGACGTATTCTTATATTAATTAATTAATCTGAAACGGTTCACCGCAAAATAGATTAGGAATCTCTGACAGAGACTACCTATCGTCTAGTTTAGACAATAGCTTTGGCCCCTCAAATCTTCTACAATAACTTCTTTAAAAACATCAGCTGATCATACAAGGCAGGAATCACTTGTCCTACTAATTTTATATAATAAACTTCATTTTGCAATCTGTTCTAATTATTTCGAGAATGGATATCAACTTCATCCTTCGTCACATAACTATATAAATGCAATTTATTTATTTGTATTCGTAATAACACGCACACGCACATATAGATATTAATGTATACTGCAGGTATTGTAAATAGTACATACAATTCGCATGGTACTTAACTCGTGTAATTGTACTCAAGAATAGCGTTGCTTCAATTTTATCCTTAATTATTTATATGACAGTAGGCAAACAAGTCAAATGTTAATAGGTAGGTACTTATTCCAGCCATTGTCATCGATTTGAGATCATAACTAAACAGAATCCAGCAACAATATATCATAATATGATGACTGATTACGAATAGATAAATAAACATAAATAAACCTTACCGTTTCTATGAAAACAAATGTAAAATAAACATACTTATAGTGTAATGTAATGCAGTGCTAACGAGTATTTTAGATTAGAGAGATCTAAGATGAATGAGAATTCGCCATCAAAAAGTTTTAAGTTACAATTGACAAAAAATACTTATAAAATTAAACAATATCGATTTTTAAATGTGGTTAAAGGGCCTTGCAGCCCCTTTGACTCTGTCTATACCTTCGGCGATTATGGGCTTGCTGCTACGAAATACCGATTATTACGCTTGCCACCCTCGGAGAGGTAGGTAAGCAGATTCCAAGGGCAGCAAACATGTTTTAGCCAGAAATAAATTAATTTGGAAACTTTTATTGACAGGCCCGTTGGTCGAGTGTTCAGACCCTGGCCACAAAACCAAAGGTTGCATTTGTAATCGAGTCATGAATGTTTATAAACGTATTTAAGTATGACTAGCCGTTCACCTAGTATCCATAGCACAAGCTTAGGCTTAGTTTGAAACTAGGGGATTGTTGTGTCAGTTTGGAGAGTTTATTATTTTATATAGTCAATAAACGATTATTTTACAAGATCCACATTTCACCATCAGAGAGGAGTGAGAGCAGTGGCATAGCTACCTAGGGGCAAGGCGGGCACTGCCTAGGGCCTGCCCCCCGAACTCGGGGGGACTCTAGGAGCTGATTTTGATTGAACCTCTAGAATTTAAAATATTATAAACCTATGTTTTGATTATACTGTGTTTACAACTCATAGGAACATAATATTCATTGCCAGTTTATTTGCCCCAGGTCTCTTTGTCACCTAGCTATTGAGAGTTTCTCACCTTGACGTGAAGCCTGTCCCACCGAATCGCGTCCGGCGAGTCCGGCTCATTGGTGCCGACCACCTGGTTGAAGTAGCCGCTCATGGAGTTCTTGATGTCGATGTCCACGCTGTCCCACACCACCATGGCCCATACGAAGCAGGCGAACTCGATCACCACCACCAAAGTGATCAGGACGCCCGTCTGGAAACACCAGGAAATTAGTTTACTTTAGCTATGTATGCCAATAATATCAAAATCACTAACTATTACTAATCCCCATTGATGTGGGTAGTCAATGGGAATTTGTGGAATAGCTCTAAGTCTTTGACAGTAACAGACTAATGTGGGAGGTGGAAGGTGGCACTTGTTGGGGGCAGCAAATTTTTTAATAATTTTTACAGATTTATTTAGTAAATCTTCCTGGGTTACAATGTCTGTGGGGCGAGGGTAAAGCGAGTATGGACCCTCTCCCCGGGGGGCGGAAAAATTGGGACACGTCCTGGACGACAGGAATCACACGCTACGCCACTGGCGGCGTGTCCTGGCCTCTACACCTAAGAGACCTTCAAACTACAACCAAACTCCTCACAACTCTGATGGGCCTCTGACGGGATTCGTCCGCTACTGGTCTTTGAAAAAGAAAGTCATTTTACATGAATAAGGGACAATTCTTCAAGCAAGTATCTACGTCAGGTATTTTAAACCTTATTGCCATTTAATCATGCCCTGCAATACTGCTGAACTGGACGAAACCAAAAGCCACATCAGATTTAAATGACAGCTTGACAATGATTGACACAGGTTAAGCTTGACTAGGACCGCTTAACCATCCCATATGAAGCTGGGTGAAATAATATCAAAATCATGGTTATGTGGTCACGGTTAATAGCTTCCGCGCTTCGTTGCCTGCGGGCTGCGAGGTTCAAAAACCACGATGTTTTGTAGGGATTTAATGTCTAAGTATCCGTGACGTTGTAGTGGCAAAGTTGTGTTCAGTGTAGTGTAGAATAGCTTTTTTTTTTTTTTTTTTTTTTTTTTTTTTTTTTTTTTTTTTTTACTTGGGGAACTCCCACGAGCCGTCACCCTCCGGACGGGGATCCAGAGGGCGGTGTGTCGGACTCGAACCGACTAAACCCCAAGGTGGCCTCCATCGGCGCAGTTCCGGAGGAGCCGGTATCCCCACTGTCGGGACTATACAACAGCTCCTCCGGTAGTGCGCGTGCCGCGCTGCGCGGCTCACCTCGCGCGGCGGTGGTCGATGCTGTGCAGCTCACGCCATCAGTCGTCGGATGCACAGCACCGAGCACGCGCGCGCGTCGAGACATGCCAGGCCACCCAGTATGTCTCAACTACTCCGCCCAGGATTCAGACGCCGATCGTCCCCGAGACCGGCGTCGTGGGCCCACTCTCACGCTGTGCCCTCTGCTAAGCCAGAGGGCACGCGGAGAGCGTCTCGCCAGAGGGGGCCGCCTTCCACCCGGCGACCCAAATTGAGGGCAGAGCCCTGTCGTCGCGGAGGGAGAGCATCGAGACGCTCAATCCCTCCGCGACCCACCACGACGCGACCCAGCGCGCCCCTGTCGGGTTGCCGAGGATAGGGAGGCGAGCAACGAAAACACTCCGCTCCTCCTCTTCCTCGGCAACCCTGGTCCGGCTGCGGAGGTTACAGCCGGACCGCCGCAACTGCCCGTATGCCATTTGTGCAGTCGCGGCTCACCTCGGGGTCCCTCTTCGCTTCAGCCCTGCCATGGCAGGGCCTACTGAGCCCCCCCGGTACGACAAACCGAGGACCCCGGCGGGGGGGAGTGTAGAATAGCTTTCTTTATCGTGACACAACTCAAATAATTTCACCCGGTCTCAGATCGAGCAATGCGAGACCCATGTCTTTTTGTTTGCCAAAAAAGCAATTATTAATTAGTTTATATTAGAAGCCTAGCTAGTTACATATTTGCTTATAACAAATTTCAGAGCCTAACAATAGAAGGAATGCGACATTTAACTGAATGACTTCATAAACACATGTTCAGAGTTTGGGGATCCTCCGCGTACGGAGGAGTGCCTATTACTGGACAAATCAAGCTTTTCTTAATACAAAATGTACCAATTGGCCAAAATATGACGTAGGATCTTGTCACCATAATGACGTGTTCGTTTTAGGTTGAATTAATAACTATTTCACATTGAGGGATCACGCCCAAAAGCGCCAGTCATTATACTTAGATAGTAACAAAATGTTGGGTCATAGTAATTAAGCTATATATTTAGGTATTATTTTATTATGTAAATAGAATATCGAATACTCTATTTTCATAATAAAATAATACCTATATTCCAAACATATTGAAATAAACTATTTCATAACTAGCTAATCCCACTAATATTATAAAGGCGAAAGTTTGTGAGTGTGTATATGTGTGTATGTTTGTTACTTCATCATGCAAAATCTGCTGAACGGATATGGATAAAATTTGGCACAGAGATAGATTATAGTCTGGAATAACATATAGGCTACTTTTTATCCCGGAAAAAATTACAGTTTCTGTAGGACACAGAAATATTAGTCTACGGGGGCGAAGTCGCGGGGAAACAGCTATTTCATAATATAAGCACTATGAACTGGGGTAAACTACAATATTGGTAGCCAAAAATAGCAAAGAATTGAACTGGTGACTAACCACACTTCACCTTCACAGGTTTGTTATTGGTTTAAATTCGTCAGCTAATAAAAGTTTACGAGTTAACAAAAGGCCACTAAAGTACGAATAACGGCCAGACTTGACCAGGTGTTTTTATTTTCAGACCGAAAATGAATCAAATGGAGATTGAATTGTAGCCCAGTTAACCCAGTTTCGAAAGGACTATTGTGTATGTTTTTGAATTGACTGTAGCGTAGGTATTCCTAAATCTGTAGCCATATTCGTACTGATGAATCAATTAATCGCAAATTTAATATTACAACTGCGATAATAAGTACTTCTATGAATTTGTTTTTACGGATAATCCTCTAATCCGATTTTGAAGTACACACTTGCCATGCCTTTATGCTTAAGAGTTCATGACATAGAGACAAATAGGTACAGCACCCTATTATACATCCTCATTTAACAATGAACGCTATTGTAGCGTAGGTAATGAGAACTCAAGTGTATACCTATGTATATTTAATTGCTGTGGACTGGACTTTATAACACGAATATAAAAATTGATATGATTCCAAAGTAGTTTAAACAGGTATGGAATGAAGGTCAGAATAGGCAAGATGACTAAAAAATTCTGTTTAGTCCATCAGTTAGATTATAAAGAAATATTGAACACGTATTTTTTTTATTATTTGTCAAACAAACATTGACGAAGATACAATGCATTCAAGTTGTGCGTCACGTCACGCTTTCGTACAATTTTTACAAAATAGTGACCTCGCAAACCCCCACTCCAAAACTTTGATAAACTTTGATCTTTGTGTTTTTTTGTTAATTTGATAAAGCGAAAAATATGTGTCTAGTATTTTTGTATAATCTAACTGACGGACTAAATAGAATTGTTTAAAAAGTTTTTTAATGCAGTCATCATCCCTATTATAGATAAATAGCCACTAAACAGAAAACCGTGTAAACTAATATTTAAACTAAGTACACCATAAATTTGTTCCGATTGTCGAGGGGTAACCCGACTCATCGATACCTATAACGTCATATCTCAACCAGTTTGTCAACGAAATTATTATTAATCCGTTGACTCATAGCAAGAAACCGGGAATTTAAATATTGGTTTATAACGTAAAACAACAGATATATGACAAAAAACAACATAAATGGTACGGATTTATACCATTTTGTTGGGCGGTAAGGAAAACTACACATTCAACTATGGAAATGTAACCATGGTCCAATTTGTCTGGTTCCCCTATCTACTAAGGCCTAGAAGGTGAAATAGACAGACGTTTTGACGTAATTACCAGACACGCTAAATCTTGGATCCTGGTCTAAGTGAGCCCCGACTAAGCACGAGACATAACAACGCTTAGCAGATGATGGAAGATTATTTTACTGTGTGTACATTGTAAACCTACCAGTATAACGTGTATCTGGTGCATAGATTTTGCTGTCCTCCATCCTATCCAAGCTATAGAGCAGGTAATGATGGCCATCATGAGCAGCAGTATCGCAGGGTACTCCACATTGACTCCAATGAAGTGCCGATACACGAACAACCTATACAGCAGGTACCCGCTCGCGCCAAACAGTACTACTGCTGACATCTGTTAACAAGTAATAGTAACTCTTATTAAACTACTGCATACCCGACCAAAACATAAAGCTATCGTGTAAACAAAATAGGTAATACAGTGCATCTTTTTTACTCATACGAGATGCTTCATTACTACTAGCGCCAATGGCATTGACTTAAAGTTTAACGAAGAGTTATCCAATTTAGCCACACTAAATTAATTGACCGTACAATGCACTCATTTAGAAGTCTTCGTGTTCGTGAAACTTTAACAATGAAAGAAAACTGTGTCATGTGCGCTGGCCAATTAAACTATTAAAACATGTCGCAAAGCTGAATGAAACTCGTATTTACCCAAAAATATAGAGTGTTTTCGCTACGTTGTTATGACAACAAAGCGCGCTGAATCAGCGCAACAGGGTCCAAGTCACAAACTTCACAAAAACTATTTTAAAACTGTACTCACCGCGAACAAAACGTTGAAAGTTAACACAAGATATTTCCAGCAATTCGTCGAGAGAGCCATTGTGGTGTTCCGCCTTCACATGTCCGAGATCTTGTTTGAAACCCGACTCAAAACAAAGAACGGTCGTTCCACCTCAGAGATTGTTTGTGTATGTCGCGGCCAGCGTACCTCCCGGCCCGGCAATGATGCAACTACTCCGTACAGAATTAAACATTCGACATTTATCTAGACGAAGACGCTTATCGTGCTATCTTTTGACAAAAATTAAAGGAGCGTCGGCTCTATTCACGACTTTAATCATTTGTTCCCCGAAAGTGATTCGTTAATTTACGTCGTCGAATACTACAGGTGTTATCGTTATCAGTGGCTTATCAACACGATGCATGGATAAAACAATCTAACCTAGTTTCGAGCCACTTCGTCGCTTACTCTGCGATGTGAGAGTGAACTCGATTGAACAGGTACTTGGAATATAAATAGACCAGTGACACCTCTATTTTCGCGACACACTGTTTCGCTCTTCAAGATTTAGTTACCTAAGTACGAAATATTTAATAATAAAAGCAAAATTAGCTGAATGAAAGAACAGATCCTAATCTATCTTCTATATATTTTATTGTGCTCTTCCTATTTCTTATCAATGGATATATAAACCTTCTGTCAAATATCAATAAATTCACTGTTATCGATAATCCTATACCTACATATGTACTTATGCATACCGAAAAGAGAGAAGACCACATTTAAATAAAGGGAGACCTGATAGGACTATTGTTAGGACTAACATTGGTGTAAAGCTTATGACTGAAGACCCCATATCCTGGTGTGTGCACTATTTTGCATGCCTCAACACAATACCTTTTATCCACGACAAGGTTTCCTCTTCACAGGATGGAAACAATGGTAAAAGTAGAACAATTTAATAAATAGGTAGGGTAAGTATTTTAATAATAGTCACAAAAACACAAATTCTTGACGAGCATATCAGGTAACGTTTCCACTTGAATAATATCCATGACTTTCTTTACCTCTTCATCTATATCCGGAGACAAAGGTCCTACCTGTTTGGCGGTACGAAGCATTGTCCTGGCCTTGTGTACATCTCGCTGATACATTGCTAACAAGGCGAGGAACGCCCAGCCATCAGCCAGCATAGGCTCAGTCTTCACTGCGGCAGAAGCCCACCGGTCAGCTAAAGTTTCTTCTCCAAGCTTCTGGTATATCCTAGCTATAGTAAGAGCAGAGTGGGCAGAAGGTGCTATTTTATGAGCACGAGCCGCCCTCTGTAATGCCGCCTCAGGATTTATCTTAAAACCTGATAAAGCTGCTTTCAGAAGTAGAGAGGGGCACGATTCGGCTCCAGCTTTTTCGGTTTCCTTAAGAGCTTGTTCACACTCTCCGTCCCAACCACCTACAGATGCCAAACAAGTAGCACGCATTTGTGACATCATTGGAGACGGCCCGAACTTTTTGATACCCTCATTCGTCATATTCAGAGCCTTATCCAGTTGACGTTGTATGAAAAATATCGCTGCCCTCACGTAATAAAGATCAGGGCCAATTTTAGTTTTCAAGTTCAAACGATGCCCCCGGGTAGCGCATCCCATCTCATAGCACTGCAACAATCTCTCACTAAACGCATAGCATCGTAAACAAACAAAAAATGCTGCTGCTATTAACATTGGATTCTCAGAAGACACAACAGACGGAATCCAAAATGTTTCTTCTTCGCCACTGATATCTACCCACCTGTTCAAAAACTGCTTCCATTCTTTTGGAAGTTCATAAGCTTTCCTCATTCTTTTCAAAGCTACAAATGCTGCGTAAATATTACCAGTAGAATGATGCAAGGCATGTACAGCGGCCCAACCTATAGCGTGAGTTGTACCATCAGAGATGTCTCCTTTAACAGCTAAGCGAAAAGCAGCTGATGCGGCTTCGAAACCCTCTGAACCCCTTTCAAATTCTTGAGCCCCAAGTGTCCACAGTAAAAATCTATTTCTCGTGTGGAAACTCAACGCTTGTAGAAGGTAACTTCTAGCATCCAGCGCATTTCGTTCCTCTAAACATCGTAAAGCTTTGGACAGTAAGGGTCTCGGTTGATTACCTGCCACTTTCAAGTTCGTGTCAATGTGGAAACCGGCTATTCTGCTATCTCCCGCTAAGCGGCATCTAGCAGCTGCTACTCGAGATGTGGAGTGAGGCGCAGGGGGTTGAGGTGCAAAGGAGGCGGTCACAGCTCGTCTGCTTGCGCCATGCTGAGCAGTCACTGTATCCTGCCATTCTATGAGCGAACAATCACCTGGTGGAAACTGTTTCAACATAGTTCTCACCCTCATCAGCAAACGATTGGCTGCAGTTCGTTTAATTCCTTGATTCATCGGCACAGCTCCTCGGCAAGCCAAACCGCTCAATTCTTTATGGACAGCTAAAGCTCCGCCTTCTTTTCTTATCCGTCTAACATCTATCGAAGGATCTTCTGGTGGTAAATCAACATCTAATCCGTCAACGGGCAAAACCGATCCTTCAGGTGAAGGAAATCCTATTGTCGCATACAAGAAACTTATTTTGGCTTTTGGAACAAGAGCTTCAGTTAAGTCAAACCTTATTGCGATATACGCGGTATGGCCAAAATCGTCCGTTATTAAATCAGTTTCCCGAGCACTTACCTTAGCGCTCGTAGGTGGTAGATCTAACAAGGCGCCCATATTGTCTGGAAGTTCAGCTTCGTTGTAAAATAGCAGCTTGGTACAAATTGTATTTCCATACTGTCCTGATTCTAATAACGATCCAGCATCAACCATACCCATATAACGACCTCGGACATCTACTTTTCCCAACTTGGGTACTCCTGCTATTTCTATTAAGAATGGTGAGGCTAATCGTTCACGTAACTCCTCCGGATTAATCAATACCCTTTTCATCGCATTCCAGTATACCACGTTACAATCTTCTCTGTCCTGGGGCTCAAAATCCGGGGGAATAAATCTGTCTTTACTTGGAATATTATACATTGTATTTGCTCCTAGGCCTGCATTGCTAGCCGATGCCCAAACTAGTCTAGTAGCACTTGATGTACTAAGAGACATTCCAAAGTTAAAAGCCACGCGATCGTATATACCATCCAGACCAAGAGCGGCTAGATACACCGTTCCTTCTCTAGCATAGGGCAAACAATGTGCAGAATACAAAGTTATCATTAGGGGTATTTTTGTATTTTCACAAACGCCATTAGTTTTAGCGAGTACTTCAACCACACAATCTGTTTTATCGCCTGTATTTATCATAACTAAAGGCACTTGGGTATGTATTTCCTCTTCTCCTAGAGCCAAAGGCAGCAAATCGACGGTTGCACCAGCTCGATTATCCATGTTAAGCAGAGGATCAGGGTCTTTTGCTCCTTTACCTCCGATAGTACGCAAAATGAATATTAAAGGCTGTTCTGCTACAAGTTGTTGAAAATATACATCGCGAAGATCTAAAGGTAAAGCCTCAGTTTCGAGAACAGAGCCATTATTCCATTTCCCTTCTAAAACTATCTGACCGTTGAAGAAGGCTAAAAAAGGCCAGTCTCCTGGACCTGGAGGGTTACCTTCTAGTACTAAAAGTAGACTAACGCTCCGAGGAGTCACATAGTCCATATCTGAATCATCATAAGTGCTTGATTTCAATTCAAGCGTATTAGGTGATTTGGCTCCCTTAGGAGGCATTTTAATTAAACTCACGAAAACTACTTGGAAAATTACGTGACGTCTTAGAAATTCTATATAATTATTTACGTTTATTTGTGATTAAAATCAATTTTTAGGATTGACACTGAAAGTTAAATCTTAGGAGAGTTTTATTTTAAAAATGGCTGTTTATAGTTGTGTCCATGGAATAAAAATAGGTGTAAAACATATTTGCTGCTGTTCATTATCTTATCCCGTTCCAAAAGTTATATACCTATTGATTGATCTTTACTAGATAAATTGAACTTCAAAACTTAAAACCAAATTGAATTAGAGGAACTTAAAACCAAAATTAGGTAATTTCATACAAAAATAATAAATATATATATATAACATGGCTTAAAAGAAACATTCTATTGCATTTGTTAAAAACTCAATGACAGTCGAAGTAAAGTTAGAATAATGTCCTGCATTTGACACTGACACATACGTCAAAGTGAGATTGCGTGTTTATTTTGCAAGCTTTTTTAAAAAATTAATTTATTTCCACACAATGTTATAAAATGTACTCTTTACTCCACGGTTTTTACAAGTATATGATTCAAAAAGACGAGTACTGTGTGTTGATTCTCGGTTTGGACAATGCAGGAAAAACGGTAAAGAATTTCATGGTATTTGCTCACACTTCCATGAATTTCTTTATACTCTTGTTGAGAAATTCATTAGGAACACATTTCTTACTATCTCAAAACCATTTTCACAAGCTCTAACGAATAGTGACCTCTTTATTTTATTCTAAATTGGACATAAAGTCCAATGTAAGTTTAATAACTTAAAAGTGACCTAATTCACTTTCAAAAATAGGTGTTACTTATAAGCCCATGTCTGGGTAATGTGGCACTTTCTTAGAATCAGTTTGAATTACGATGGTAAAGAAGGCATAATGTGACCATTTCTATATCTGATCCAAATGGGACATCATACTACACCCCTCTCCCAAATGTGACTCTTTCCGGATTAAGGCAGGATGTATTATGATGGTGATACAGTACTTTACAGTAGAATTAATATTCATATAATTTAGTTTACCCTAACATTATGATATACATTAGTTATGCCAATGACTACACCAAATAGGAGTTTATCAAAATAACAAACCATTAAAAATATATAGTTCTTAGTACTCACCTTAAAATATTTTAATTACCAGACATACTTGGAAGCGGCAAAAACAAAATTCACAAGAAAGTATAAAGCGATGAACCCTAACCGGATAACTACAACAGTTGGACTGAACATTGGGAAAATAGATGTGGATGGAGTGATGCTTAACTTTTGGGATCTTGGCGGACAACAAGAGCTGCAATCTCTTTGGGACAAGGTGAACTATTTTCCATCTAACCCTGTGTAAGCTAGACATTAAAAATCCACTCTTGTTCTTTATGTAGGAGGAGTAAATCTTTTATTGAGTTGCTATTTGTATTACCATAATGGCTTTATTAAAAAAAAGTATATTTGTTTTTTCTATTCCAGTATTATGCAGAGTGTCATGCAGTCATTTACATAGTAGATTCTTCTGACCGAGACAGAGTATCAGAATCAAAGGAGACATTTGGTGAGATCATAAGCATGCTTTACCATTACACCATGAAAAGCATCCAAATAAGATTATTTGGATGTTAATGCCACGCAGAGATTAAAATTGAAGTGATGATGAATATTATTATTTGTTATTATTATAGCTTTATTATCCACTTAATAATTCATTCAAATAAATATCTAATTCTAAATAATAATTATTTCTCATATCTTTTTGTATGTGGCCCCACTACAGGTAAAAGCCTCCTCCATTCTTTTCCACTTTTCCCTCTCCTTGGCCATGTGCATCCAACTTTTTCCTGCTGTATTTATTATGTCATCAGCCCATCTTTTCTTCTGTCTTCCTACGTTTCTTTTCCCCTTTGGACCCCGCCATTTAGTTGTTTTGATGATTGACGCCATTTGATGATGAATATAAAGTTAATCAATGAACATGTTAGTAAAGTTCTTGGGTAATTAAAAATTCACAGTGCTTAAAATTGCTTCAACCTTTAAGATTTGCCTCCTTGCTGCAGTACATGCCGTTTTCGACACATTCCACAATCACACTCTGGTGGTCTATATGATAATAATCATGTCGGCGACAAGAGACCGCTCGTCATGTCAGCAATTTGCATCCGCAAAAGCTCAGTTACCTGGCGACACATGAGCAGCAATGAGTGAAGCCGCCGACATATCGAGCGGCCGCCAGACCAAACCTGCCGACATATGTCAATTTGTCAGTGGTTTCTGTGTGTATTGCGCTTTACTAGTACAAAACTATTGCAGATAGAATGATAGCATCGGAACACCTCTCCGGAGTCCCGCTGCTGGTGCTAGCGAATAAACAAGACATTCCAGACTGTATGGGCGTGCACACAGTCAAGCCAATATTCAACCAGAATGCCCACCTTATCGGCGCGAGGGATATCATGCTAATGGCTACTTCGGCTTTAAATGGGTAATTAAATGAATAACATTTCAAATGCGTAAAATGGCGTACTATTTAATATTCTACTACATTTATTTTTATTTATGGTCTGTCTGCCTATCAGGGCTTGAAACATTATGCTCGTTTCGAGCACTTCGACCTTCATTCATCCCTGTTCAATCATTTTAGTATAATGCTCCATTTAAATAAAAGAGTTAAGCAATAAGTTACACACTTTCACACATCGTAAATATAAAAATAAATTTAACTTTACATAAGATTTACATACTTAAATTACATTTTTTTATTTTCTTGCCTTATGTACCTATCGTAAAAATCATCAATCAATGAAGTGTCAAAAATAGAAAATGTTTACGTTTTTCAGAGATGGCGTTGACGAAGGTATCCGGTGGCTAGTGGATTGCATCAAAAGGAACAGTGTCGACCGACCACCGCGCAACCACGACGACAACTTATAGTACGACAGAGTCACCTGCATTTATCGTGCGTCCGCGCGGCGAAATACAATGAATAGTAATGAGTTTTCCTATTTAGATAATGATGTGACTCGACCCATTGTTTTGTACATACTGTATTGACATTAAGAATAAAACATTAGTAAAACTGTGGCTGTATTGCTATCCTTTTTCAGTGATAAATCGTACCCTTGATAAGAGATACGTAATTACTGGATAGGCATTCGAAGAGGTACCTGTACCTGATAAAACACCTCTGATAACAGTTTAGTTTGTGCCGTCGTCGAATACTGTGGCCTACTTGTGCAATGATAAACATTATTTTGATATCTGTGCAGTGTAACTAATGCAGTAATTATGGCATATCCTATGTATGAAGTTGATTGGAGTGTTTTGCCGCCAGAACAAAATAGGAGGTAGGTAAACACTGAAGAAGTGTCTCGAGAACTCGTTAACATTAAAATAAAATATAACATGTAGTGCTAAAATAACAATGATGGAGGATGATTGAAACCGTGGTGGAATGACTAGACTAATATAAATAGGTAGGTATGTAAAGGAAAATGTGAAAACGGATGTAGGTATTATATTCGGTTATCCAAAAAGTTTTCCACGTAGCGTCCGTTCAGAAATCATTCTCGGTTGTCACACTGGATAAAATTTAGAACTAGATTTGGCATTTAGAATATTTCTTAGGTACTATAAGTGCAACATTTTTATATTAAATAATGTTAAAACACCATGCTTTGTGGTAATTACATGTAATTATGATACTATTATTTTAAGTTGTGCTCAAATTTTGATGAAACAAAATTAAAAAGATACTAATTTGACTAAAAATTGGTAAACGTCATGCGTGAGAAGTCGGCCATGTTGAATCTTGCAACGCACCACGGAAATGTCAGCTGGTGACTGTCGTATTATTTCTTCGTGTAATTACGTGCTGTGATAAAATATTTCTCTAAAAGTTTAGTGTATATTACGTCTGCTGATAACATAAAATACTCAAAAACTTTATGTGACTTGTAATTGGAAGTGAAAATATGACAGAAGTTAGTCAAAGGTGGCTTGCGATTTCTCTTGCATTTCTATGGTTTGTGACGAGATAAAATGCTGAAAGACCTAACTAAACACATGTGAAACAGTTCTTAGTTCTTTTCGTTATGTTATAAGTGTGTTCAAGTGATAAGTTCTGTAATCAAGTGCTTTTTACCCCTTGGTTTTTGTCATTTGCACCTGCCCCCATCAAGAGCGAATACCTGCGCCCTTAGCTATCGCAAAGACATCTGACTAACGTTTGAAGGAAACCAATAAGCAAATAAGATGAACGGCTCCGAATCCGGGTAATTTTTCATGGTTATTTTTCTACAGAAAGGTTATAAACAAAGTACTTGATCCTTGTATTGTATTCACAATGATCTGTGTTAATACCTACCTATTTGTCACTGAAGTACTTGTACTATTTATTATATGATTTGTATACGTATCCGTCATTCAAGTACTTGGTCAAGACAACAATTTACACTAACCTTTTTATGTCTGACATCTGCTATCTTCTCTTTTCCAATCACTGTGTTGTTTACACAAGTAGTGATTAATTTGGTACATATACTCTTAGGCATTGTATGTTGTATTCCATAAGAATATTAAGGAATAATTCAAAATGGAATATATACAAAACCTTTATTCTAAAACTATTTGAGAGTACCCTACTTAGAAACACTGTAATTTATACTATGAACAAGTTAGTAGTTAATAATGTTCTAAATAATTTGAAATTGTCACTGTATCAAATAAAATAATGGTAAAGTACAAGAATTTTAATTTTTATTTAAATAGCTAACATTGCAATAACAAAGGCGACTGACATGCATAGGTTAAAGATTCAAATCTTAGTTTGTACCCTTGGTTTTTCAAATCTAAGTGTTTTCCTTCACCATCAGGTTGGTGAAGGAAAATACATTTTAAGAATTGTGATGAAAGCATTCATAAAACTATAGATGTTACTCTGATATCAGTCATCTGCTGCTTCACCGCATCAAAGGTATCTGACCTTCGCTTAAATGAATAAGAATACTCAGAACCTAGGTACATTATCCAACAATACTCTGGCGGAATGAAACCCAATACCTAGATGATGATCATTAGTAAAAAATATTGCCTAATTTTTTTATAGCAAGTCTGTATTTCTTCACCTGCTTCAGGTAGACCACTCATATGTTAAGTAATAGTACACAATCAGTGTTCCTATTACGGCAGTCAATAGTTCAATATAGTCCATAGTTGATCCTAATTGACTGCTGTGACACAGTTAGTCGGTGTGAGAAATTGATGCACATGACCTGCGTGCATGAATCTATAATATGTATAGATTGTTAATTGATGGGAAAAAGGCGTGACATTATGTATGTATGTATGTTGATTGATTGAGTGCAGTCTCTTAATAATCATGTACAAAGGCCCTCCTCCGAGGTCAAGTGAGGATGATACACTAACTAATTACATATAGATTGTATGTACCTTAAAGACTGGAATATTAAACACAGATTGTATTATTAAAAAATAAATAATAAAGCTAAGACTATTTTTCTTACACTATCATAAAGAACATTTTATTTTCTTATTAAGTGCATATGAATTTAGGTTTTTAAATGAAAAGACATTTGATATAAGTGCCTATTCTCTGTTGCTTATTTTTGTTTTAATATAAATAATTGAAAGTGATAAACTTTTAGAAAAGATTATATAGAATGAAATTTAAAATTTTAACTTCCTGATAAATACATATGTAAGTAATTTTACTACCCTAATTCCAGTCAAAACTTTTAGCGATAAAATATGATAGCATACCCAGATCCATGTTTGTAATTTAATACCTGTATCATGGATGTAGATTAAACATGTTGTTTGGATGGACAACATGCTGGTTTTCATAAATAGGTTGAAGTTCCATCTGCCAAATAATTGAAATCTGCTGCTAATGACTGCTTAATCTACTACGGTTGGATGCTTGATAGTTTTTAGTCTCAGTCAGCCTATACATCAACATCTGCTAATATAAGGTTTTGTTACACAGTTAACTTTTTGAAGAAGCAAGTGAGGTGTGTAAGTTTCTAAGTGCCATAAGGCATTCGGTTCTCTGCCTATTTGCTAGGGAAGTGGTGTGAAGTTTAGTATTAGTTGTAGTAAATATAATTGCAGCGATGTAGGCTTATCACTAATATTTTTCATAAGGTTTTCTTGAATTTTTTTTAGTTTGAGTTTCATGTAAGGGATAAATATAGGACACCATAATGACTATAGGATAAAGAAATATATTGAGCATAATAGAGGAGCAACAGGAACCTTCTATAGCCCCTGAGGATGGAGATTCTTTCCACGTCAAATCTATTACAGATTCCATTACTAAACTGTATTGTATGTTGTTGTTGGCAGGTTCAACCCGGCATTCAACATTGCTACCATAAAGCAAGTGGTAAATGAAGCCATAGAACGAGGTGAGTTTATCACATAAATACCATCATAGAATAGCATTATTTATGTTAAGGTAACTGAAGTAAGATCAAAAAAAAAAAATTTAGTTAGTAGTAGTAGATTTAGTTAGTATTTAGTAGTAGTACATAGTACTAACAATTAATCAGACCTTATAAATATTGAGGAGAACAGAGTGCCGTATAGGCACGTGGAATGTAAGAGGTGGAATGAAAGATAAGATGTATGAGATGATTGACGTAATGAATGAGAGACGCCTGGATGTTCTGTGCTTGACAGAGACTAAGCGGAAGGGCAGCGATGCAGATGGGCTCCCCGGTGGTATGATGGCTCTGTGGTCTGGTGTGGAACAGAATTGTCATGCCAGCGGTGGAGTTGGAGTAGTGCTTTCCTCTCGTTTAGTCTCTGGTGTGAAAGACTATGGATTAGTTGGCCCGAGACTCCTCTGGGTTCGTATTAAACGTATTACGCGAGTCTTTCTGGTTGCAGGCTATGCGCCAGTAAGCTCAGTCAGTCCCCAAGAACTAGAGGAGTTCTGGGAGTCTGTTAGAGAAATTCTGGACCTGACTGAAGGAAATGAGAGGATAATTATGTGTGGAGATTTGAATGGTTGGGTTGGCACCAAGCGATCTGACTATGAAGCAGTCCTTGGCCCATATGGAGACAAGAGAGTGAATGATGCTGGTAAGCAAATCTTGGAAGTATGTTTGGAACGGAACCTCCTTGTGGCAAACACTATTTTCCGTCATAAGGATATTCACACGTATACTTGGAGACGGAATGACCAAAAAAGTGTGATTGATTTGATTTTAGTCGATAGCCGCCTCCGCAATAGTATATTGGATACAAGAGCCTACAGAGGCCCTACTCTTGAAACAGACCACTACCTGGTAGTATGCCGGTTTGCTGGGCTTTTCAAGAAGTGGAGGCACTGGCGAGTGCGTACTCCATGCGGAGGCACTGAAAGGATAAGGAATGAAAAACTGGAAGATGAAAGTGTAAGGAGTGTGTATGTAGGCTTAGTCAATGAAAGACTTGCGAATGCGAGTCTTTCTGGCTTAGATGTTGATGATTGCTGGAACATTTTGAAAGAGAGCATGGTGGACAGTGCAAAAGAGGCATGTGGATGCGCAAAGAGACGTAGAACAATGAAAGGTGACGCATGGTAGGATGAGGAGGTCAAAGCCTCCGTAGCGAGAAAGAAGAAGGCCTGGCTTGATTATGTCTCATCTTTGCAAATGGATGAAAGTATGCTTGAGATGAAGAAAGAAATATACCGTTATTGCAAGAGTGAAACCAAAGCTTTAGTGAAAGAGAAGCGTGAAAGAGTAGCTATGAACGAAGAAAGGAGACTGACGAATAGTTTCGAGGCTAATTCCAAGCTCTTTTGGAGGGAGGTTAAGAGGTCTCGGGGATATTCGTCGGCATCCGGAATGAGTAAGATTAAATCTAAAGCTGGTGACATTCTTGCAAACCCGAACGAGGTGTTAGAACGGTGGAGTGAATATTTTGGAGAAATGTATGAGTATGTCTCTGATGTTGGCATTGAGAGTGAGGCTATGTCTGATTCTGTGGTGCCAGCGTCTGATGAAGACATCACTATGAATGAGATTGAATGGTCGATACGAAGTCTGAAAAGTGGAAAGGCCGCGGGAATAGACAAGGTATCTGCGGAGATGATCAAGCTAGGTGGCGCTAGCGTCCAGGACGCTTACTGGTTCTTGTGCAATCTATGCTGGAGAAACGGAAAGGTCCCAATGGACTGGAGACGGGCAGTTATCGTGCCTCTGTACAAGGGATCTGGGTCACGTATGGACTGTGCCAGCCATAGAGCCATCAGTTTGATCAGCTTAGCAGCAAAGGTGTATGGCAAGATTATTGAGAGGAGAATGAGGGTGAAATCTGATGGAATGTTGTGGGAGGCACAGGGAGGTTTCCGGAATGGTAGAGGATGCATGGATCAAGTTTTCTCTCTTCGCAACATCGTGGAGAAGCATCTGGCCAAAAGTCAGAGGGTTTTTTGCGGTTTTGTGGATATGGAGAAGGCCTTTGACAGGGTTGTACGAAAGGACCTTTGGGACATATTGCCGAGATATGGGATTGATGGAGCATTGCTTCGTGCTGCGCAGTCCACCTATGTGGGATGTACGGCATGCGTGCAAGTGGAGGGCAGCCTGTCACCCTGGTTTGACGTCAATATTGGTGTCAGACAAGGATGCGTGCTGTCTGCTCTGCTGTTTATCCTATATCTCGACCATTGTCTCCAGAGGATTAGATCTATGAATGTTGGAGTGCGTATGGGTGACCTGGTTGTGAACTGCCTGCTTTACGCGGACGATGCCGTACTTCTAGCAGAGTCGGCATCGGATCTGCAGCAACTAGTCACAACATTGAAAGATGATTGCAAGGAGAGAGGCTTACATTTGAATGAGAAGAAAACAAAGATTATGGTGTTTGAAAGAGATGAAACCAGAACGGATACAAGGATAACGGTTGACGATGTAGTGCTGAAATAGGTGAATGAAATTGTATATCTAGGATCTGCATTTAGTAGAGATGGAAGGTACTCCGCTGATATAGAAAGAAGAGTGAATGCAGGGAATAGGGTGAATGGAGCGTTAGGAAAACTTTTAGGCAGCAAAATCTTAAGCCAGAAGGCCCAGCTCGCCATACACAATGCGGTGCTGATTCCTACGCTAACATATGGAAGCGAGAGTTGGGTATGGCAGAAAGAGCATGAAAGTAGAATAAACGCGGTCGAGATGCGTGCGATGCGGAAAATCTGCGGTGTATCGCTCACAGACTGCGTTCGGAATGATGATGTAAGAAAGAGAGTTGGTCTGAAGGACAGCGTCGGAGTCAAGGTAAGAAGAGGCATGCTCCGGTGGTTCGGACATGTGGAAAGAATGGATGACGAAAGATTGACTAAACAGATATACAATGCGAATGTGGAAGGATGTAGGAGCCGCGGAAGGCCCAGGCTCACCTACCACGACCAGATTGGTCGTGTATTAAAGGAAGGTGATGTTAGGAGTCATAAAAATCGTAGAGCTTGTATGAAAAGGATTATGAATGTTGAAGAGGCGAGTGAGGTGTGTAAGGATCGTGCCATATGGCGTTCGGTTCTCTCTGCCTACCCCGCTAGGGAAGTGGCGTGAAGTTTAGTTAGTTAGTTAGTTAGTTATAAATATTGTAATGTTAAGTGGTAACCTAATCCAATCATTATATAGTAACTAATAGATATTAATTGATTGTAATAAATATTGTAACAGAAATGCTTGTTTAAAAAAATTGATTGAAACTTTTCATTACTAATATACTTGCTTTAAGTATTAGCTTGTAGTTATTAATATTTAGTTTAGCCACTAACTATCTGCATAACTTACCTATATATGGAAATGTATTGTCGAAATTGAAATATTATTTTGTCTCCTTTATTGTTGAGTCATCTCATAGGGTCATTCAAATTTATGTTATGTTAAGGATTAGTAGTAAAATGTATCTCAATAATAAATAAACCTAACACATCTTGAATTATGTAAAAAACATACATACATAACATTGTTTATGGGAAAACTTAAAACAAAATCCAATTACGACACAAATTAAAGTCAAAACATATACTCATTGCATATACCAGTTTGGCCTCTAAATACCTACTCGGTTGGAAAAGTTACTCTTTTAATTTAGCCTGAAATATGTATTGCTTATTAATTTTATAAATATACTAGCGCCCCGGTACTTGCTTCGCTACGTATAAAGTGATAAATTAAGAACCGCTCTACCGATTTTATGCAAACTTCACATAAACCATCTACTAAATAGTCCGAACAAAGCCTAAACATTTGGTTTGGATAGGTGAGCCCGTTCTTGAGTTATAAAATTACAACGAAAAGTGGCATCGATTTTATATATATTGATAAAAAATATATATTACTATTTTGGTATATTAAGTCTGGCCCATTTTAAGGAGATCATATTATTTCTTTAAACTTCATACTAGCTGCCCCGGCGCACTTCGTTGCGCCCCGTTCTCGCATTTTCATTTATTTTTTTCCTCGCAATGTTTTAAAATTTTCTTATCGTAAGAACCTGGAGGATTACATATATTTTAAAACTAAACTCATCCAAATCGGTCCGGCCGTTTTCCCGTTTTAGCGCGACTAACGAACATCAATTCATTTTTATAAATTAAAGAAGATAAGATTACCGTGGATCAAATCCTTTTATTTATATTTAAAGTTAGTTGAAGATATTCTTCATAACCATTTACTTCAATGTCATGAAGAACGATATTGTCCCACCTTTGTCCTGACTATAGACTCTATTCCGCAATATTACTTTTCACAATTTCGACAACACAATTCCATGCTTAGCTATAAGTGAAGCACCTAATCAATGCACTGATCAATGCTTTCTGTGTGTGTGTGTCGTCCGTAACAGTCGCGCCGGTTTCAGTGCGGATGCCGACGCCGACCCGCCTCCGGGACCTGATCAGGCAGATCCGCGCCGCCCGCACCGCCGCTGAGGAGCGGAGCGTCGTCAACAAGGAGTGCGCATATATAAGATCTACCTTTAGAGAAGAGGACAGCGTTTGGAGGTACGTTTGAGGATCTCGCGTGTCGATGATATGTCTAGGAGTTCTACTTAGCGTTTCTTATAGGGGTCAGTTGGGACAAATACATACATATATACGTTACTATAACGCCCGCAGTTCCCTAAGAAGGCTGAGTCCAAGGAGCAGTATGCTCTTTTAACCACTTTTAGCCAAAAAAATAATTTGGTTGGGTTAGATGGGAATTTTGATAAAATTGTTATTAGTGGCTAGCTCATCGCCTACGCAATCATAAGCCTAAGACCATAATACACTATTAGTCTCATTTTACCATAATTAGGCAAAAAAAAACAGTTGATACATTATTTTTATGTCCCAAACCAACATGCAATATGAGTTGAGACAAAATCGCAGATAAGTTTTGACATAGAACTGACAAAATTGCCAATTACGACAGAGCTGCTAAATAATTGTGACACCATTATCATTGTCATGGCCGTGTTTAACACTGTTTTGGTCATTGCTGTGAAACCTGAAACGTAATTGGATAATATTGGGGCTCATTAAACTTTCGCCATGTTGAGACGATTAATTTTATTATTAACTCTGGTCAGCTGTGTCTTTTCTCAAATAGCTATCCGTATAAAAAGTTTTGCCTTAGTAGAAAAGGTCTACATTATATAACTACTATTTGTACAGTAACGATTTCAGCTCTGCCCTGATTTTATAACCTTTTCATTATAATAATAACCTTTATTAAGCTCATAAAATATTTTGGAGGCGACTGCCCTATCCTTTATAACCGGTCTCGGTCTCCGACCCCTTAAAATGTCCGTAAATTACTTTATTATGCGTACTTATATTTATATTACCTAAACATAGACAAATTAAATATTAATTGATAAATCCGTTGGTGTTTGTATAATAATAATGAGACTGAAGGTTGAAATAACCGCATTGTATCCGCAAACCGTCGTACGTGTTAAAGGCCATCTCTAATTACCTGGAGTACGTTACTGTAGTCTGTTCAATATGTATTTTAGTCTGTTGTCTGCATTTTATAGTCCAATCATGTTCAGAACCGCTGAATTAAGATCCGGATGAGACTTTCACTTGAAATTTTAATTAGTTTTCGTAAACCAATGGACAAACGTGAATAAGTTGTCGGACCTTTTCATTGAGTTTGTCAAGTTAGGGTTTTGTTATCGCACAGGCAATTATTTCTGTTTTTCTGGTTTATTCCCTATTTTTGGGCACTATATTTTTATTGCGCTTGACATTGTATATGCCTTGATTTTTAGTATTTAGGCTACAACTTGATAAGATAAGAAGTAATCTAATCAAATCATTGATGATATGATTTGAGTAGGTTTATTGACTTCATCAATTAATTTACTGTTTATGAGCTAGTAGTTAATGTGCATCTGGATTGAGTGATCCTTTTTCAATTTTCAACAAAACCAAAACGTACATTTAGTCAAACATTTTCAAAACTCATAACTGAAATCAAGAAATTTGTCACTCCGAGGCGATCGAGGATAATATGTGGATCACTCAATTCAGGCATGAGGCAAAACAGCTTTATGCTGAATCTCAGAAAATATTTACGCTGTGAATGAAATTTTCATATCAAAAATTTGTTCATAATTTGTCACATTAATTTACAAAAAATTAAGATACTTCAAAGAAAATCCAGGAATCTGCCGCTGTCTCCTTGACTCTGCCTATCCCTTCGGGGATTGCGGGCGTGCAGATATGCGTATATGTATTGTGCGTACATGTATTAAAAACCAAATTTTTCAAATAATTGAGGATTATCAATGAATTACAATCTTAAATGAGGCGTTTTTTTAAATATATCTCGTCTTGGAATTATTTGTGTACTGTGTACGTATTTTATATTTTCCGTGGTCGTAAGTTTGACCCCGTCCACGAAATGACGTCTTGATGCAATTATTCTGAGCGAGCATTGCCCTCACTTTAATACTGATTGCCCTACAATAGTCGAAGCGCACAAAACGACGTCCGGTGATGCGATTAAACGCAAGGTATCGTAAAAGATGCTCTTACACAACTAGGCAGCACTATAAATAAATAAATATCAGACTGCATCACATTCATTCAAATTGAATTGAATTGAATTTGAATTGGATATTAACACCCAGACTCATATCAAACACAAGTATTCATCACACGAATGATTGTCCTGGGTAGGGATCGGCGACACAACTCTTGGCAGATGGGGCAGGGTCACCACCGAATGCGCCATCGAGCCAGTCAATCAACAAAAGCTGTCTTGATACTATTATTTTAATTGAATGATTTGATTATATTGATGATTGATTTAATCATCTATCTATATCATTGGGGAACGACAAACAATGTCTTAATACATACCATCACTTCTGCCATACCTGCAGAGGGGTAAGCAAAGTCGAAGGAGCAATGAGATCCTTAAATCACATTTAGCCAAAAATAAAATTGATTTGAGTTCGGTGGAAAATTATGATGATGTTCGTCGCCTACATAATCATAAATCCATCACTTTGTATAAAGTAATCGCCTTTTACGATAAAAGCAAGGAACACAGCAAAACAATGTGTCAAACGTTGTTTTTTTCGGCTGGCCCGTAAGTCGAATGTTCAGAGACCCTGGCCACAAAACCAAGGGTCGCGGGTTCGAATCCCGCTAGGGGCAAACGTGTGGTGTAGTATCCATAGCACAAGCAAAAACTTAGTTTGGAACTAGATAATTTGACAATTTGACAAGCTCGATGGCGCATTTGGTAGTGACCCTGCCCCATGCGCCAAGAGTTGTGGGTTCGATCCCCACCCAGGACAAACATTCGTGTGATGAACATGGATGGACATTTGTACTCTAGTCATGGATGTTTGTCTATCCGTTCACCTAGTATCCATAGCACAAGCAAAAACTTAGTTTGGAACTAGGTAATTAGACAATTTGACAAGCTCGATGGCGCATTCGGTAGTGACCCTGCCCCATGCGCCAAGAGTTGTGGGTTCGATCCCCACCCAGGACAAACATTCGTGTGATGAATACTTGTGTTTGTTCTGTGTCTGGGTGTTAATATCCAATATATAAGTATATATTTGTAATACCACTGTTGTTTCTGATATCCGTAACACAAGTGCTTAAGCTACTTACTTCGGAGTCAGATCAATGTATGTGATGTCGTTGAATATTATATATTATAAATTGGTGTGTTAGCCTGGAGAATTTATTTAATTATTTTTAAGTCCCAGATCGACACGCGATGTCGTCTTAATGTTTCCAGAATGTTTGCTCTTAAAAGTAGAGTGCCCACGTAGTAAGAAAACTAATTCTATTGTAATGATATAGCTCAATCATAAAAGTAAATTATAAATGTTGTTTAAAGACTAAAAGTTGTAATCGGTTAAGTAGTTTCGGAGATTACCGCTTATTTAATTAAATAAATAAATATTCCACGACATCACATACATTGATCCTACTCCGAGGTAAGTAGCTTAAGCACTTGTGTTACGGATATCAGTAACAACAGTGGTATTACAAATATTTATATACTTAAATATCGGATATTAACACCCAGACACAGAACAGACAAGTATTCATCACACGAATATTTGTCCAGGGTGGGGATCGAACCCACAACTTTTGGCGCATAGGGCACAGTCACTACCGGATGCGCCATCGAGCTTGTCAATAAAAAAAAACTTATGTAATTTTAAAATAAATACTGTTGTACCATTTTATAACATTATTGTAGATAGCAAGCATTATAGCATTTAGTCTAGGTAGCACAGACACGCTCGGCTAAAGCCTTGCCTTCTATTGTCTTAACGATGTTTAGTATCGTACAGATAATATCGTTCAGACTGCTGCTCATTATCTTGACATCATATGTGATGTTTATTTTGTGATTATATCGTCAACACGCTTTCTTAATCACTAGTTTCAATTACAACGCTTGTCTTTGCAAATAAGCATTTAATGATGGATGTTCCAAGCACATTGCACATGTTTATTGTGTGTGAAATAACATTGTGCAACATGGTAACATTAGGTAACATTCGTTAATTTCGTTGCTGTTACTGTTTATTGGATGTGGCTCGTCGCATCCATACTGTCAACAACATAAAGTCATAAAAAACCGGCCAAGTGCCAGTCGGACTCGCGCAAGAAGGGTTTCGTACCATTATCTTTACAACATTAGACACTAAAAAATTAAATATTCTGTGAATATTTCAATAACGGGAACAGGTAGACAACCTGTTCCCGTTATTTATATCAAGCAAAAAACGTCAAAAATATCACGTTTGTTGTATGGGAGCCGCCCTTAAATATTATTTTATTTTATTCTGTTTTTAGTATTTGTTGTTATAGCGGCTATAGAAATACATCTTCCTACCGTTATGTCCCGTGCTTAGACGGGGTCCGCTTAGACCATGATCCAGGATTTAGCGAGTAATTACATTGCGGTGACTGCCGATCTGACCTTCGTAACCCTAAGATAGGGGAACCAGACAATTTTCTGGATCATGGTTACAAATTCAAAGATGTTAGAATTTGCAGGTTTCATCTCGATGTTTTCCCTCACCGTCGAGCTAGTGGTATAAATATGTACATAGATTTGTAAAATCTAGAGGTACATACCCAAGCTCGATGGCGCATTCGGTAGTGACCCTGCCCCATGCGCCAAGAGTTGTGGGTTCGATCCCCACCCAGGACAAATATTCGTATGATGAATACTTGTGTTTGTTCTGTGTCTGGGTGTTAATATCTAATATTTAAGTATATATTTGTAATACCACTGTTGTTTCTGATATCCGTAACACAAGTGCTTTTAAGCTACTTACCTCGAAGTCAGATCAATGTATGTGATGTAGTCTGATATTTATTTATTTTTTTATTTATATACCCGGGTTTGAACCCGCACTCCTCGGTTAAGGGGCGCGTGTCCTTACCATTGAGCTACCACCGCTCCGCTCTAAAAATACATACATCATTTAAGAAAATTTCAAGTGTCTAGCTATCACGGTTCATGAGATACAGCCTGGTGACAGACAGACGGACAGCGGAGTCTTAGTAATAGGGTCCCGTTTTTACCCTTTGTGTACGGAACCCTAAAAAGTAATATACGGCAACAAACATTTTAGTACAGCATTTGTTCACGTTATAAACTAACTAATTTCTCGCCAGTTCCCTAGTGGGGTAGGCTGAGAGAACCGAGCGCCATGTGACACCTTACTCATACACCTCATCGGCTTCTTTGGTAGTTTTCTACAGGTTCTGAAACATTATTTAACTGTTTTCGTATTATAACATTGTTTTCATATGCTGATTTACCATTAATTAAATAAATAAATTAAATTTGAAATACATTTTCCAGACAGACACACCAATTCCCTAGTTTCAAACTGAGCTTATTCTTGTGCTATATAGATACTAGGTGAACGGCTAGACATACTTAAATACATATAAACATCCATGACTCGAGTACAAAAGTCCATGTTCATCACACGAAACATTTGCCCCTAGCGGGATTCGAACCCGCGACCCTTGGTTTCGTGACCAGGGTCTCTGATCACCTTGACCTTAAAACATCAATATAAATCTATACTTATAATAAATCTGTAGAGAGGTCAATTCTGTACATGAAATATATTTTTAAAATAACTATCAGGGGGTGATTAGTGATCGATACTAATGCCAAAAATGCAATCAGTAAAATTTTTGTCTGTCTGTCTGTATGTTCCTTATAGAAACAAAAACTACTCGACGGATTTTAACGAAACTTGGTACAATTATTCTTCATACTCCTGGGCAGGTTATAGTATACTTTTCATCACGCTACAATCAATAGGAGCAGAGTAGTAAAGGGAAATGTTGGGAAAACGGGAGAAGTTACTCCATTTTTAAGCTTCCGTCGCGTGTGCAGCTTTAATGGTTAAAGTTACATAGAAATCATGTATGACGGAAATAGTCTATATAATATTAACCATAAACGCGGGTGACACCGCTGGCACAGCTAGTACTAACTATAAAGTACCTGGGACGTGGATGCACGATAATAACATAGTATTCTTCATAATAGGTGAACAAGCAGTAAATAGCTATCAACTTTAATTGCTGCAATAAATACTTAATTAATACAATAAAACACTTAATTTACTACAAATTACGAAGTATTTTATATTATTAGTACTAGCTAGTACTGATCCGGCGCACTTCGTAACGCCCCAAGCTCGGATTTTCAATACCTTTTTTTTAATTTACCGCGCAACTTTTTTATTTTTTTCTTTAATAAGAACCTTTACTTGACAATAACAAACACAATTAAAAAAGAATTAGCGAAATCGGTACAGCCGTTCTCAAGTTATAGCTTTGGGGTGGACCACCATTATCACTTATGAAAAATAGATTGTTACCTTTTCTCAGACCTACCAAATGTACATATATAATTTCATCAAAATCGGTTAAGCCGTTTCGGAGGCAACTAACACTGTGACACGAAATTGTTATACAATGTAAAGATTATCCCCGCTAGCAATATTGATTGCGATGATTGCGTTCATTTTGCAAATCAAATTTAATTACCCTATTTTAATGTTACTTAGATTACATATCATCATCATACAATCCCTTAAGGGGATCTAGTTGCTAAATATTACTTGATACGTAAATGTCTGTTGGTATTTCTGTACCACAAACGATCTGATTCAGATCTTGTGATAGGTATAATAGTTGCAGGAAAATATAACATGAACTTTAATCTTATGAATATCCTCACGAGTTGGTTATACAGCGTACAAACTACCAAGTTTGTATAAGAGTATAAGAGTATCAATCCTAGTATAGTTACCAAACTATACTAGGATTGATACTCTTATACATTGAGAACAAACTATTAGTCGTTGGGATGTGCAAAACATTAATGTGTGAATAAATAAATACATTTTCCAGACTGACACACCAATTCCCTAGTCCCAAACTAAGCTTATGCTTGTGCTATGGATACTAGGTGAACGGATAGACATACACAAATACGTTTATAAACATCCATGACTCGAGTACGAATGTCCATGTTCATCACACGAAACATTTTGCTCCTAGCGGGATTCGAACCCGCGACATCAAAACAGTATATAGGCTTTGCCCAAATACTGTTTATAAAACGTATTATACTATTAAAAACTAGCTATGCCCGCAGTTTTTCCCGCGTTTATGGTTAATGTTATAGCCTATAGCCTTTCTCGATAAATGGGCTTTACAACAAATAAACAATTTTTCAATTCGGACCAGTAGTTTATGAGATTAGCGCGTTAAAGCAAGCAAACAAACTGTCAGCTTTATAATATTAGTATATATGTTACTGTAAAAACCCGTATATTGGTCAATCTTAGGTTTTACTAGTAAATCTTAGGATTTACCGACATGAGTTGGTAAATGTAAGCATTTTTAGGTTAGGTTATATTAGGGGTTAGTTAGGTTAGGTTTATTAACCTGATTAAAGAAATACCTTACCTAACCTAACCTATAATATAATCTTATCTTAGTTAGGTTTGGTTAGGTAACATTTTCCAAGTAAAGAATCCTAAGATTTACTAAGTAAATGGTGGTAAAAGTTGGAATTGTACACCTGTTCGGACTTTTATCGTTAAGAGTTGGTAAATCTTAGGTTTTACTGGAAAATCTTAAAATTTACCATAGTTCGAGCTATTACAGCAACATATATACGATATATCCTTTTAAGGTAGCTGAATTCTGATTCTACCGAGAAGAAAATTTTGTATAAAGTCGACTTAATATTGTTCAAGATAAATCCTCAACTAACATAACTAACCTTTGTCTTTTAAACAAAAGACCGTTTTGTTTTGTTATACTACTTCCTAGTCAACTCAGTCCCATAGGATGTACACAATGATCATTTTGTTCCATCTCATAGGACATATAATAATTCATGTCATTTAAATTGCTATTTATATGGGTGTCATTATTCAATAAGCGTTTAGATCTAGCCGAGTGGGGTGAATACTAAAAGATGATGTAAACAATAGATTTGCTCACTTGCAGTGCTATCGTAAACTTTGCAACAGGTGCGATTGATAGAGGATAAATATGAATTTAAATCTTCGTTACACCTGCCGTAAAATTCCACGTCGTAAAATTACAGTATGCTTAATATTAGTTCCTATAAATTGTATTTAGAACGCCATATTTTAAATACATGGCGTTACTATATAATGAAAAATTTACACGTGGAATTTGGCAACGACGAAATATTATCGCAACATGGATATGGATATCATAATTTTCATCAATATTATAGTTAGTGTCGATAATTATGCCTCTGTTTCGCAAAGTATTGGCTGACGATAGTATTGGTACTATCGATAATTCTAGAAGGCTGTCTAGGCTATCTCTAGAAGGCTGATGCATGCCAGAATAAGTATATTATAATTATTATTGAACGACTTTGCTTACAGGTTACGTTAATATTGAACCGGTAGCATTCGAAATTGCTTCATACGCCCAAATTAATATATTCTACTTACAAACTTAGTTAATAATCTTAATAATAATTAATATTCAGTACAAGTGTTATACCTTCAACATGCGTGACGTCGTTACATAGCAGCCATGGCATCTAGTGTTTACAGGTAGAATAGATCATTTTTATTGTGATTTACATAAACGACCCATTTGTCGCGTGTGTAAAAACGATTTTTCGCTATCTTTGACATCTAAATATCACATAAAAAATACACTACAATGTAGAAGTTATAGAATATGTGTTATTCTATAACTTTTACATTATAGTGTTTCTGATATCAGATACTGACAACGACAAGTTGTAACTTATATTTATAAATATAAGATATAAATTGTCTTTGCCCATGAACAAATAAGAGAAGAATGTATTCATAATATGCCACAAAAAATACACTAAACCAATTTCCTGATGTATTATTTTTAGTTATTTCTTTACTATTATCAAACTTGCGTAACTGTTTTTCTGTTAAATTTTCATGCCTAAACCACTAGACCGATACAGATACAGATGAAATTTATAAATCGTGCGTATAAAGATGTAAGCTGTGTTTATCCCAGAAAAAAAAAATATCTCAGAACCCCCGACAATCTCTTTCACCAGCGGAATTCATCGCGGGATAACTAGTTCTGCAATATAATTGATACATACAATAACAATAACTACTTTTATTATCCATGGCAAGAACACGCGCCTCATATTCGAGGGGATCGGGTTTAAACCCGTACACTTACCTCTGGATTTTCAAATCTATGTACGCATTTAAACTACTAGCTCACCGGTGAAGGAAGACGTAGTGATCAAACCTCTCATGGCCTGTCACGTGTATCTGTCACCATGTATGGATGTCTATCCATGATCTAAATTAGCTGGTTCCCCTAAGGGTTAAGAAGGTCACATTGGTAGTCACATCAATGTAATTTTCAGACTAGCTTAATCATAGATCAGGGTCTTATCCGACCCCGACTAAGTACTGGACATAACGTTAGGAAGATAATGATCTCACTAATATTATAAACGCGAAAGTTTGTATAGATGTTTGTTACTCTTTCACGCAAAAATTGCTGAATGGACTTTAATGTGAAACTTTACAATAATATAGCTAGTATATACGAATAATACATAGGCTATGTAAATTACTCTTTTCTAACTAAAGCTAGAAGTCGGTTATATTTTGTCAAATAATGTACATTCTGTGAAATGCTTATTTTGCGAAGAGCCCATTCTGCGAAGTGCCGATTTTGCGAAGTGCACATTCTGTGTCAAACCCTTTTGTTGATGTACCACGCGAGAGAAGCCGCGGGCCGAAGCTAGTACAATGTAACTCTTGACACTTCCTCAACTAATTGTCGACTATAAACAGATGCCGCAACATCGCGAAGCTCCTGTACATCCACATGCTGGGCTACCAGGCGCACTTCGGGCAACTAGAGTGTCTCAAGCTGATCGCCAGCCCGCGGTTCACGGACAAGCGCGTGGGCTACCTCGGCGCGATGCTGCTGCTGGATGAGCGCCAGGACGTTCACCTGCTCATCACCAACTGCCTCAAGAAGTGAGTACATTGGTGTGTCTATAGTCCTTGCCACGAGAAGTTATGTTTATGTAAATGAACATCTTTAGTCCTCTTCACGATAAGATATGGTTTTGTAAGTGATGACCACCTCCGTGTATCTATAGTCTTTATCACAAGAAACCATGATTTTGGTCAACGAACATCGTCAAGTTTCTTAGCGATGAGTATCAATTAACTAAATACAAACTAACCAGTTAGAATACGGCTAGAACGAAACTGAAGACCAATTCTGTTATTCGCATCTGACTTCTGAATTCTGATATGGAATGTTTTACATTGTGGCGAATTAACTTTGTAGCAAATGTTCAATAACCCTTTGAGTCTACCAACACCCGTTCGAATTATTAATAATACAGATCTACCACCGCTCTGTTACAAGTTAATTCTACCTGTTTTCTCACAATCGAAATACACATGTTGTTGATTTTGATCGTATAATATATATTTCATTTCATAGACTATTAAACACTGTGAAATAAGAACGATTACGATCATGCAACCTTTTTACCACCATAAAATTATAGTGTCTAAGCTAAGGTGCAAATCTTTGGGAACTCGCCAAAGGTTGAAACTATTATCTAATATTTAAAATACGTACCCTTCTATTTATACCAAGGTCTTATCTTATCGAAACTAGCAGTCTACATATCAGTAGGCATAGCCAATCATGTGTATAGGCTAATTATATTACCCGTTGTGATTCATATTCACTTATCAAACTTTTTCTATAATCTATTCAATAACAACGATCATACTCGAAGTGTAGGTTTCAGCACGGTTAAACCGGCCAGACCGGGGTAGGACCACCCTCTCAGAGTTAACCAGCGTTAATTAACTTAACTGCTACGTTTCGTACGTTGATTGGGAATACTGTTTTTTTACTTTCTGATTTATTCCAATAGGCGCGTTAAAGTACCACGTCACTAGGTCCGTGAAACCGTCCAAGTGACGTAAAGCGACTTGCTGACGACTCGTACACAGTTTATTCGGACACAGTGTCCGAATTGACACTTTTTAATTTTAATATTTTTGTCACTGACGATTCGGACACGCCCCATTTTAAATCTTTAAAGCACTGTATCTTTGTCATTTTTTCGTTTCATTTTTTTAAAATGGAGCAAAAACTACGTATTCAATATTTTTTGATAATCTAACTTACAGACTTTATATATTTTTTTATGTTAACTAGCTTAGTTAAATAGGTATTTATTTATATCACCAGCTTGGCGGAACTTGAGGAACCTGCAAAATCTAATAACTGAATGTATAACCATTCAGCTGTTCCTGTCAATCGTGAATCGTAAAATAGGTCCTGAAAATCAACCACATTCAGTTAAAAATAAAACTGGGTTAGACGGAAAATAGTGAAAAAGTAGTGACAAGTGGGCTAGCTTGTCGCCTACACAATTACATACCCAAAACTCTATTATACCATTAGTCACCTTTTACGATAATTATGCTAAGCAAGAAACACAGTTGGCACATTATTTTTAAGTCTCAGACCAACATGGGACAATGAGCCGGGTTAGATAGAAAATTGTGTAAAATATATAAGTACTTAATAAAGCTTATTAATAGATTAGTAATTATTTCGCGATATCTTGTCTTACGCCAGACTTGTGCGTTTACGTAAGGTTAATTGGTCGGTGAGCGGGTTTTCTCTAATAACGCTAATTACACCGGCCAACGACCTCGGAACGATAGTATAAATATTTTTATCGACTTCACAAAAGGAGGTCTATGTTAGACTTGATTACAGAACGCCACGGTTGTCTGAAAAAAGTCATTACACACTAAAACTGAATGGCCTAAGTTATATTAATTACTTGTAGAACCTAACAAACGTAAGCCACTACTAGCAGAATCGATCAAATGATTAGCAGAATTTTATTTCTATAAGGAAAATTAACAATTAATGTAAAAGCGAAATGTGCCGCATTAATCCTTAGCCGTGTTACAATGACCCCATATTATCTCAAGGCTAGCTAAAAGTTCCATAATAAGATTGTGACGTTTACGCCAACTCCTCGTACTGAATACTTAACAATGCTGTGCTGCCAAAAGAAGTATATAAATCTAAATTAAGTTTAGGGAACTTGATTGAATAAGAAATGAAGAAAAAAGAAAGAGAACGATGTGGAGTGAAATAAGATGTAGTGAATAAAATTGTGAAAGGCATGGCAACTAGGGAATGAGGGTTTATTGAATTAAAACATTCAAAAGATGGCGTAACTGTGACTTGCGGTCTTGTCACCCTCCTCATTGGTTAGTTGTCAGACCAAACTGACATGCTGTCAACAAGGAGTGATGATAGTGACAGTGATAAGACCACGAGACTCCCTTGTGCCATCTGGCGGTTTTTGTATTTTTGAAAACCCTCATTGTAAAGAAATACGGGAAAAAATAGAAGAATAGTTGTTTATACAAAACTGCCACTCGTCATATATTCTATACTATACTTACTTACTCACTAATATCATAAGGCCGAAGAGATTGTTTGTCTGTTTATTTGTTTGCTTGAATGCGCTAATCTCAGGTACTTGTTCGATTTGAAAAAATATTTTAGTGTTAGATAGTCCATTTATCGAGGAAGGCTGTAGGCTATATGCAGTGGCGGATTTACCCTAAGGCCCAGTAGCGGCCAAATATTAGAGGCGGTCAATCGTGATAAAAATTAAGTAATGATGCTTTAGTACTGAGAATTATGGCCTGGGGCCTAGGGAGGCCAGGACTGTAAATCCGCCACTGGCTATATGACAATAAGCGCGGGTAAAACACAGCTAGTTGTTGAAGAAACGTAAGCAGCTCTTATCTAGACCGTTGTGTGCCCTTATCTAATGCATTTTTAATTTCTGAACTCCTTATGTTTACACATTTTTTTTTTGCATCTATTTACTGTATTTGTTACTGTTTCGTCATTGTGACATATGGGTATTACGACCTAGATAATTACGTAATACTTGTTTGTACATAATCTCAATTTCATTTGTACTTCTAAATCTGATATACATGTATTCAGCCCGCCTGACAGTAGGCGGTCACCGGAACTTATGGAAATTAGCCATATCAGAAATGTCACATGTGTTACGACTTTGGAAGTACCTTCGTAAACCGTTTTTTTTTTAATCTCATGTTTTGATGTATATGTCGCAGGCACAAAAACGCTCGCTGTTTTGAAATATGCCGAAGGCAGATTGTATATTGCGGTCATTATATGGTATGCCGCAAGTATTTAGTTTAGGTCAGGTTAGGTAGTAGTTAAAATAATAGGTACGACGACGAGCGAAGCTAGGAGGAGTGTTAGGTACAACTGCGACCCTACGGCCAGAACCGAAGAAGAACAACGAATGTCCAAATTATAACTGATTGAATGAGTCGCCAATTTGCCTTCGGCATATTACAAAACAGCGAGCGTTTTTAAACGGACGATGCCGGATCATACAAATTGTCTGCGACATATACATGCTGAGGAAACAGTAGATGATACTGTAAGTACCATTTCAAGATACCTATCTTTTTAAAGAAAAAAAAGTAAAAAAAGTTAAAATATAGTATTCGGACATAGGTACATACTTCAAAATTCGGAAAAATTACATTAGTCATCTTTTTGTGTTAAGTATCTGTAAAAAATAATGTGCTACGTCACCCAAATAACTGCAAATGCGAAACGCAGGGAGGGTAGCGTATAGCGTTTACATAAGTTAGCCGGTGATAAAAGCTGAAGGCGCCGGTCAGGCCTGCCAACAAGAGATAGTGCCGATAGTAAATAGTAGAAAATCTGAAGTAAGTTCGACCTGCACCTATATGCTCACTGAATGAACATTATACTTTATCAACTGAAATTTTGTCACTAAACGTATGCGTAAAAAATCGTTGTTCATCGTACATACGCAAGTCTTGTCTAATGAAGTTGTGCTATCGCGCAATTTTGAGTTAACTGATAGTGAGTGACGCTTTAGATGACTAGGTCTACGGCAACTTAGAAGAATGTGTTGTATAACTATATGTTATTTTATTGGCTTGATATTGTGTACTACTTAGCATTGGACATTTTAAAAGGCTTATGTATTTTATTATATTATCCTTTATATAAATAAATAAGGTTTGAGGCGAAAAATGTTTTTTACGGTGCTCGAGCAAAAAGTTGCGGTTGGCAACCCTGACGTTTTTTATCGCACCCTCTTCCCAGCGCGAATAACACCGGGTATATTGGAAATTAACAGCAATCTATAGTCTTTCTTTATCTTTGTGTTTCTTACCCTTTCTTAACGAAGGTGATGATGACCTTTTACTATGTTGCCCAGATGATACGGGATAAGAGCTCTATAGCCATTGACGGACTAAGACCAGAGACCCAGGGCGGCAAAGATGAACGAGGTCTTAGTAGGATACCTATCTTACTACACTAGTGTTGCTTACCCGTATTTGAGGCTCTTAGTGGGTATACGAAGAGTGTTGCCCACTCAAAATTTTCCTGGGAGGGAGAGGTACTATTTAGTTGTAGTTGGAGGCATTTGAAGGCCCTCTAGGACTCTGGTTACTCCGCAACTGACCATAGTTCTTATTAATTAGCTTACGGTAGTCTTACGATTCAAAAAGCCTACTTGTCCAAGTATCATCGACATTCAAAGATTGTCATTTCTCAGTGCGTGGTTAAAGAGCAAGTCATTCCATTCATAAAAGAGAATTGAGTCCTAATAGGATAAGTGAACGCACTGCGAATAGTCCGCTGCGATCAGTCTACTCGCCCGCGCGAATGTTGATTGTCAATCTGAGTTATAGTTGCTTAACAGTTATTTTTATGGATGATAAGTATCTCACAGCCCTCTTCTTTACTTTGTCAACGTATGCATTGTGTCGTGATGATCGGATAAGTAGTTAAGACGTAAAGACTACAAGTCCACTTTTAATAATACTAACGACACTAAACGCGATACGCATTATGTAGTACATGACTATGAGTACTTACAGCTTGACTTGACTTTGACTTTGCCTACCCCTTCGGGGATTGTGGGCGTGATGTTATTATGTATGTATGTATGTATGTATAATACTACCTATAGAATCAGATCAATGTTTGTGGTGTTATTGTACCATCTACTTGTATTTTTTACATATAGATATGATCCATGTTAAATGCAAATTTATTGAAATTCTGCACAAACGCAAAAAACCCGTGCAATATTCGGATGCATTGCCCTCATTATACAGGTATCAGTACCTATACTAAACAGCTCAAGTCTAGTTCTTACATACAAATGTAGGTCATCGACCTTTACTAGCTCGCGTGCTCTGGTTTTTCCTCCCTGTGTAATATCGATTGACCAAAAACCGCAGCTTAAACGGGTCGTAATGTCCGTCTGCCCGTTGAAGTAAATGTTTCCAAACTACTGTAGAAGATTTATAGTGGCACAGTCACGACCTATGAAATGTATACTTGAGGTCTTATTACGTTACCATAAGGTTCATTGTTGAATGGCGCTGTATAGTTTTAAGTGCTTTGTACCGGACTTGAGGTCTGGAAGGATGACCTTTGTATGCGGGCCTTTCTAGAGATATATGGAGAGTTGATAGTAAGGGAGCCGTGGTAGCTTAATTGTAAGGACACGCGCCTCTTAACCGAAGAATGCGGGTTCAAACCCGGGAACGTACCTCTGGATTTTTCAAATCTATGTACCTATTTATACCACTAGCTCGAAGGTGAAGGAAAACATCGTGATGAAACCTGCAAATTCAAAAACTTTGGATTTTTAAACATGATCCAAAAAATTGTCTGGTTCCCCTATCTTAGGGTTACGAAGGTCAGACCGGCAGTCGCTTCAATGTAATTACCAGACTCGCTAAATCCTGGATGATGGTCTAAGCGGACCCCGTCTAAGCACGGGACATAACGCTAGGAAGATGATGATGATGATAATAGGTCGTTGTAAGTGTTTTATTGTAGGAACTTTAAAGTAGCTAAAACCCGAACACATATAAGCTTATAATAACTTCATTCAAATTGGAATGATATCCCACGGGACCATACAATGTCAGAAGCCGGTCTAGGACGTGAATTAGACAACATGTGTTCCGCGATCAGTCGCCTCTTACGACATGCTAGGCAAGGAACACAGATGGCACATCATTTTTAAGTCGCAGACCAACGTGGGACCTTATACCATCACTAATAATTTATTTTTGTCCACAGTGATCTCAACAGCAACACCCAGTTCGTGGTAGGGCTGGCCCTGTGCACACTAGGAGCAATCGCCTCTCCCGAAATGGCGAGAGACCTGGCCTCTGAAGTGGAGAGACTTATCAAGTCGCCAAACGCGTACATAAAGAAGAAGGCGGCGTTGTGCGCCTTCCGCATCATCAGGAGGGTGCCTGACCTCATGGAGATGTTCCTGCCTGCCACCAGGAGTTTGCTCACGGAGAAAAATCACGGTAAGTCAGATTCCGAATCTATTTATGAAGAACATTTTCTCGTAGGTTGGGAACAGTGTCATTATTTGGCAATTCATCAGACAGACGAGAAGCGATTGTAGTAGGGGTGCCTACGATGCTAAATGTGCATTTACTCGAGCGTCCCGGAAACCTATTAGAATTGGTAGATAAGATGACTGGAAGAAAAAGTGGTCATATAATTTGACTTTTGGCGGTGAGGGAAGCGTCTAAGTACAGTTTTTCTTTCAAAATTGTATAAAAATATTATTACATGGCGATGCTCAAGCGTGTCAGGTATTGATATTTTTCATGATCTAACATGTCTCTAAAATAAAATATGTATTAATATGATGATTATATTAAAGACACACGAAGGTTAGAACAAACCCTAACATGTACGTTTAGATTTTTCACATCTAAGTACGGATTTATACCACTAACCCACGGAAGACTTTTGGACGCCGTGAGGACTTCTGAACATCTACTTAGATTATCCTTTATCTAAGAGTCACGACGGTCAAGTTGCAGCCGTTGCAATATAATAAACAAACTAGCTAAATCTGGATTTAGCTAGATAATTTTTCCACCGCTTGAACCCCAGGGTCCAAGCGGTCCCGAGCTAGGAAGGAGCCTTAACGTTGATTAACGATGACTAGGAACATGTAATCATCATCATCTCCCTAGCGTTATATCCCGTGCTTAAACGGGGTCCGATAAAACCACTGTCCAGGATTTAGCGAGGCTGGTATTTTGAAGCGACTATGATGTAGGATTTATTAGAACGACAGCCTATGTGACCTTCACAGCCCTTTATGTAAGGGAACCAGACAAATTTTGGATCATGGTTACACATCCATAGTTGTTTGAATGTGCAGGTTTCATTGCGATGTTTACCCTCACCGAGCTAGTGATATAAATACCTACATAAATTTGAAATATTTATAGGACGTTCCCGGGTTTGTCCTTACGATTGAGCTACCACTGCCTCGCACCGCCTAGAACCATGTAGTGTCCATGTTAAATATGTTTTGGCAACTAGATAATGACCTCCATTACCCGCTTTTTTGCGTGTTCTCCACCTTTGCAAGTCAGTTCTTATTGACCATCCACCATCTCGCCAGCTCAAAGTACCTGATCGTCTGCCAAATTAGCAGCTTACACTCTTTTTACGAGCGCTCCGCGCCGTGTCCGCGAAAGCCTCGTAATGAGGCGCCCAGGCTATCGCGGCCATTAACTCGCGTTTACGACTACCACGCTGTTACGGCGACTGTTTATGGAATGATTGGGGATTACACGCGTTATTAGTTGCGGTGTTTATGCTCCTTCTTGGAGGGCATTGCGGGCAAAGTTACTTGGAAACTTCAAATTGTAGGTTATGTAAAAGCAACGCTACCAATCCATTTCTTAAGTAGCAGTTGATATTTTACATCATAAGACTGTAGAACTGTCTGTATTAATCATTGTAATATACATACCATCCAGTGGCGTAGTTAATCTTACGTGCGCCCCGTATCAAATGACGAGTCCTTTTTATCATCGATTTTAATAGTTGTACAGAACTTTTACTGTTGTGTATGTTTACGTTTCAAACGTAGGGGCCCCTATAGAGTGGAGGCCCCATATCATTGATACGGCGACAGCTACGCCTCTGATACCATCACGCTTGCAATTCTCGAAAGGGCAGGCAGATTTGGAGTCTGCCTACTCCAAGTTATTATTCACCTATAACAAGATGTTGGGCAAGTAATACAGTCGGTACAATAATTTTTGAGTCTCAGACAGCCTAGGACTATTACGCATACGCTTTTTTTGGATAGGATACATATTTTAAGGTGATCCAAGTCGTGATAAAAAGCTAGTTTATAATAATAACTACGGCATCGGAGGACCTACGTATACTAATCCTGGTACCCAAATTACTATGTAAGGTCAGCAATTTAGCTGCACAACATTTGGTTCTTATTTTGAAAGTGTGAAAGTCGAAATTGTTGTGCTGGTTTTCTTGCTGACTGTACTTACTGTGACGAGACTATACCAGTAGACTGTCCTTGAAGTCCAGCCTGGTTGACAAATTGTGTTATTGAATAAGTCAACAAAATGGAATAACGATATTGATTGCACGCTTGATTATATTTTCCATTTCACGCGATAAATGTGAAATTTAATCAAAGCATTGTCCCATGTTGGTCTGGGACTTGGCCCATTTTGATCTGGGACAAAAAAAAAAGAATGTGCCAACTGTGGTTCTTGCCTAGCATGTCGTAAAAGGCGACTAATGGTATATCGGGTTTTGGGTGTGTGATTGTGTAGGCGACAGGTTAGCCGCTTGTCACTGCTTTTTCACAATTTTCCATCTAACCCAGCCCGGCTTTATTTTTGGCTGAAAATGGTTGAAGGGGCAGGCTGCCCCTTTGACTCTGCCTACCCCTTCGGGGATTATGGGCGTGATGTTATGTTTGTATGTATGTATGAAATTACATACATACAAATTATTAGGAGCGGTGGTTTTACTTTTCTGGCCAAGGGATTCAAAGGACTATATGGCTCTATGTACTTGTATGTATTTGTTTAGAAATCTCTATTCGTACTTTTTACATCAACTGATACGTCGCCTGATCCGTCAACGACCATTATTAACTGATAGCTACTAATTAATGCAAAAAATATATAACAAGTTTAGGTACATAGCCTTTGTCTTGCACGTATAAGTAACTTGAAAATTGTTATCTTTCGTACCTACGAAGATTACAATTCACAATTTATGTTTTTCCTCAAGTAAACATGTTCGCCTCTTTTGTATTTCGTTGTAAACAAACGCATATTTGTACGAGGCAGATCCTTAAAACTTAAAATTTCATATGCAAATATCATAGGTAGGTACTCTCGCCATCATAAACTTACCTGTATCCGTCATTGCCTATGTGCCTATAACAGACAAAATCATTAAATCCCGAACACTCCCGATGCATCCCCCCTCACCTGTAGAATGGTCTATGGCACTAGTTGCACAGCACTCCGACGCCTGTTGCGTAAGCAATAAAGACTGAATTCGCTGGCCACTACACGCGATATGATGGATGGTGTTTATGTTGCACTGCATCTCCCGGGCGCATCGGACGCTATTTCAAATTTACCGCCATTTATTTCACGCATGTGCACTTTGATCTACGGCGGAGCGCAGCCTCCGTCCCCGTCTAGGACGCATCTGGATATATAGGCCATTAAATCAATACCTGCAAGTCCTAGGGCGTCTAGGTCATTCCAGTGCGAGCGTCTGTCGGTGCACCACGGTTGACATGGTGCCTCTAACGGTCCGCCCTTTTGTGCCCAGGTGTGCTCATCACCGGCGTCACGCTGATCACCGAGATGTGCGAGAACAGCCCCGACACGCTCAATCACTTCAAAAAGGTAAGATTTTTCAATTATGTCTTAACTTTGCCACGCCCTTTGTGCCGTATCTCTAGACGGGTGTAGTCCATTTTGGTTTTTCGAATCAGACAATTGTCTAAGTTCTAGAAATCGTGTTCAACTAATAGATTTAGACGTGTGATTTGCGTTTCAGTAAAATTATTAATTGTTACATTGTAAGCTAGTAAAATTGAATTTTTAAAAAATCGATTAATCATTATGACTGGATCAAAAATATATTGTCTAACTTGTTGAATTATAGCTGTAAATTGAAAAGATAAATTAATTTTCGATTAATATATCTTGATGCGCTGGATTTTTAAAGATTTTCGAGGCTCTAGCAACATCGGGTCCCGAGTACCTGATGCTAATGATTGATTTGATACTTAATAAATAGAAACAGCCATCGCTGTAAATACATGCACATAATTGTTGTTAATTAGTTTAGTGGTGTGGTAATTTTCATAGATTTAACTTAGACATGCAACAGGCGGGGTCATCGGACGTTGCATACTGATTTCGGATAAAAAGGAAGTCTCGTATTAGTATACCTATTAATCAAAATCAAGCATTTGTGCAAATTGGTGATTCTCAAATAATTTACGTTTTTAACGATTTCGTATAAAAAAAGAAAAAGTCATATTAGTTTTTTTTTACATAACTTAAAGTCAAAATAGGCGCCATTGCTATCGTGCAATTGGCATGAGTTATATCGGGTCACAAGTAATAGTTTATGTTCGCGGCTCCACTAAACATGGTGAATCTTGATAACGGACCGGCTGACGAATCGGTCGTTTCAATCTCGCTTTAAGAACTTTTAATAAGGTGTAAGATAATGATAACATTAAAAAAAAGAACGCTCGTTCGATGAACTTTTCCATATATTTCAAATGTAGGAAATTGATTTCAAAATGGCGTCTTAGTAAATTAATCAAAAACCGCGATCATGTGCAAATTCCTTTGTTTAAACAACTTTGTTCCTTTGTTCAACCAAAATACATCAAAGGAATTAATATTTATAGCCAAACGATTGCTAAAATCTCTCAATATTCCCTATTTTTAAAAGCGTATAGCATAGCACTGATTACAAAATGGCGTCTCGATGGCGTCTCGTGATGGCCGCTGATTTCACTTAAGCCCAAAGAAATAGAAAACTTACTGAATGAGCTAGAATAAAGTTTTAAACTATAACCAGACGTTATCGCTATCAATGTTATCGCGCTGATAAAGTTTATCAGAGCAGGTGAATGTTGTAAATAAAGAAGGCAACTGAAATACACAACAAAGAAAATACTACTGCTATTGATTTATGTGTAAAAAATAATAACATTTTTATAGCCACTGTGACCTCTAAACTTTCCTTGTCTTCAGATTTTTATAGTGGAACTTCTTTATTGTAATTAATCTTAATATATATAAATTACGCGTCACGTTGTTTGTCCGCGATGGACTCCGAAACTACTTAACCGATTTTAATCAAATTTGCACACCGTGTGCAGTTTGATCCAAGTTCAAAGATAGGATAGCTTCCATCTTAATTTATTTAACCCGATTATGTGTCTCATTGATTGTTAGGCGGAACGAATTTCGCCGGGTCAACTAGGTTTTATAAAAAAAGTTTTCGTAAAATGTCGGACAGGGTATGATAAGATAACGAAAATAGCCAAATGAAAGCCACAAGCACCATAAGGTTTTAGTCATACAATGTTTTTTTAGCCCCATGTCTAGATAGATAGTTAAACGTCCTACAGGTAATACCGATCAATGATTCAGAGGCGCCCCGCTCAGGTCCCAGGCGGCCATTTTGGCTAATTGATGCATATTGCAATCAAAGCGCATGTGCAACGCGCACGGCGACGCCTCTATCGATTAATGATGGGACTCGGTTCGCTGCTCCAATGATTAAGAATGATTCATAAGCAAGAATTATTTGATTTGGTAATGAATCATTATAAGATTGTCAAAGTTATTGGAAACTTGTTTTGGGTAGGGCTGCCACTTATAATTTAGCAAGTACATATAATGAGAAAGTTAAATACGTTATGCAGATTGAGACTTAAATCTCGGATATCAAATTAAAAGCAAATAAACTTGCCGATGGAATAAGTTCTACATTGTATAGAAATAAAAACGTTTATGTAAATAATGACTATTTAAGTAATTAATAGTAATTCACGACGCTTTATTAAACGTATAGCTAAAACTACACAAAAACCCGAGGTACCCATGAGACCTAATAGGAACCCAGACAGCGATGTCACAGCCCTACTAGTCTCAAATACAATCAATAACCGCCACCCGAGACTCGGAGCGACTCGTCCGATAGTTCGACATCGATGTACACTCGAGTTAATTATCGATATACACTCGAGTTAATTAATGAGTGACAAGCTTGAGACATCTCATCTTACTTCTTATAAAGAAGGTCTATTTACGACTGCCATGTTGGTCTAGTGGTAGCAGCGCCGCCTAAGGACCAAGAGGCACCGGGTTCAAATCCCGGGTCGGGCCAAAAATTTGTGGCTTTGTTTATTTTAAAATTGAAATTACACAGTAACAGCCCGGAGTTAGGAAGTTGGCGGTTTAATCACCCCCGTGCCTCGGAAAGCACGTTAAGCCTGACCTCTCACTTGTGCACTATAATATATCCTGCGCAGTTGGCTAATCCTCGTTGATTGGCCGCCGTGACCGATGCCGGTTAGGAGGACATTATTATTTACTATAATTTAAAGACATGTTTTTTGCGCACCCCAATTCTTGAGCCCCGAACCACGGTCAAAGATATGTAATTTAATTCAAATTGTTTTAAGTAAACTTGTTTTGTCTTACCGTACTTGTATGTATTATTTAAATTCGGATGAGCTATCGATAATGTTCACAAAAGTAAAATTTTGTTTTTTTTTTTTTCGTATTAAAATTTTACCCAAATTTGTCATAGCAAAAACAATAATTTTTCCATTAAAAATTAACAATCTGCAGTCCTTTGTAAGGTATTATATGCGTGCAGACATTTCGGCGATTCATTCATAGATTCTGAGAACCTGTTCTGGCAAGTCCCGACATCCGTTATTTGTGTTCGAATCCCGAAGCAACAAGTGTCTGGAGTCTGGCACCGAGTCTCGGATTACGGGTGTTGGCCACGCCGTAAATCTCTTTCCTTCGTTTTATTATTCGGTATTCATTGCTCCCCAAATTGCTCCATTGAGAACTGGAATGTTGCCGAATACATGCCAACTTCATTGAAGTTGAACGTATGATAGTTATACGTAATGTGTATTCAACGCTTGAGCTGTAAATAGCAAATGTCTGGTGTCGTGTGATGCTAATAAATGCGTGCGTACTTATCGCGAATGTTTTATTTTGTGCTGTTTTACCGTCTCGTTATGTAGGTTAAATTGGAGACTTTCTTTTCTTGAAGATTTTAATTATCTTTGTTTTGTCATTACGTGTAAAAATCGATCGTGTCTACATCTAACCACGAATAATCGAATAATCACTTATAATTAACTTCAAACTCATCTTTTGATATGAATATTTGTCTACATCCGAATTTCAACTGTTGTACATATTAAGGTTCTATAATGAAATACAAGGAAAAATTAACCGACTGAAGTCGGGAGGTAATATCACTTCAAGTAATGGAGCTATGTTTTAAGAATTCTACGTCTTTACAACATCATTACTTAGTATCATCAAGTGTAATTTAAGGGAAGTAATTACGTAATTTTAAAAAATTTAAACAGCTGTTTACTCACACACGGATATATTTAAAGATTTGTTAACAGTTTGTCGACTATAAACCGTGTACAAACCGATGGTGAAATAATGCCGAGTAACTAATGGTATGTTTGTGTTGCCCCGTAGGAGAGCGGACAGCGCGAGGTAACCACAAACGCTGATCCATGCACCTTGATACGTGCTCCTCTGATGACATTGTACACTAATTAACTTACATGTATTCCGGAAACACCTTGCCCTACTCCCTAATAACATATTTAAGTAATGTCCCGGCACAAACAAATATTCTGTCTGGGTATAAAGACCACAGGTAATTAATTAATACATAGTAAGAATTAGGTCGAAGGATCATGCCATTTGGCGTTCGGTTCTCTCTGCCTACCCCGCTAGGGAAGTGGCGTGAAGTTTAGTTAGTTAGTTATTTAGATGTCACGCCCGCAATCTCCGAAAGGCTATGTTCCTCTAACTACTTTGAATAAAAATATAATTAAGGGTAAGATGATCATGAAAAAGTAATGGAAAGTGGCCAGCTCGCTGCCTTCACAATCACAAATTCAAAAACCGACAAATTATTAGTCGCCATTTACATATCCAAGGCGAGAAAAACTGTTGGCGCTATCAATTTAAGTCCTAGACCGACATGGAATGGGATATAATAAATCATTCAGTATAATATACTGAAACATTTAATTTACTCCTAGTACAAGCACCCCAGTCCAACAAAACCTCCATTCAGCCTTATATTCGCTAACAAAAAGGCTAAGGCACATAATAAATAACCTTTGTCTTCCCTAGTCTTGGTTAATATTTTATTCAGAGCAAACTTTTGTTTTACATTGTATGAGGTCTTTACATAAAAACATCCATCATACTTCCCTCCTCCACATCCATTTATACCAAATTTTATATTCCAATGTAAATTAACTTTATAACACGCTATGCCATCGAGTCATTCATCAATTTCTTTTGTAAAACAATAGACGCGAACCGTTTCAATATTGCGTCTACATGATGTCTCAAGTACAATGTCAACAGATCTGGCACAAGCATGAATGTAATGTATTGTGTTGATTATAATGGTACATATATGCATCGGTATGCAGGTTTATATCGAAAGCCTTATAGATTGATGGCGGAAAATAGCTTAGAATACAATATTACCGACTCTCACCGGTCTGACATATTTATGACTGTGTATGACGTAGCGGTCTGTATTTATGTGTCATGTGTGTCACTTTATTCTGTTATTAATGATAGCCTCTTTGAATCTAAAATTATCTAGACTGATATAACTATAGTAGGTATTATTGAAGTCACAACGCCCCATACCTAAGCCTTAGCCATCTTAGACTGTGACATGAGTATTGGTTAATCAGTTTACATACATATATAACATCACGCCTTAATCACCGAAGGGGTAGGCAGAGTCAAAGGGACAACAGGCCCCTTTAATCACATTCAGCCATAAAAAAGAATGGGCTGGGTTAGATGAAAAATTGTGAAAAAGTAGTGACAAGTGGCTAGCTTGTCGCCTACACAATCACATACCCAAACCCGATATACCATTAGTCGCCTTTTACGACATGCTAGGCAAGAAACACAGTTGGCAAATTATTTTTAAGTCTCAGACCAACACGGGACGATTAATCAGTTTGTTCATACAATTTTAAATTACATAATATCCATTGAATCTACACGGCTTTCGATAGAATGTTGGGTTGGGAAGATCGATGACCGATTCATCTCCGAGTAGTTATAGTGATTTATTATAATACTAGTGTGAATATTGCACTGTATTCCAAACAGAAATACTAGGTAGATAGTATTTTCCGAAATATATCTTCGACTCTTCCACACTTACTAACCGCTGTTTTGAAAATGTATCGCAAGGTTGAATTAGCACTTGGAAATGTGACTAAAATGCAATGGGGTGTTTTCGGCATTTCAATACAATATTATTTATTTTTATTTGAGCATTTTTTTTTTACTGTTTGAAAGTAAGTTATGTACCCATATGTAATCGCTGTTGTACCCTTGTATGCCTTTTAATTTTGTATAAAGTCATCATTTCTCGTTGATCCATATATATAAAAAAGTATTTAGACAGTATTTTGGAAATGCATTATGCCTGAAATTCGTTAATTGATACATAAATAATTATATAAATGGTTATATTATTTTTATATTTATTTTTTTATTTTCGCTTCCGCAGACGTATATTTTGTGTGCGTGCATTTGGGCATATTTTGTGCAAAGTGCGTTCGTTGGCATAGGTTTAAGTTATATCTTTGCCTGTAGATTGTTCCGAACCTGGTGAGAATATTGAAGAACCTGATACTGGCTGGGTACTCCCCGGAGCATGATGTTAGTGGAGTATCGGATCCATTCCTGCAGGTAATATTTTCATTTCATTTATTTACTCGTTATTATTATGTCATCTCAGAATAGCCAAATAAATATGTTTTGATACGATATGACTTTGGCTAGGTGAGCAGTGTTATTATCTATTTCGGATCATTTTTTGTCAGCTAGCGTAACCAGAGCACAACATTTGTATCATAAACAAAGTAGACGTCAATCACTTTGATTATTGACGTATTTTTTGTGAGCAGTCGAAATGCAATCCTACCAAATGTTTTCTATTGTATCGTATCTGACTATGCAACGTGGAAATGATTGATTGTTTCATACAAATTGCCATGATTGCAATACCTGATAGGGTGACACTTTGGACACGACATGCGAGGCATGGCACACAGTTGGTACAATATTTTTATGTGTCCGACGCATACAGGAAATGATGATTGTTTACCGTCGTCCAGTCCTTGCCTGCCATTTTCCGTATGTCGTCCCTCTATCTAGCCATAAGGCGTCCTGATTTTTCGACGTCCTCACGGACTAATACAAAAAGAAAGACTCTGCGCCACTAACTAGACATTAAAGCTCCGCAGGTGCTCCAACTTGACACGCAACTTAAGTCACACATTGACATAAGCGCTCTAAATGAAAGATTTTCGATATCTGCTATCTATAAGAATCTCACTCAAAAAACGTGGCTTAACGCTGTATTATGACAGCGCGGAGTCCTTTTTTTTACTAGTCCGTTGATGTCGTCAATTAATTTGTCAACGGCAACGCCAGGTGAAAATCCTCCGGCTGCTGCGGATACTGGGCAAGAACGACGCGGAGGCGTCGGAGGCAATGAACGACATCCTAGCTCAGGTGGCTACCAACACAGAGACGACCAAGAATGTGGGCAACACCATCCTCTACGAGACGGTGCTGTCTATCATGGACATCAAGTCGGAGAGCAGCCTGCGAGTGCTCGCCGTCAACATTCTTGGACGGTTCCTGCTCAACAATGACAAGAATATCAGGTCAGTTCTTGATGTCAGATCAACTTCCACATGTAGATAATTTCAGTTAGGACGGTAGTGGTAAGCAAGTGGCGATAATGAGCAATGTCAAAAAGTAAACAAAAAGCAATCTAAAAGCGGTGCGTGGCTTGCGACCAGCAACAGCAGCGCCCTCAGGCGGTAGATGGGGCTTTCATCATCGCCCTCCTCCTTATCACCGTAGCTAATATTTAGCAAGACTTGGTAAGCACATGCATCAAACATGCAAGTTATGCTATTAAGGCCTGGGTTTTTAGCATTACCTATGTTTTTTTTTAAATCTAGCATAATTGCTTGGCTATGAAAGATAACTGCAGATTCTATTTACTCGAAAGTCAAAGTCAGAATACTCTTTATTTATACAGGTTTGAAACAAACACTTATAAATCGTCAATTCAACAGGAAAATCAACTCATAATATGAATCTACCACCGGTTCGGAATGTTGCTTCTACCGAGAAGAAACCGGCAAGAAACTCGGTAGTTACTCTTTTCAACAACATATTTTACAGGGGTGTATAGATCATATTTGCATTTAAACCATGTCGTGAAGTCGGCTTGTCAGACACCAAAATATAAAATAACGCTGTTTACAAAATTTAAGCATAAATTAACCAAACCAGAGAAGACCAGTCCCCCAAGGTGGCACCTGTTCCCAAGCATGACGTATGTGTCAGCCATCGCTTCACTCAACCACTATCATGGTTCAATCAAACAACGACTAGGAACAGAAAAAGAAATACTTAGATCCGCTTAAAAGCGATCAGTGATGTACGCCATTGTATAATCATAATCCCAAAAGCCCATCGTTTCGCCCTGTAGCCCACTGTTAACTTCTCGTCTGAAGTCTCCATCGACCTTCAAATAAATAAATAATAAATAAATATCAGACTACATCACATACATTGATCTGACTTCGAGGTAAGTAGCTTAAGCACTTTTGTTACGGATATCAGAAACAACAGTGGTATTACAAATATATACTTTAATACTGGACATTAACATCCAGACACAGAAAAAACACAAGTATTCATCACACGAATATTTGTCCTGGGTGGGGATCGAACCCACAACTCTTGGCGCATGGGGCAGGGTCACTAGCGAATGCGCCATCGAGCTTGTCAATACCAAATACTAAAGGGCGCTCTCTCCTCAGATACGTCGCGCTCAACACACTGCTGAGGACGGTGCACGTGGACACATCAGCTGTGCAGAGGCATCGGACGACCATACTGGAGTGTTTAAAGGTAGGTTAGGTGCTTTATTTAATTTCTTTGCTACCATCAACTACATATATGCAGGGCCCGACTTTAACCTATTGAAGGCTCTGGGCACTTTAGTAAATTAATATTTATGTTTTTGCGCATTAAGTAAATATCAATGATCCATTGGTAGTCTGAGACTAGGCTCTCTCTTTCGCCGGACACGTGCCCATAGTATCCAATGGGAAAGATGGAACTTCATATTCATTTTTTTTTTCACGTTCGTCGAAATAGAGTAAATTTTCTGTGTCACAGAAAATCTATCTTTATTCCGACTTAATAACATATGCTTTGTCTGTTATTTGATGCTATGTAAACAATGTATTATTTAGGGATTGACAGCTATACCTATTGATTTATTCGACCCATGTGTGTAAAATGTGTATCATAGCGTGAATGTATTGTATTCATTTGTATATTTATCATTTTGATCTGTCTATGTACATAACTTTACTAATTGCATAATTCCATTTTTTTATTGTAATATATGTATTTGATGTAATAACAAATCGAAAAGTCAAAATGAAGAAATTTCGGTGATAATTATCTTTTTACTTAAACTACACTATTTGTCTTTAATTAACTATTAATTACATTACGTGTGACATCAAATCTTTGTTTAATATTTCGCTTAATTGCTATTATTGTTATACGTATGAATTGCATATACTTAAATATACATTGAATGTGAATTTTATGTTATTCCTATATAATTATTTTTATGTCATTACAACTGTTACCTTATAAATCATAAAATATTGTCCGTTACACAATTTCAGCAATTATTTAGTTTACTGAATACATATACCTATTTGAGTGTGTGTATATGTTAACAGAAACGTACGTAATCCGTCACCTATTAATTCCTAGGAAATGTATACAATTCCTAAAATCGCCCCGAAATTCCGTATAACAATTTTCTACATTTTGATACATTTAATATTTTAACTGTAGATGTATTGAACATTTAAATTGTACCTGTAGGTATATGTGTCCTTTATTTAATCATTACCTAGAACAATATCGGATTTTCATACAGCTGACCCGGCTAATCTAACACCCTCGGTCTGAAATTACTTCAGGATGAGCTTATTGCATATAGTCATGGAGAAGAACTGTCAACTAGTAAACTTGAATCCATTGAATTTAGACCGTTGGCCAATCTGAATGAAGGGCTGCTACACAAGCTTGGAATTAATGTGATATAATTATCTTAAAGTTTGCATTATCTGTACAGTGTAGTTAGCTCGTTGCATTTCATCATATAAGAAACTCAAAAAATTCAATTCAAATTCAAAATCTCTTTATTTATATAGGCTTTAAAAAAGCACTTATAAATAGTCAATTTAAAACAGAAAAAAGGATTACCACCGGTTCGGAAGGTAGAATCTATCGAGAAGAAACCGGCAAGAAACTCGATAGTTACTCTTTTAAATGCAAAAATGTACAATTTCGTGCTTAATAATCTATAGGTACTCATTAGGTAACAACACTGCAGGTGAACACTTCATTATGAAGTTAAACATATATGCTTATCATTTAGGAAGTCTTCAATCTTATAATAGCCCTTATTCATTAAGAACGCTTTAATGCACAATTTAAACTTATGTGAAGGTAATGCTAGTAGACTTTCTGGAAGTTTATTAAATATTTTAATACTAAGACCAATAAATGAATTACCATACAATGAATTACACAAAAAAAAGCTGTTTACTAACATTGTGGTTGTATTTTAGTCATGTTATATCTCAAAATATATCTACATAGGTAGGTATGTATATTTAATTATGAGTGTGTGAGTTTTTGTGTCTCTTTATTTCATTTAATAACAAAATTAGGGTGTCTAATAACCTACTAACATCACCATCACACCCAGCCCGCCGGTCAATCAGCTGACCCACACGTGGCATGACCTGACGAAGAGTCATGCCACTTGCGGGTGAGCTCATTGCGTATCATCAGGGAACGTCTGCTGACATCGTCAACACAACATCAGCGCAGTCGGCCAGTCGTCCCGGAGATAGTCTAACACCCGGTGTGGGTATTAAACTATCTCTGGGAGGGCTCGTTGAATTTCATCGTGGGAGAGGATCATCTACTAACCTGCTAACACAAGCTTGTATCTATGTATGTCACTAGTAATGTATGCATTTGCGTGTTTATAGCGTGTGTTAACTTTAGATCTGGTGTGTCGGAAAATGTTATGTATCGTTTTCAGATTTAACTACTATAATTTGCATAACTCGATACGAGTCATACCACTTGAGGGTGAGCTTATTGTGTTCATCAGGGATCGTCTGCTGACTTCGTCATCACAACAACAGCTCAGTCAGCCGGTCGTCCCGGAGATAGTCTAACACCCGGTGTGGGTATTAAACTATCCCCGGGATGACTCGTTGCATATCATCATGGAAAAAGACTGTCGACTAGTATACTAACATCACCAACGCATTTGGTCAATCAGTTGACCCGGAGGTAATCTAACACCCGTGATAAGGTATTAAATTACCTCGGGGTGAGCACATTGCATTTCAACATGGAGGAGAGCCGTCAGCTAACTTACTAACACCACAATCAATCAATCGAGTTAATCTAACATTTGATACACTTTGTTATAATTAAGTGAGATAATGTTTTTTATATTAAAATGTACTATCATGGCTTTTACTATGTATTTGATGTTCACTTATTTGTATTGTCTGTTAATCTACGTAGACCAAATAACTAATAACGTTTGAGGTACATTTTGTGGATAAGCTCATTGTATGCCATAAGGCAAACAAACAAACTTGACTGCATGTGAATTAACTAACCAATCAATTGATCGATTAACTAACTATTGTAGGATTTGTATCATCAGTAAATTAGCTGACTCGCTATTGGCATAACTCGAAGTGATTCATGCCACTCGAGGGCGAGCTCATTGCGTATCATCATGCGAGCGTCTGCTGACATCGTCATCACAACATCAGCTCGTCGGTCAATCAGCCGACCCGGAGGTAATCTAACACCTGTGATAAGGTATTAAATTACCTCAGGGTGAGTTCATTGCATTTCAACATGGAAGAAGACCGTCTACTAACGTACTAACATCACCATCACAATTATATTTTGACTTCTTCAATCAGCTGATCTGCTGGTGACACCACCTGCACCTCAAGCTAAGCTAATAATTCGAATGAAGGGTTTCTACTGGCTTAAATATAAAAAAAAATGCATAAATTGTTTTGTATATTGCATTTCATCTTAATTTCCTCTTGAAACTGTACTAACATAGGCTTGGCTTGTATTTAGTCATGTAATATCTATTAATTTATTATTACATTACCTGTTTCATTATGTATGTACTGAGTATGTGTATCGTTTTGTGTATCTTATTTCATTTCACTGCAAAGCAGGGTGTCTACCTTTTTGTATGTGTTCTGTCTAATAACATACTAACACCTCCATTGAGGCTGCAGGTCAATCAGCTGACCCACAGGTGAAATAACTGGATCCCAATTATGTCACCTGAGGGTGAGCTCATTGCATTACACCGTGGGAGTGGACCGTCTACTAACCCGCTCTCGCTACCATCACTATCCTACCCGGACATCGGTCAATCAGCTGACCCGCAGGTGGCATAACTCGAAGTGAGTCATGCCACTTGCGGGTGATCTCATTGCATATCATCATGCGAGCGTCTGCTGACATCGTCATCACAACATCAGCTCAGTCAGCCAGCCGTCCCGGGGATAGTCTAACACCCGGTGTGGGTATTAAACTATCTCTGGGAGGGCTCGTTGCATTTCATCGTGGGAGAGGACCGTCTACTAACCTACTAACATCATCATCGCGTCTAAATCCTCGACTTGGGTATTAAATGACCCATGCATAAAATCGTTCAATTTCATCATGGAAGAGGACCGCCTACTAACAACACAAGCTTGTATCTATGTATGTCACTAGTAATGTATGTAGTTGCGTGTTTATAGCGTGTGTTAACTTTAGATCTGGTGTGTCGGAAAATGTTATGTTATCGTTTTCAGATTTAACTACTATAATTTGCATAACTCGATACGAGTCATACCACTTAAGGGTGAACTTATTGTGTTCATCAGGGATCGTCTGCTGACTTCGTCATCACAACATCAGCTCAGTCAGGCAGTCGTCCCGGAGATAGTCTAACACCCGGTGTGGGTATTAAACTATCTCTGGGAGGGCTCGTTGCATTTCATCGTGGGAGAGGACCATCTACTAACCTGCTAACACAAGCTTGTATCTATGTATGTCACTAGTAATGTATGTATTTGCGTGTTTATAGCGTGTGTTAACTTTAGATCTGGTGTGTCGGAAAATGTTATGTTATCGTTTTTATATTTTAATAATTTTACCGCGAGCTTTAGTCAATCAGCTGACCCGCAGGTGGCATAACTCGATACGAGTCATGCCACTTGCGGGTGAGCTCATTGCGTTCATCAGGAACCGCCTGCTGCCTTCGTCACCACAACATCAGCGCAGTCAGCCAGTCGTCCCGGAGATAGTCTAACACCCGGTGTGGGTATTAAACTATCCCCGGGGGGGCTCGTTGTATCTCATCATGAAAGAGGACCGACTACTATTCCACTTACAGCACCATCACTATCATGTCCGGACACCGGTCAATCACCTGACCCGCAAGTGACATAACTCAAAGTGAGTCATGTCACTTGCGGGTGAGCTCATTGCATATCATCATGGGAGCATCTGCTGTCATCGTCATCACAACATCACTTAGTCAGCCAGTCGTCCCGGAGATAGTCTAACACCCGGTGTGGGTATTAAACTATCTCTGGGAGGGCTCGTTGCATTTCATCGTGGGAGAGGACCATCTACTAACCTGCTAACACAAGCTTGTATCTATGTATGTCACTAGTAATGTATGCATTTGCGTGTTTATAGCGTGTGTTAACTTTAGATCTGGTGTGTCGGAAAATGTTATGTATCGTTTTCAGATTTAACTACTATAATTGACATAACTCGATACGAGTCGTACCACTTGAGGGTGAGCTCATTGCGTTCATCAGGGACCGTCTGCTGACATTGTCATTACAACATCAGCTCGAGTCAGCCAGTCGTCCCGGAGATAGTCTAACACCCGGTGTGGGTATTAAACTATCCCCGGGGGGGCTCGTTGCATTTCATCATGAAAGAAGACCGTCTACTGACCTACTAACATCATCATCACATCTGGATTATCTACTAACATTGTTACTACAAGCTCCGTCATGTTTTATCTAAAACATTGCATTACTTGATTTTTATGTATGTGTGCTGTCTAATAACATACTAACACCTTCGTTGAGGCTGCAGGTCAATCAGCTGACCCACAGGTGAAATAACTGGATCCCAATTATGTCACCTGATGGTGAGCTCATTGCATTTCATCATGAAAGAGGACCGTCTACTAACATCATCATCGCATCTGAATCATCGACCTGGGTATTAAATGACCTATGTATAAACTTGTTAAATTTCGTCATGGAATAGGACCGCCTACTAACACAAGCATTTATGTCACTTGTAATATTCTTACATATTTAATAACATGTTTTAACTCTACATATGGTATGTTGGAAAATGTTGTGTAATTGTTTTCCGATTTAGCTACTGTAATTTCCCTGCGAGCTTAAGTCAATCAGCTGACCCGCACGAGGCATGACTTGCCACGAGTCATGCCACTTGCGGGTGAGCTCATTGCATATCATCATGGGAGCATCTGCTGTCATCGTCATCACAACATCACTTAATCAGCCAGTCGTCCCGGAGATAGTCTAACACCCGGTGTGGGTATTAAACTATCTCTGGGAGGGCTCGTTGAATTACATCGTGGGAGAGGATCATCTACTAACCTACTAACGCAAGCTTGTATCTATGTATGTCACTAGTAATGTATGTATTTGCGGGTTTTATAGCGTGTGTTAACTTTAGATGTTATGTTATAACATTTTCCGACACACCAGATCTAAAGTTAACGTTTTCACATTTATCTACTATAATTAGCATAACTCGATACGAGTCATGCCACTTGCGGGTGAGCTCATTGCGTTCATCAGGGACCGTCTGCTGACATCGTCATCACAACATCAGCTCAGTCAGCTGGTCGTCCCGGAGATAGTCTAACACCCGGTGTGGGTATTAAACTATCTCTGGGAGGGCTCGTTGAATTACATCGTGGGAGAGGATCATCTACTAACCTACTAACGCAAGCTTGTATCTATGTATGTCACTAGTAATGTATGTATTTGCGGGTTTTATAGCGTGTGTTAACTTTAGATGTTATGTTATAACATTTTCCGACACACCAGATCTAAAGTTAACGTTTTCACATTTATCTACTATAATTAGCATAACTCGATACGAGTCATGCCACTTGCGGGTGAGCTCATTGCGTTCATCAGGGACCGTCTGCTGACATCGTCATCACAACATCAGCTCAGTCAGCTGGTCGTCCCGGAGATAGTCTAACACCCGGTGTGGGTATTAAACTATCTCTGGGAGGGCTCGTTGAATTACATCGTGGGAGAGGATCATCTACTAACCTACTAACGCAAGCTTGTATCTATGTATGTCACTAGTAATGTATGTATTTGCGGGTTTTATAGCGTGTGTTAACTTTAGATGTTATGTTATAACATTTTCCGACACACCAGTTCTAAAGTTAACGTTTTCAGATTTATCTACTATAATTAGCATAACTCGATACGAGTCATGCCACTTGCGGGTGAGCTCATTGCGTTCATCAGGGAGCGTCTACTGACATCGTCATTACAACATCAGCTTGAGTCAGCCAGTCGTCCCGGAGATAGTCTAACACCCGGTGTGGGTATTAAACTATCTCTGGGAGGGCTCGTTGAATTACATCGTGGGAGAGGATCATCTACTAACTTACTAACACAAGCTTGTATCTAAGATGTCACTAGTAATGTATGTATTTGCGGGTTTTATAGCGTGTGTTAACTTTAGATGTTATGTTATAACATTTTCCGACACACCAGATCTAAAGTTAACGTTTTCAGATTTAACTACTATAATTTGCATAACTCGATACGAGTCATGCCACTTGAGGGTGAGCTCATTGCGTTCATCAGGGACAGTCTGCTGCCTTCGTCATCACAACATCAGCTCAGTCAGCCAGTCGTCCCGGAGATAGTCTAACACCCGGTGTGGGTATTAAACTATCCCCGGGATGACTCGTTGCATATCATCGCGGGAGAGGGTAGTATTTCGTCTTCTCTACCTGAAGAAAACTTAATTGGATTTTACTGTATTTGTGTTGTCTGTCTTATTTAATATATTACAAATATATTTTTATTTGTGAATTACTAATACTGCTTGTCTTCTGTTGTGTCAATATTACTGGTTATATGCTGTCAATCTAATCGTGTCCATATTTTTATGTCTCATAAATCAAAGTAGAAAAATCTATAAACAGTCAAAAATTTGAAAAAACTCCTGGTCCAGATAAGATTACAAACGAGCTCATGAGAGGGACAATAAAAGAACTAAGCCCAATACTAACAAAAGTCTTTAACGAGACTTTATATACTGGCAACATTCCAAGCCAATGGGCAGAATCGCACATAATTCTCCTACACAAGAAAGGTCCAAAAGACGATATAGGAAATTACAGACCCATCTCTCTTATCTCAAACGTATATAAAGTTTTTGCCAAAGTGATTCTGGATAGAATATCACTCACGCTCGACGAAAATCAACCTGTGGAACAAGCAGGCTTTAGGAAAGACTTTAGCACAATTGATCATATACATACAGTTAAACAACTCATACAAAAGTACAATGAATATAACAAGACCATTTACCTGGCTTTTATAGATTACTCCAAAGCTTTTGACAGCCTTAAACATGACTCTGTATGGCAAAGTCTAAAAGAGCAGGGGATTCAAAATGCTTACATTAAAATAATTAAAAACATTTACAGTGAAAGCAAAGCAAGAATCAGGCTAGAATCTACAGGAGACACATTTCCAATCGACAGGGGCGTCAGGCAAGGTGACCCACTCTCACCAAAGCTGTTTACAGCAGTGCTTGAACAAATGTTTAGAAAACTGGAATGGGGACATCTAGGCCTAAACATAAATGGTGCACGATTAAATCACCTAAGATTTGCAGACGACCTGGTTATATTGGAAGAGGACCCACTGAAACTGGAATCTATGGTACAAACTCTTGTAGACAGAAGTCGAGAAGTAGGGCTAGAAATTAACACAGGCAAAACCAAAATGATGACTAACTCAATACCTATAGACATAACCATAAACGGACATAGGCTCGAATATGTGGAGGAATATGTATACCTAGGCCAGATAATAACTCCAAATGATCAAATGTCCAAAGAAGTAGACAAAAGAATAGCCGCTGGATGGAAAAGGTATTGGGCACTGAAAGAAATCATGAAAGGTAAAGAATTGGGCATGAAGATCAAGAAGAAGACCTTCGATACCTGTATCCTACCCTGCATTACATATGGCTGTGAAACTTGGGCTTTGACTAAACGCCATAGGGACAAACTAGCAAGATGCCAAAGAAGCATGGAAAGAAGCATCCTAGGTTTAAAACTAATAGACAAAGTTACAAGCAGAGATATCAGGTATAAAACGAAATTAACAGATATACTGTCACGTATTGATCAACTTAAATGGAGATGGACAGGACATATGCTCCGCTGTAAGAGGGAAAAGTGGAGCAAACAGGTGACAGTCTGGTATCCAAGGGATGGCACCAGAAGCCGAGGTCGTAAAACAATAAGATGGGAGGACGACCTAAAAATGACCTTAGGACCACTTTGGATGAGAGTAGCAGCAGACAGAAAACAATGGAAAGAGTTGGAGGAGGCCTTTGCCGTAAGGCAAACCGAACTAAGAGATATTCTGTGACACAAGTGTAGTCTTAGTCTAAACTTTCTTTGTAAAATACGTTTTTATAAAATCTTTATTGTAACCTACTATTAAGAAAGAAATTGTAGAATGTAAATACTTCGGAAATAAAGGCTTTATTATTATTATTATTATTATATTCAAATGTACGTTTTAGAATTGTAATGCTTCCATTTAGAAGTTTTACTTTGCTTTTCTGCGAATAACCTCGCGGCTTGTAAAACTTGTAAATGTTAATATTTTTTCTCATAGTATTTTCCATGGTACCCAATTTTGGGCCAAAGTGGCGTAGACTTGAGACACCGAAACTGCCTTGCTGATTAAATCGGACAAATATCAGCAGTTTGTCCTTACCTTTGGCTACCTCAAATTATTAGCCAAAGGAATTAGAACTTTATTATCTCATGGGTAAATTTTATTACCCAGGACCCGGACGTGTCGATCCGGCGGCGCGCGATGGAGCTCTCCTTCGCGCTGGTCAACGGCCAGAACATCCGCAGCATGATGAAGGAGCTGCTGACCTTCCTGGAGCGGTCGGATCCGGAGTTCAAGGCGCACTGCTCAAGCGCGATGGTCCTCGCTGCGGAGAGATACGCGCCGTCTAACAAGTGGCATCTGGACACGCTGTTCCGTGTTTTCATCAAGGTGAGCAGGGCAGGGTTTCGTAGTGGTATCGCGGAGGGAAGCGGCTAAGCGTCAGAAAAATAAGTTGGCGTAGTTGGTCCGCAAAGGATTTTCGGGACAGATTCTAAATAACGTCAAAATAATTATTTAAAAAAAAACCGACTTCAAAAACGAACCTAATAAAAGTAAAAAATAAATTAACTTAGGCCAAAGTAATACGTACTTTAATAGACTATATAGCTCCAATAATAACAGATGACGTCAATCGAACATGCAGAAATGCCATACAGCCTGCATCGCGCTGACGAAGTTATTCTCGCCACTAAGTATATATACAATACATCAAGACGGTTAGTCGGACCTAGGTCCCCGAGCAAGCAAGACCTAGCTCGGCGGAAGTACTCCCACTTTTAGTGGGAGTTTGTAGTTCGCACAATTTGTTTCGAATAATCGGATATTAATATTATTTGGTCTGGCAGGCCGGCAACTACCTCCGCGACGACACTGTGTCGAGCACGATCCAGATCATCTCGTCGGCGCCGGCCGAGCGGCAGGCGTACGCCGCCATGCGCCTCTGGACCTCGCTCGAGCGGTCCGCCGTCTCCGGGGACGCCACTGAAAAGCAGCCCCTAGTTCAGGTGAGACGATAAGATCTTCTATTCAAATATATAAACGGAGAAGTACCCACTGATATTCTGTTATTTTATTTCTAAATTATCACTTTCTAAAGGTGTTTATTTGATTAAATACACATATACAGAAAAATAACTTTTTTATTTTGGGACTTATCTATGTTACACAGAACATTAAGTCATATCCTAGGAAAATGCACATTTTGCGAAATGCTCATTTTGTGAAATGCACATTATGAGAAGTGCTCCTTGTGAGAAATGCACATTCTGCGAAATGTACATTTTGAGGTGAGTGCTCATTTTGCGAAGTGCACATTTTGCGTCAGACCCAAAGGATGAACTAGGTGTTGCAAGGATGTGTATGGAAAAATCTTTAAATTAGCAACTGTTTTGATAATACTTGAGATTCATACTTTTAAAACATTTCCTTGAATACATGTTTCATGGTTTATTGGAATTCACCCTCTAAGGGTGCAAAATAGGGGTTGAAAGTTTCTATTGAAAATATTTTAAATCTCCTCCAATTTCTATGACGCGATGGCATATGTCTATGTCAAACAAAACTTCAGAAAATAAATGATCACCCGCGGGAACCGGGGCGGCGGCCCGCCCGGTTATATTTTATTTATATTTTGAAAGATAGACATGCTTCAATACGTTTATAAATATCCATGAATCCAGTAGTAATGTCCATGTTTATTATACGAAACATTTTCCCCTGGCGGGATTCGAACCCGCGATCCTTGGTTTCGTGGCCAAGGTCTCTAACCACTCGACCAACGGGCCAATTAATCAACGTGCCAACGGGCTAGGACTTCCGATGACGTCTTGTATTTGTTTTCTTTACATTTATGCTACTGCTTGATAGCATCCTCATCATATCCGACCTCGGCTGTCAAAACTCGGCATCAAATCTGTAGGTAATTTAGTCCCAGCGCTTTTTTTTAGAGTGTGCTACGGCCTACGACGCTGGGTTTAAAGGCTGAAATAACTTCCTTACCTGACATCATAGCCCATTTTTATTAAGATATCTTTATATTGGCGTTTGACAGACCTGCTGCATTGCCCTGTGTTGCTCAATAAGGCAGACCAGCAGGTTTATGAATAATACAATTGCTTAATTTAAATTGTGTTTTTTTTTTATTTAGGTGGCAGCGTGGACGATTGGCGAGTACGGAGATTTATTAGTATCGGAAGCGAGCAACGCGATATCTATGGTCGACGAAGACGGCGTTGGTAAGAAAAAATTACTATTTACTAATCGGAGATATATTCTTTTAAAAATCAATTATGCAGAAAAGAAAAAGTAGTGGCAATTTCGAAATAATATATGCAATGGGTTTTGAAATAGACAATTTGTTTTCTAGACGAATTCACGCGACCGTCGGAAGAATACGTGACGGACGTGTACCAAAAGCTGCTGTGGTCGACGCAGCTCAGCATCACCACCAAGGAGTATCTGCTGCTATCGCTCGCCAAGCTCTCCACCAGGTTCACCACCCAGCCGAGCCAGGAGTGAGTACCTATTAGTGTAGCAAGTTTATAAATATAGTAGAGTTCCGATTATTGACCGGATATCCGGATACCCGGGTACTTATCCGGTAATCTGGTATCTGGATTATATTGTATCTATAGTCATCCTGCACATAAAGATATTAGTTATGGAATTTATGATTGATATTTTTTGTGATGTTTTTGCTTTTTTCTTTCAGTAAAATAAGAGTAATCATCGACACATTCGGATCACACATTCATATCGAGCTGCAACAGCGTGGAGTAGAACTTTCTCAATTGTACAGGTAAGGTGTTTGCGTTAATCGTTTTGCCCATGGAAATGCCTTATTGGTATTTTTTTATTTTTCTCATCCAAAAATACAATGTATTTATTTGAGTAGTTATAAAACGGAATCAATGTGTTAATAGGCAGTACGCGCACCTGCGGCCAGCGTTGTTGGAGCGTATGCCGGCCATGGAGGCGCCCCCCGCGCACGGCGACCCCGCCCCCGAGCCCGCCGCCGGCGCCGAGCGCGCGCCGCCCGACCAGGTACACGGGGCCACGCACCGCACAGGCTGGACCCCTCCCTCCTACTGCACTGATGAGGAATGGACACACAATTACTCTATACAAATACAATGCAGAAAATTACCTAACACTTATACAGGACAATCTTTAGGCATTATTTGAGCCAAAAGTTTAAATTATATGTATGTGTTTTCAGGACGCTCTGCTGGACTTGATAATCGGCTCAGATCCCCTGACGAACGGCGACTTGGAGCAGCCTACGCAGGCGCCCGCCAGCAACAACAACACCACTAGCAATGTGAGTGTACATTATCCTCAATCTTACGGATTTCTCCAATTGTGTAGCACACGTTTCTCTAGACACTCACTATTATATTAGTGCAGGCAAACACATGTCAGCACCTTTTAAGATTGCCATAATCTTACTCCTCCTACAGGCCAATGGTCCTTGGTCTGAGTGACGTAACTATACCGACAATTTTGTCGGATGGAGTCCTCGTTCAATGACAGTATGACACCCCTCCGAGCGGAGGCCCGTGGCATTTTGCCAGTCCTACCACCCTATAGTTCCACTCAATTTATTTAATAAATTTCTTACCTTATTGCCATTAAAATGTGACATTTGAACAATATAGATTCTATAGTGGGTATAAGTTTTAAGTTTTCGGTTCTCTCTGCCTACCCCGTTAGGGAAGTGGCGTGAATTTTAGTTAGTTAGTATAAGTTATCGTTGAAGTTATCGTTGAGAGCGGTGGTAACTCAATGGTAAGGACACGCGCCTCTTAACCGAGGAGTGCGGGTTCAAACCCGGGCATGTACCTCTAGATTTAAAAAAAAACTATGTACATATTTATACCACTAGCTCGACGGTGAGGGAAAACATCGTGATGAAACCTGCAAATTCAAACAACTTTGAATTTGTAACCATGATCCAAAAATTTTCTGGTTCCCCTATCTTAGGGTTACGAAGGTCAGATCGGCAGTCGCTTCAATGTAATTACCAGACTCGCTAAATCCTGGACCATGGTCTAAGCGGACCCCGTCTAAGCACGGGACATAACGCTAGGATGATGATGAGTATAAGTTATCGTTGAAGCAACTGACTATCATATATTCGTATGCAGGACATCCTCGACTTGCTGAGCGGTCTGGACCTGTCGGTGCCGGCGGCGAGCGCGCCGGCGGCCGCCAGCGCGCTCAACAACAACGTGGGCGCGCCCGCCAGCCTGCTGCTCGACGGGCTGTTCGGCGCCGCGCCGCCCGCCGCCCCGCCCGCCCGAGCGACAGGTAACACTAACAGACTATATGCTACAAAGGCTTTTTGCTTAAGTGGGTGTTGTAAAACCTACGGGTTCTGTGGAGTTATTCAATAGGTACGTCACTTCACTAAAGTTATTCAATAAATACTTCATCAGTCCTTCATGTTTCAGACTACCTGCGCGGGCGCAGGTACGAATATATCAGCTTGTGTGATTTTCCACGCCTTTGGCTGGTTATTTTTAATAGTAAAGCAAAGAACTGCAAAAGTACTTAAGCTGCTTAAGAATCAGCATTTTTTTAAATCGATTCCTGATTCCTCCTTTAATAGACACTGTTTAACTCGACCCCGCTAATGATGCAGTATGTGCGCGTTCTTGAAGTGACTGGATTAGTGTTGCCGAACTATCGATAGTTGACCTCGGAAATCATCTATAATATCGGTAGGCCTATCGATACTATCGATAGTATTGAAGATCAATATCGAAATTATAATAATAATTTGATACTATCGATAGTATCGATATGTTTGCGCGGTTGATTTTCTGTCATCCACTAGACAATTATTGTATTAGCAATACTATTGAGGAAAAGGTAACTATCGATGGGATAAAACTATCGATAGTATCGGTACTATCGATAGTGCATTCGATATTGAGCTTTGATAGTATCGATACAATCGAGAGTATTGCTGTGTGTCAATAGTATTGCCATTCACGAGGCTATCGATACGATCGATAGTATCGACACTATCGAAATTCAATATCGATAGGGCTATCGATATTATTGCTTTTGCCCAACTATCGATAGTCTATCGATAGTGACTATCGAGCGGCAACACCAGTCTGGATCTAAATAAAAGCTCTAAGACCATGTCAGGATTCAGGTGTGTTTTACTATAGTAAAGATTATTATAATTATGTGCGCAGCGGAGCCGACGACGGTGACGGCGCTGGACAAGAACGGCGTGCGCGTGGAGCTGGGCGTGGCGGGCGGCGCGGGCGACTGCGTCACGCTCACCATGCGCGCCGCCTCCGCGCTGCCCAAGCCGCTCACCGACTTCCTGTTCCAGGCCGCCGTGCCGCGGGTGAGTAGCGGTCCGCGTGCGGGACCAGCCGCCACCTGCTGCCGACCGCTACACCAGACGAATGTCTGATGCGTCGCCGGCCTTTAACAACGTTAGGCCTCAAATACTCTCAGTTGCACCGTGAGAGACTGTAGCTGATTTTTTGGTGACTATCACACCGACTAAATGACGGAAAATGCTTTGATAAATCATCACGCCGCCTATAGCAGGACTACGTAATGTGTGGTACTGCCACGGTCATTTGAATCGGAGAACTCCTCTGACCAATACTCAATGATCGTGACCAACTAGACCGCACAGCACCCATCATCGCCCGAGTAATGATGCTGCGAGATTACGGTAACAGCCAGCATAGCGATACTCAAATTTAGAGTTCAGAACATCTGGAGGATTTGGTATGCAAATTGTAGGCATTAAAATATATGTTCGTTTTCAGACATTCCGCTTGGACATGATGTCTCCATCCGGCACCGTGCTTCATCCGCAGGGTGAAATAACCCAGGTCCTCAAAATCACCAACCCGACGAGGGTAAGTAATAACATTACTACAAAATATATTAAACATTTTGTAGATTTTTTTTAATCTTTCGGAAACAGTACTATATGTTTTTGGATGTATCGCACCTTCTAAACTTTTGTATACTCCAGGACAACTTCGGGCGTGTAAATTTTTTTTTACCTCGTTCCAATAGTATGAGAGTAGATTGGAGACCCTGCCCACGAAACCGAATGCTGCAGGATCGAATCTCGCTAAAAGCAAATGTTTCGCGTGAAGAACATGGATATTTGTACTGGCGTCATGTATATATCCATTATCTAGTATCTAAAGCACAAGCAAGCATATAAGCTTAGTTTGGAGCTAGACAATAAAGGCTTTTTTGAATTAAAACATCCAAAAGATGGCGTAACTGTGACTTGCGGTCTTGTCACCCTCCTCATTGATTAGTTGTCAAACTAAACTGACATGCTGTCAACAAGGAGCCAATAGTGACACTGATAAGACTACGAGACTCCCTCGTGCCACCTGGCGGATTTTGTATTTTTGAAAACCCTCATTGGTGTGTGAATCTAAAGAACGTTCTAGTTTAGTTAGTTTGACGTGCTAACAATTGAGGTCGTTCGGCAGGCGGCGCTGCGGCTGCGGGTGCGCGTGTCGTACGTGTCGGAGGGCGCGCCCGTGCTGGAGCAGGCCGAGGTGAGCGGGTTCGCGCACGACCTGTTCAACTGACGAGCGGCGTGCCCGCCCGCCTACTGCCTCTAGCCTGGCCTGAGCGCGGCGGGGCAAGAGCCGGACGAAACGCGACTCACCAATTACGATGGTGATTATCAGATGTATAGATTTCGGTTTTTTTTTTTCGAGTAATGAATAATATTTCTTTGTTTAAATTAAAAATACATTCTGAGTGAGGTGAGGGTCGCAAAATGTTTTTTTAAAGCTATGACTTGGCTGACTTGACTTTTTCGGATTAGTTTTTTTTTTTAACTTATTAAGATTGTTGTCGACATCTTTGTGTGTGCAATTGTGTAATTTTACGTACATAACATTGTGACTTAATCTTATCACCATTGCACAAATACCTACATAGAGTAAACGTACGAAGAATCCAGTGCAATAATCATGAACCTCTAAAACCCTTTTGTAGTTAAAATAAGTATGTAATTCCTATCATCATAATATTTTCGGCATGACACACTCGCCCAATTTTCATTACTGCACTGGAGCCCTCATATAGTAAATCATTAATTACACTTTAGCACACATTAGACAGTAAACATCAACGTCACCATCTTCAATTCCTCGGCAAATAGTCTTAAAGCGACAACACCGCTTGCGCACGCGCAGGCGCCGGCGCGGCTAAGCTCGTGTCCCCGAGCGGACTGTGTGTGTACTAATCGAATATCACTCGTGTTAATGTTTTGTATTCGACGGCATCGTGTGGACAGCGAATGGTGAACGGTATACATCTCTGCGTCAATTCTAAATCACGTATATTTAAGACGATCGGCGGGGTCGATGTAAATAAAATTGGGTCTAGTAGGATCAAAGACCAAAAATACAAATTAATACTTGAATTTGGAATTCAAGTTTATCACCTACCCATCTTTTTCTCTGAGACACAAACTGTATTTAAACAAATAAGTTATTATTAGCTAAACCGATTTTGTAATCAGTCTTTGTAAAAACCTATATGCTATGTCTAATATGATAATAATCTAGGAGGAATATGTTACATGGGCCCCAGCTGATCATTCGCGTTATATTACACTGTTTTAGGAGTGATTTTCTTCCAGTTTTTCAAATGTAATTTGCTTCTATTTAGTTCCTTTTACAAAGGTTGTGTACAACACGAGGATTCTGTGATTAAGTTAAAATGAAACGGAACATGAGGAGCGTTGTAAGGGAAACTCAACTTAACTTGTTGTACCTATACGTAAATCTCGCTTTTAATTCCACTATAAAAATGTATTGAGACTGACAAGACAACAAGCTTCTTCTATGACCGATTGCAGACTCGATATGTTCAGTGCGTGAATATTGTACAATTGTTAGTTTGTTCGCATGGAGCTTGCGTGAAAACCGACGGAGATATGAAATAATTATGTTTAATGACGTCACTGTGGACAATACGACATTTATAATATCCTACGTTTCTATTCAATTCTTCAGTTTTACCGACAAAACTTTGTTTAAGGAGCCGCGAAATTCAATTTAACTGACATCATCGTTACGAAAGCTGTTAGGATCAAAATAATTTACAGTGCATGCTTTTATTAATGCAGTCGTGTAAGAAACGAGTATAAACACTCCGAAATATGTTGAGTCTGTAATCGCGACATATTCTCTATTTCTATCTAACGCAGCGTACTGCCACGGATTGTACTTTTATTAACGAAATCTGAGATTTAAACATTCCACTAATTTAGTGAATTAATTTTCTTATTAGGATAAAATTTTATGGAAAGCCTTAATAAAATTTACTCGCAAAATTTTCCGTTTTCCCTCTTCTGCTTTTAAAAATAATATTTTTATGACAATCTCAGTGGTACTGTATCTTCAACTTGTATCTGATAAAGACTTATGTCTACTTACTAATAATATGGAGGTATTGTAGGATTTCCTTAACAGCCTTCCTATATTGGCAGCTTTACAATAAAATGTAAAATATTTTTTTTTATATACTCTTATGTACGGTCGACAGCAGGTCAAGTGACCAACTTGCAGTTCAATATTAGCGCTTATGCCCCCGACATAAGGGCGCTACAAAGACCAAAGTGGATTATCTGATGTGCTGTTGTCTGTACAAAGCCAAAAATATTTACTGTACAATTATTATTTCCCCGCACATAACACAGCGAACTATGTAGACGTACCACTTCGTGATGTACATAAGATGAGATTGTGACTGTACTATAATGATGTATAGGAAGATGTAAAGGATATGGTATGTACTTAATACGGATAAAGAAACACTATTATAATTATTTACGTGTGATAAAGCACCTAGATATAAATGAATGTCGCATGACTTCTCGATGTAAAAATATTAGTCATTGGTTGGAAATTATTATCCTCGTCTGCTGCGGTTGGGACCTAGATCTAGCAGGTGTGTTCAAGTGGCTCGCCCCGCCAAGAGGTTTCCCGTCCCACTGCGCAGGAGTCTTTTATTTATTTTAAACGGAGCAGCCGTTTAGTGTAACTAGTTTTATAGCGAACTGTTATTCCCCATGCATTTGGTTAAGCGTAGTTATTTGTGTATGAGATTTGTTAATCGCTTCAAATGCTAGTATTGTAGTTTAGAACTATTCCTTTGTAAGTCATTGAAAATTTTATATTCTGCAAAAAAAATGTAAATAAGTAAGGAATACATCTCTTGAAACTTTAGGTGTACAATGTGGTTAACTCGTAACGATTTTATCCCAACTTTTAATTTTGGGATATTTTAACACTTAGCAATTAGTTCTTATTTTATTTTATCATATATATGTTTTAGGTTTTCACTAACCCGCACATTTTAATGAAATTACTAGAACATTCTAATGTAGACGTGAGGACAGGCAGGACGAAGTGGTCGCACGCCCCTAGTTGTATACAAGTTTACGACCACATTCGTGTAATCATGGATATACATATATTTTATTTTTCATTATGTAAAGAGAGCTTGGCAAGATATATCGTAATTTGGTGCTTGTTTTATTAAATAATATCTGATTGAATAGAAGGCCCTCCACATGTTATGTGAGATGTTATGATTTTTGTGTAACTAAAGCTATGTGAAAGATGTACATAATGATTATAATGATTTTATGTAAATTGGTTAATAAATATTTGAGAATGTTTATATAATCAACATGCTGTTTGTTTTACCCCTGTCATCCAATATGACCCAACATTTTTAAATAATAGTTAAAATATGAAATGACGACAAACTTTCTCAGCTAAGTGAAAATACGGAAGGATCAAATTAACGACGAAGCGCTTCGAGAAAGGGTAGATAGTGCCTTAGCGCCTCGCTTGGTTCGTATTGGCGCACTCCCGTGCCCCCCGATTTGCTGCTCAGTCGCAATCTATATATAAATCTACAATAAATTTAACCTATTTTGAGAAGTACCTACTTACACCTGCGATCCAACGTACACTCGTACTTCGTTAGGCTGCCCGCCCACGTCCGATAATCGGTGACCGATTTTTTGTATGAGAAAAATAGAACGTACTAATTGCAATAGCGCAACGCACACGGCCTACAAAAAGTCTGATGTGGGCGGGCAGCATTATTACTATCTGAGGAGAAGTAAGTTAATTAAAGATAAACTAATATATCGTGGTATAGAAGTTTGTTTCCTTTAAATATTCACATATTCGAAAATAAAGGGACCCGGCGATATTTAATCTACTTGATTGCTGTCCTACGAAATCCAAATGTTAAATAAAATAAAACAAGTTTATATTTTACAATTACATATTTACTTACAAATCCTATAAATAAAGTACAAGTTGCTGAACAGTTTTACAATAACCTACTGGGCCTACTCGATCATGGGCGTGGCGGGCGCGGGGCGGCCGCTGACGCTGTTGAACAGCCGGTCCTTGATCATCTGCGCCATGAGCCCGTGGATCACCTCGATGGTGGTCTTGCACGCGTCCTTCGTCGCCTTGCCCAGCTTGTCCTCCGTGCGCTTCTCGTGCGGGTCCGACCCCGCCACGATGAAGCCGCCTCGGCCTGCAACAAATGCCACTTGAAACAATTACCCCAACAAACTTGCACTTTATCTGAATATTTTTTCTCTAAACCAAGCAATGTCGCCAGCTAATAAATAATTTTCCTACATAACACTAATCTTGACAGCATTACCATTAGGGTAGTATTCTTATGAGGGCACATGTAATGACTGCTGTCAAGAATCAGTAAAAAATTGTTTTAGATTTTCATTTCTAAGTGGTATTCTCTGTCATGCATGCTATTTGAGATTTATTAGCACTCGCAATATAAATGAAATAAGATGAAAAAGTGTTATCAAATTTGGGGCCAATTTTTTTTTAGTTTTCCTGAATCAGCTTTATATTTTGGGAAGTGCAGCTGTCACTTGGATTTATTCAGGAATGGCGAGTGACTAGCAGATGGGACATATTCACCTAAGGAAACCTCACTCTGTTCCAATTTATCCGACAAGTCAAATATCTGCCCCGTTGTGTAATCCGCATTCGTGATCAGACTGGAGCTGCTGAGCGTGTTCACCCAATACTTGTTCCACAGTGAGTCCAGCAGCCTCCGGTCCAGCGACGACTTGAAGTACGACACTTCAAGAGAGTAGTACTGTTTGCAGTGGACGCCAAAGTCTTCAATTTTGTTCAGAGGTATAGTTTGGTATTCAGATGGTTCTTCATTTGCTGGTTTATATCCCTATAAGAAGAAATACTGATTATGAAGGAACTGATAAAATTGCATACATCACCAACTCTTATTTGCTATAGATTTTATGGCTATTTCTGATCAAAGGAATGTGAGTTGCCCATTGGGCACCCCAAATAATGGCAGAAAATGGCTAATGGCAGAAGTTTTCTAGTTGTTATATTTAAATGCCTTAATGATGATTCTTATTTAGAGACTTAACTACTTACAGGCATACTATTTTAACTTAAATATGCTTTTACACAAAGCATATTTAAGTTAAAATAGTATATAGATAGTTTTGAGAATGGAAAAGCTTCATATCTTGTAGTGCTAACAATATTTACATACAACTCACCTTAGGATAGGTCCTAAAAGCACCTAAGCACACTTTTCCAGCAGAGATTGTTCTGACTGGGTCAATGACGATAGCCACAAAAGGCTCTTGGAAGTTCTGATTGAGCATCTGCGTGGAGACATCAATGCCGGACAGCCAGCACCCATAGCCGGGGTGGCTGTGATACCATCCAATTGCATTTTCATGTCTACCAACCTGTAAGTTGGGATAAATTTAATTACAACAATGATAACAAAATAATAATCATAGAATATTTGACTAATATTAATGAACAATATAATTCAAAATCAATAATTATAGGACAGAACATTAGTAGTATCTTTTTGTAAGTATATTATGACCACATCAATAATATCAGTCATATAATAATAGCCCACCTGTGTTGTATTAAGTGCTATCTCTCAAAACTTGACAGTGCGAGTTAACTTAACATCACACCTATAATCCCCGAAGGGGTGGGAAGAGTCAAAGAAACAGCAAGCCCCTTTAACCACATTCAGCCAAAAATAAAACTGGGCTGAGTTAGGTGGAAAATTGTGAAAAAGTAGTGACAAATGGCTAGCTTGTTGCCTGCACAATCACATACCCAAAACCCGATATACCATTAGGCGCCTTTTACGACATACTAGGCAAGACATGCATAAAAGCTTAATTGTGATTATTAACATACTTATTATTAAGCTTTTAAAAAGATAATTAAGATTTTGAAATTGTATGTGGCAAACATGTATCAATTTACAGAGACATAACTCATGATAAGGTATAGTTAAATGTATGTAGATAATTTTAAAAAATGTTGGACAACATTACCTGCTTTGCAGCTTCAATGTATGCAGTCATGTACTCATAGGCTTGTGCTTGAGCATTGACCCGAGTCTCAGTTCCTTCAACTGGCAATGCAAATGAGTCCATCACTATCATTGTGTTTGCATCCACTTTACCTGCAAAGTATACATAATATTAAAATTTATAATTATTTGGAAAGAAGAGAAAGTAGAAGGAGAAAATAAATGTTTAAGTGCACAAAATATAGTACACAATAAAATATTTAAATATAAAATATCAACATCTCCAGATTTATTGTACCTAAGCATTAATGCAAATTAAGATTGATAGAACATATACTCACCCAGTAACAGTCCCATAACTTCCAGGGTGCCACCAGATCGCGCGTGCATCACCATTTTCAACAATGCTAATGCTGAGATTTTTATGTCTTTGAAGAAGTGAGGACTGGAAAATGATATTACACATTATTATTAGTTTCTGAATGTTGGTCTGCTTTGAAAAACGGATTTTTTATTAATACCTACTCTTTTTCCCATGGTTTCGCTGCTAGAATATCTTGTTGCTGCTTCTTGTCGTAACGATAAATTTCATCAACACTGGATACGGTTTCTATGTTGTTTGTCATCACCCATGTTTTCTGGGCTATGGCTGACTGGGAATCAGCACTGGTTGATGCCATTTTTTCACCAAATATTTAGGTAATTTTACTATTTATGAATCGGCAGTAATTATGAAGGGTAACTCAAACAATGCGTGCAAAATATTATTTTGACACACGGACGAGTTTTGACATTGACATTACAGACAAAACCTCTGAGTACTGAAACTATGGAGACGACCTAATGTTCTATACGAACAATCTGCTGTACAAATATGATTAATATCGATATATTATTCATAAACCTCTATCTATCTCTTTTTAACAAGTCTACAATACTGCACGTAAAGAGAGACTACAATATATTTGACTTAACTATTTTCGGTATCATCAAGTGACGTCATAGAAATACCTAAGTGAAGCCGGCTTACCATTTTGGTTTCTCGCTTTAAGTTGTCAATGTCAGTGGAATTTGTGGTGTATTGTGCCAATATTGATAAAATTTGTGATTATAACATAATCTAACTTGTAACATTCAGAAACATCGTCATAAATAAATTCTTCAGAGACTTATAGTATGTAAATAAGTAAAGTGGAATGACACTACACATAGGCGCCTTATTTGTTTCTCACTCAAATTGGGCTTCACTTTTTCGTAGTTATGCCACCTCCATTAGTTTTAGTACTCAGAGGACAAAACAGACTGAAGATTAAAATCTGACAAGACACCATAGAGCAAGTTAACCTTTTTTTTAAACTACATTTACTTATACGAAAAACGATTATTTAATGTATGTAGTTGTTTGTCTAGTGATGCTAATAAACTAAACATACTTAAATACGTTTGTAAACATTCATGACTCTAGTACAAATTTAAATATTCATCACACGAAATATTTGACCCTAGCGGGATACGAACCCGCGACATGTCCGCGACTTTCGGTTTTGTGGCTTGGCTCTCTAACCACTCAAACAACGGGGCTGTGCCATACATATTCGTACATCCTTTTATACATAAATCCATACATAACTTCTCGCCCGCAAATTCCCGAAGGGGTAGGCAGAGTCAAAGGGACAGCAGGCCACTTTTATGCTGACTACCCCTTTTTTACTAGGCACCATAGCGCCATCCGGGGGAGGACAAGGTGGTGTGTGGGACTCCCAGGGCTCTCTAAAACGGAGGACTCCTCTCCGGCCAAGATGGAATGGCCGAGGTATACCCATTAAACCCCGCGGTACCCTTTATCGCCAGAATGGAGACGCCGTGAGATCCACAATTAAAGTTACCACAGCACACCCTTTTGTACCTACTACCATATGGAAACCATACGAAATTAATGTTAAGTATTCGTATAAAAGTTAAACAATAACATTCACAGTGTAATCGGGTTCTAGCCAAATCTTTAGTGGATGCTTATTTCGATAAATCACTAAGGTATCAGTTTAGCAAGTAAATTCCATAAATAAAAACAACGCATGACTTATTCAGTGACTTATTCTACAAATGACTAAACATAGTAGGTACAACAATAGACGCATCACATGGACAGTCAGTCGCAAAAATTTAAATTCTTACATCATTCATTCAGTATCTAAACATCGCATAACACAGAAGATGATGCAAACAAAGAAAGCTTGAATGAAATTGGCTATTAGACGTTTCTGACCAACAATTATGTTACGTTAGTTGTTATTATAAATTATAACAGTGTTAGCTAAAATATCGTTCACGTAAAGTTTGTACTTATGTTAGCCATTTGACATGAATGGAGGTTTTTTTCGCGGCCGGTGAAATGAGCTTTCTTTTGTTTGTTGAATTAACTTATGGCCTCACCCATTAAATTGCACCTTGTGGCTCTAAATTTAAAGATCGATGATATAGTAAACCTACATAAAGGGAGAATGAATATTTCATCATCCAATTATTGTAATTTACATTGTATTGTAGTTAAATAAGTTAAAAATTTTATTGCTTCATTTGAATAGGGAGGATCATTCCCGCCATCTGTACAGCCAATGACAATATAAGGTCTCTTTCTAACTTACTAATCATATAACGCTGTCTTTGTCTATCGTTTCTCCGCCCCTTCCACCGTGTTACCAATCAGAAAGCTCCACATACGCTCCTAAAAACTCCTCACGAATATTTTATTTATTGACGTGAGCTCGATAATGTACGACGCAATCTTTCGTTACTCGCTCGCAGAGATAAATCGCAGAAAAGTGATTTAGCGCAAAGCAAAGAAACATAAAATAATATTATGACATCGTTAAGACATTAATCACAGCCAAATCAGTGGTGCGTGGAGTGTTTGTTTGTGTTTTGAAGATATAAAAGGATACCTACCAAGATGAGTACACCGATCATCATCACCGTACCCAACAACTACTTGGCGATGGACGAGGACTCAAAGGTTATGATGGACGTCACGACGCCGCCACCGTCAAGGAAGCGGCGTCTGGACCATTTAACATGGGAGGAGAAGATGCAAAGGAAGTGAGTAAATAATTGAAGTGGCATGTTGCTTGCGTGTACAGCGCTTATCACAATAACGGTATCGAAGTTCAGCGCACGCTAGGCGTTCTAGCAATTTCAATGTGTGACAAACGTAGCCTGCGCTATCGACCTGAGGCCAATTTATGCCGGCCATCATACGTTTGATCCATCTACCAACATAAACTGAAATCTTATGTACTAACTATGGGTTTTTTCTAGAAATGTTTAAGGAAATACTATCGTATTTAATGCACATAGATTTTAATGACCTACATATTTTTTCTATGATGAAATTATGACTAATATTGCCCCTTTCTTACGAGTCATCCAAGTGAATAGGTAATGATGAATAAATATTTTTTTTAGGAAGCTAAAAAATCGCGTGGCGGCTCAGACGTCGCGTGATAGGAAGAAGGCTAAAATGGATGAAATGGAACACAAGATACAGCTGCTTGCTGAGTCGAACGAGCGTTTGACCAACGAGGTAATTAACATTGATCACTTACAATTTCGATTAATACAAGCTAAAAAGTCTTGCCTTCATTGTTATATCGATCTTAGAGACATCATAATGGGCCTACTAGCAAGAGTGTTCTATTCATGTTACCGCTAGGATTACCAACCGTACTTTATTATAAAGTATTATACATTATTTTTGGCAATTGTACTCTATACTATATGAAGAAAATAAAGTACGCGAAAGTACTTTATTTCGCATGATTTGATTTCTCTGGTATACAGTTTGAGTATACTCATTATACAAAAAAGTTGTTGGTTTTGATTGTTAGAATATTTGTGAATAATTGAATGACAGTTACTGAGGTTGATTAGCAATGATAATTACCTGTTAAAAGTTTTTAAAAGTAATGCATAAAATGTTTTTAAGCAGATGACAAAGTAAAATATACCTATCTATCGTGCTTTATTTAGACAGTATGTACTTTTTTTTTCCTGCCTTAAATAGCCAATATACTTTTTTTGCCCAAAAAAAAGTTGGCAACCCTAGTTACCGCTAAGGATTGCAATCTAGTGTCATTTTCGGATCCGGATCCAGATCTGGTCGGACATCAATTTCCGGCCAAATCCAGACTAAAAATGATGCTAGATTACCAATTACAGATTTAAAGACATGCATTACCATTAGCTTATTCCTAAAATTCACTTGATCATGAAGAAAAATTATTGAAATTACTTCAGATACACACCTGTTTTCTCCTTATCATTGTATTATCATTGTATCATTTATCAGATGTAATTTATACCTGAGCTAGGTATTTATAGAAAAAGCCAGATGTGAACACAAATCTGTAAGTTTGAAAAAAAGGACAAACATCCTGTCAAAGGTCATAAAGCCAATACTGTGGGGATCGACCATATCCACCAGGGAAATAGCTTGTTGTGTATCAAGTGTTACTTATAACGGAGTTCATGCATGACCCATAGCTTGGTTTAACCAATCTCTCTCTTATTCTTTAATTCAGTCTTTGCAATGTACTTAAGCACCGATTGTACCGAGTCTCCAAATACTTATGTGGTTGTTGTTGCAGGTAGCTAGCTTGAAGGCATTGAACGAGAGGTTGTTGAGCGAGAACACGTCGCTCCGCAGCATGGCGGCGGCGCGGCCCGTCGCGGGGGCCCCAGGACCGGCAGCGTCTCCTCAGCAGAAGGCAGGGCCCCCGCCGGCGAGCCGCGCGGCGCGCCTGCTGCTGGCGATGTGCCTCCTCTCGCAGACCTCCTCGCTCACCTCGATAGCGACGAGTACCTCGACACGCTCAACCAGCTCGCAGACTCCCTCCTCAAAGAGATTGATGCAGGTGCTGCAGGAGCGCTTGAAAATGTGAGTTTTTTTTAAATAAAATTCATACCAATCGAGAAGTTGCCACTATTTAAGTATATTTAATTTTAAAATATCATTCTGTAGGAGAAAGTATTGTAGTATGTATGTTGTAAAACCTTTTTTATTTGGAATTATATTGGGTCTACCATTTTTAAATCTTAATATATATAAATTACGCATTACGTTGTTTGTCCGCGATGGACTCCGAAACTACTTAACCGATTTTAACCAAATTTGCACACCGTGTGCGGTTTGATCCAACTTGAAAGATAGGATAGCTTACATCTCAATTTATTTAACCCGATTATGTGTCATGGACTGTTAAGCGGAACGAAGTTCGCCGGGTCAGCTATTTACATATGTAAATATTTATTTGTCTAGCTAACCTATGACTTTCAGTTAACAGTTGAATAAGGGTTAACTTGTATTGTAAATTTACACAACTGAAAAACAAACAATGCTAAGAAAAAATAAATGTATTTTTACATTTTCTGCTCTAAAACTTGTTATTGTACTTAGGTCGTAAGTAGATAAAAGTAATAGACTAGTTGATTCAGGTATTTAGTTTACTTCATTTAAGATGTTTTACACCTGATAAAATGGGATTCTTATGAATTCATTTTGCAATTGAGTAGAATTGTGTAAGATCTCAAATTTAGAAATCACGTCTTGTTTTAAGGAAAAAGGTGTATTTCCCTATGAGCAATTTTTGTTTAAGGAAATAATATCACAATTCGCAGTCTCAAACTGGTTCTATGAGTACATAACCACTATCTATGTATGCCGCACACAAGATAAATGATGCAATATTTTGTATCATGTTGCATCAGCCTCATAGTAACACCAGCTTAAGTAATTACTTGTTTCAAGCGCTCACCTACTTAATTACACGCATTATCACACCTTATCAATATGTACGTAATGAGAAAGCGTTCGAATGGTTATTTTTAGTATAAAAATATATGATTTTTAAATACCTAGTATAATAAACGCTATTGCGATTGTAATAAAATTTGTTTTTGTTTGAACAAATGCCAGAAATGTCTAGAAACCTTTTGTTAATATTTAAGGATTATCTATATTAATATTATTTAGATAGATAAACAGTTTTGAGAATTATTATCATTAAAAATAATAAGTATTCTTTGTAACATGTTTCATTAAAATTATGTAGTAGGTACCTAGGTATTATGAATATGAGATATGTAGTCACAGTGTCCATAGAGACATATATAAGTTATATATAAATAGTAGAAAGTAATTTACGAATATACACTTATGCTATCAACTAGAACTGCTAGCTTGGACTGGATTTATAAATGACCCACATAACCTTGTCTTCATAAACTAATTGGTATCCGCTTGTGGGCGTATTACATATCCGTATTTGTAGTTAACAATATTTGTCGTTGCCGCAGGTCCCAGGGCGGCTCCCTGGAGAGTGCCCTGAAGCAGCTGAAGTGGTGGGGCCCTCAGCAGAGCACGTGGACCCCGCTGGAGGCGAGGTCGTAGACGCGCGCGACCTGCGCCGCATCCTCGCGCAGCACTCCTACGCGCACCCCTACCGCGAGCCCAAGGAGGAGCCGGGCACCGACAAGGGCGACGTCTTCTACGCCAGCTTCGACGAGACCAACGACTGCGTCACCGTCGAGGTGCCCTGCGACGAGACCGCGGACGACGCGGCCGTCCCCGGCGAGGCGGACCCGCCGCCCGAGCCGCGCCTCCCCTCGCCGCTGGACACCCCCGACGACCTGCTGCTGTCGCCCGCGCACACCAGCCTCAGCTCCGACCTCGGCTACGAGTCGCTCGCCTCGCCCCTCAGCGAGCCCGACTCGATGGACTTGTCAGATTTTTGGTGCGAATCCTTCTCGGAATTGTTCCCCGGCCTAGCGTGAGGGGACGATTTTTTGTATTTTTCTCGCCAAAAGACTGATTAGTTCGTAAGACACTTAAGTCAATAGATCTATTAAGGTTATTAATTTATTAAGTTTACAAGTGACAAATTAAATTAATATAATTAATGTTATGTTTTGGATAAGTTACGCGCGTAGGGATGTACGTATAGTGCTGTAAATAAACATGTGTTCTAGTTCAATTGATGTTTTTTATTCCTATAATATTCTATATTTTTTTTCTCTAAAGTGTTCTAGTTTATTCCCGATTGTTACCTCCGGTGGCGACATGGGAGTGACGGTCAAACCACTTTAGTTTCTCTTGTATTCAGTCGAAGATAAGGTCGAACCCATGTGGTTTCTTTTATTGTAATGCAGTTACTCTTTATTACATATCAAGATCATTCATTTCAAGTTATTATGACATTATGTAGTGGTACATATCACCAACCATTTACCTACACAACGTAAAGACAAATTTACTCATAACCATTTTACTAAAATCTTAAACGCGGAAGTTTGTATGGATAGATGGATGGATGTGTGGATGTTGTTACTCTTTCACGCAAAAAGTATTGCATGGATTTTAATGAAACTTTTCAATAGTAGGTATAGCTTATACACTAGAAAAACACATCAGCTATCTTTCATTGATGTACCACGCGAGCAACGCTAGCAAGCTAGTACTAAAAATATAATCGATGCACGATTTAAACTTAATAATTGTCCGGTTTAATAAAGCTAATAATTGGGTTAAAAACATCAAGCAACAAATCGCCTATGGTGGTAGCTCTCACATTAAAAATTAATGCCTTAGCCATGAAGACGGCGGTGGGGTAGAGTGGCGGTGGCTCAATAACAAACAAGCAATGACGTTATTAAGTCAGGAAGTATGATAGGAAACCAAATTAGCTAACTTAGTCTTTTATCCCTGAGAAGAAAAAAATATATTTACTTCTAGCCTTACCAATTCATACTTAACTACATACCATAGAAAAATACGGTCGAATTAAGAACCTCCTCCTTTTTTTTGAAGTCGGTTAAAAAATAGACTGACCTGCACATCCTAACTATGGATGTTCAACTAACCAGTTTGTTAGATCCCTTATCTAAGGTAGACAAAGGTTAAATTGCTAAATGTACAATCACTGTCTAAGCGGATGCAAACTTGGAAGCGGATGTAGGTTACGCAAGAAAAATGATTGATGATGATGAAACTATGAAGACAGCGAGCAATGACCGTCACAGGACAAGTTGAGAGGTGTCGCACTGCGTTACAACTGAAATGACGCAATTAATCCTGATTCGCCATGGCGCAAGTTTGAGTTAACTCAAATAGCTAGCGCAGTGACACACTGTTACGATGCTAACATGTTTGATGAGTTAATTACTGCTCATGTTTAGAGGTAATATTAATGTCTAAAAATTATCCAGTACCTACTACTTAAATAGTTTTATGAACATCCACGACTTTAGTAAAAATGTCCGTGTTCATCTCACGAAACATTTGCCTCTAACTGGATTCAAACCTGCGACCCTTAGTTTCATAGTCAGGGTCTCTGACCACTCGATCAATGAGCCTGTCAATGGGTGAGGATCATTCAAGTGCTGCCACCCCACTCTGCTCATTCCCCTTCGCGGCCGGACACGTGTAACGAATACATGTTGTGCATGTTTCTATTCATTAAGTAGTATCTTTATAGCAATAATATGTAAGTTAGCTCAAGTGTTTGTGAAAGAGAATGTTATGACCTTGAAACATGTTTAATTACCTACCCACCTAGAAACACCGCCGTTAATGTGGAGTAGGTAATATCGTTTTTGAATTTTAAATATTCATTTTCCATGTATTTGTGTAGGTACATAGTATATACCTAACTGCTATTCACTGAAATCAAGTGTTATTTAAGTACATAACATGTTTTTATTTATTATGCATGCTCGTTTTTTAATCGTGAATTTAACATGGGCCAAGTCCTAGACCAACATGGAAAATAATCATTTAATTTCAAATTATTTAATTTCATAAAATTTCTTAGGATTTTTTATAAAGGTCTATGATTTCAATATCAGCGGATTTATTGTCTTTTATATTACACTAGCGGTTGCCGCGTTGAGTCCGATAATGTCTAATTCAAGGTATAAGCCCATTTCAACTTTAAGCCATTTTGCCGTGAAGAGCAACAAACATCCATACAGTGGCGGACTAAGTCTGTAGGCCTGAGGCGGCAAAGAGCTGTACGAGGCCCCTAGTAGGGATACGAGCAGTGTTGCTTGATAAAATTGGGGGGTCCATTGTTTCATATAGGATGTTTACAGGAACTTGGAGATATAATAAGGCCCCCCAGAGGCCCGGGGCGCCGGAGGACTGCCCCTTCCGCCCCCCGGTTAGTCCGCCACTGCATCCAAACTTACAAACTTTCGCTTTTATAATATTAGTAAGATATACTTATAGTATGCAGATATCGCAAATATTGAAAAGCACCTAATAGTGTACCATTTAACTTCAATGTTTGTACAGTTAAAATGACTTCGTGATAACCAAATTGTCCACAGTGACACTTATAGATAAGATAAATACATAATTACATTTTTTTACTGAAATTACGACAGCATCCGCTCATAAGCGATTGGAGGCTGTGTAAAAAGTAAGAGTCACATTGAACTGATATTAAAAATATATACATAGGTATCTTTACAAACCATTATTTAAAGCCCCATATAGCAACTAACTTAATCAAGTTAGCGTCAAACTTTGTGGGGTCATCTATACTATTATTATAAAGAGGAAAGATTTGTATTTTTGTGTGTGTGTATGTTTGTAATGAATAAACTCAAAAACTACTGTGCCGATTTCAAAAATTCTTTCACCATTGGAAAGATACAATAATCGGAAGTAACATAGGCTATATTTTATCCCTATATTTCTACAGGAACAGGAACTATGCGGATGAAACCGCGGGGCGCTGCTTGTTATAGATAAAGGAACCAAAGTGACAAACACTTTGGAACTCGTACAACTATAAATAATATACTAGCTGACCCGGCGCACTTCGTAACGCCTCGTTCTCGGATTTTCAATACCCATTTTTTTATTAACAGTGCAACTTTTTTTTTTCATAAAAACCTTCACTTGACAATAACAAACACAACTAAAAAAGAATTAGCGAAATCGGTTTAGCTGTTTTCGAGATTTGCGCTTAGCAACACATTCAGCGATTTATTTTTATATTATAGATAAAAAAGTAGGTACCTACCAACACAAATGTCGAATTCAAAATACGTTACCATAAGTCGCAGCGTTAAATAATTTAGAGTAACAGAAAAATAAAAAGGCAAGAATTAAAAAAACAAATATATTTGTTAAAATATTACAGATTCAATAAAATCTCGTGTCTTAGATTAATACATCAATTAGGGCTAACTACCAACGTTTGCCGTCCCTACCCGACGCGGTTAATGTAACCCATTCGCGTTATCGGCCATCGGGAGGCGGCGACGGCGGCCGCTCAAACATCTGTACAAACCTTACAATAGGTACACAATTTAAATAACATCGTAATTATTTATCAAAGAAAATATTATGGTCGTATTTGTTAAGTGAAAACTTCAAAGAGTAGTAAGGTTATTTTATATATTGACGCAAAACGTAACTACTTAAATAGGCGTTATAACAGCACGTTGCCACGGCTGGCTGTCCTTAAAAAGGAAAACCATTATATCCCGTTTTAATCGGTTTGAGTTACAACAACAGGCATCAACAGCCACGGTGACGTCATACACATTTTAAGTTGTACAATATACAAATTGTTTTTCAAGTAATCGAATGGCACGCTAATTTATTGCCACCGAATCAGTAGGTATACAATACAACTGAGGAATCCTCTATTTCTTTGAAATCTTACATAACAATTTCTACCATGGTAAACATATTATAGCCTGTCCAGACTACCATCAAGCAGATACCGTACGCTAGCTAGTCTTTAATATAATCGATGCACGATTTAAAGATAAATATTATAGATAAGTTAAATATGCATACTAGTTGCTTGATGGTAATGGTGATTTTAAACTTAAACGATTGAATTGAATGAAACATTTAACTTTACTTTAATTAAATCAGTTAAAGTTAAATAATGCAATTAATAGTCATTACTCAAGTGTTATAATTGTATGTAAACATAATGAGAAGGTAACCATCGATAAATAATTAATCGTTACATAAATCCCATGAGACCACCATCGCCGCAGCCCGATAAACCGTTTGGCACTTGCACCTAACGAGCTAACATAAGCGATAACATAAATGGGAGCGATAAAATATAATATCGTGAACAACAACGCGGCTAACTGTACAGCACTGATACTTTAATCTAATGGAAGTTACACAACTTAACGAGTACTCGACTTTATAGAACGAAGCGTAGAGCGTAAATAAAATGCGTTTATAACTAATAATAATATACGGACGCACGAGTCAATGTGGATGGAGGCAGGTTCTACGTACCGACATTTTATTAATTTAACGGTTTAACAAATTGCAGAGACCAAGTATCAGAAATACAATTATTTCTGATTGCTTGAGGAAGCAATGTTTGAAAAAAAACTGTAGACACGCTACGATATAAAAGTAAAAAACAGACTGTGTTTATATAATAGCATTATACAAGGATATTGAATAAAAGCCATAGTTGGAGGCGTTTTCCTTTAACATTAGTAAAATATGGGTCCAACTGTGGCTGTTATCCATTTAGAATCGCCTCCATCCGACGAGGCTCGGCCCTGTAAACTGATCGGCGCATCTGTTCGGACACAACTCCTATCGGTTCAGAACTATAACAATTATCCTTATCACCTAGAATTGTCTGCGACACTTTAGTTCACCTAATCACACATCACGAATTACATTTTTTTTAGAGAAAATATTATCCTCTATCTACTTTCAGAAGAGAACTTTTAGTAAAAATATTATAAATTAGTTTTTAATCACATACTATAAATATTATTAAGTCACAGAATTCTACTCCCTAATCGGGACAAATACTAGAAAGGCCAAATTTCGTTGAGAATCAATATACATAAATATGGGATCGCTAATAGGTGGTATATTTATATTACATTATTCAATGGAATATTAACAACATAATTTAAACAGTATTTTTGTTTTGTACACGTCAAAAAGATTTCATTAAACAGTATCTATTTAATAATTCTCGATTTGTTACTAATTTATACAAGCATAAGAAAATAATGTAAAATTATTTGTAAAAAATTATATGAGTTGGTACGCACAATTCAATATGAATATTTCATGCATACATAAATTATTATGTAATAAAAGTAAAGTAGTATTTTTTACATACATGGAGGACATATATGTAAAAAATACTACTTTACTTTTATTACGTATCATGTATCATGGGCAGTGGCGGATTAGGGCACGGGGGGGGGGCTCAGTTCCGGGGGGGGGGCTCATATTATCTCAAATTACCCCCCCCCCCCCCCCATTTCAGTCAAGCAACACTGGTGCTACACAACCCTACTAGGTGCCTCGTACAGCTCTGCCGCCCCAGGCCTAGAACAGGCTTAGTCCGCCACTGATCCAGGGTCCAGCTCACAAATATCTAAAGACAATCAGAAAAAGTACCACTTGCAGTGTTCAAACACATTATATGTTTTATCGGTCTTGACAAGGTCAATGGGACTGAACGAATACAGGAAAGTACATAATTATTATATTTTTTGTTACTCCAAGGTCGTAATTTTTATCAGGGATTTGTTTACATTTTATCAAAGCAGTTTCTGTTTAACTGATTATACTTGGAAAATCCCGTTACAGTTTAGTGTTAAGACTACAATATATTTAAACATACATAATAGTAAGTAAATATAGTCAATATTAATGTAGAAGTTACAACAATCTTAATTGTAGATTTTTTTATTTTATTTGAAAATACTTTGAATTGACGTTTCGGTAATTCTAAATGACTCGTGTTGGACACTCAAGTATCGCCGAGTCACCCGATCCGCCACGCGCGGCAACGTTTTGAGAACATCTCACTCACCGTCACCTCAATGACGCTTCGCTTGAGCAAGAAGTACACTGCCTCATTAACATTATTCCTCTTGTATTGCTAGCAACGCTAATATCTCGACTCTTTATAACTATAACAACAAATATTTCTTGACAAGATTTTTATCACGTAGTCATTCTATAATAGTGCTTATAAAACTGCTATAAATATTCTACAATAGGGTTCTATAGGTATAAATATATTTAGACCATGTAGGTTAAATAATTTCAAGATGGACTTTTTCAGACGTTGTGTACGAATATTTTACTTAAATGAAGATTTTAGTAGAATTAGTTTTTTCCGAATCGATTTAGATATAATTGTGCGTAAATATTAATATCTTAATATACATAATTATAACACAATTATTGTATGCATTGATTAATCTCAATTCGGTTTTACTTGGAGTTTGCACTTATAATTTGTTGAACTTATCTTATGTATAATGTATGTTGATTTGACCATATTGGAAGCATACTTAACTATAAATTAATAACATAATCTTATTTCCTCATAATATAATTTATATTGTACACGGTATTTAACTGAGTCGTGACGTACACCGCCATCTGTGGACTCTTCTGAGAAGCTACCGATTCCATCGATTTCTTAGCTGCTTTCTACAGTGCTAACTAGTAAACCCTTTCCTGTACCAATGGTGTGACACAAATGTTTATTTGCAGTATTGTTCGTGTACCAAAATAGGTTAAAACAAAAAAAGTGAAACATGGCACTAGGAAGAAATATTAACGTTTGTATTGTAAGTAGTTTATAAACTTATACAGCCTGTCTAAAGAATAACCAAACAATTTAAAAACCTGTTATCAAAGTAATGATAACAGCTTTTTTAATTTTAAATTTACACCGTGTTAAATTGTTCAGAATATTTAAGGTATTAACCAATTACTCACTTTTTTCGGTTGAAAACTTTCCGGCATCAAAGTTAATTAGTTCTTCGACGGCATGAAGTATTCATTAAATCGATTGCTGTCGTAGGTAAATGTGGTTAAGGTCTGATTCTCACCACACACGAGAAGACCTAACCGAAGAACTCGTCGAAGCGTGGCACTATATACTCTTTTTCGGGGTTCTTCCATTAAACTGATGTGTCAACTGTAGTTGTGACTGACTCTTTTATCCTCGACCACTGACGAGAGCTTAGCCAAAAAGCTTATCAATGCTAGCCATATTAAAATAGGTGTTCCATATTGAAGTGTAGTCAGGTCCTAGGTTCTGATTTTCACCATCCACGACCACTGACGAAGGCTGAACCGAAAAGCTTTATCAGAGCAACGTTTGACTCTTAAGGGGTTCCATGTTATACTTGTATTAGGGTCCATATTGAAACGTAGCTTGGTTCTGATTCTCACCGCCATACAGTTTAGCGTTTAACCGAAGAGTTTATCGAAGCAGGCGTGGCAGTAGGGCTTGTCGCTTTGCTCCTTGAAGGTGCCCTTGTTGAGCTGGCGCAGGCAGAAGGCGCAGACGAAGTGTTCGGGGTGGAACTTGCGGAACATGGCGGTGATGCAGCGGCCGGCGATGGGCTTGTGGCAGCCGGCGCACAGCGAGCCGCGCTTGCCGTGGTAGTGCGTCTCGCAGTACGGCTGGCCCTCGTGCTCGAAGAACGAGCCGCCGTGGAACGGCTCCCGGCACTCCTGGGGACAGAACGATATAATCAGTACCGGCTCGTAATGCCATCAATGTGGTCAGTCTTGAGTTTCACTTGACTAGCACTTAGGGGTTACAATCCGGTGTCATTTTCAATCCGGCCGGATCCAGTTGCATTTCTATCGATCCTGCCGGATCTGACTGGATCCGGTCAGACTGAAAATGATGCCGGATTGCTATATTCGGTTTTGCGGATTGCAGTAGGCCATATACTTAAAAAAAATATAGTCCGTAAGTTAGATTATTAAAAAATATTGCTAACTTTTTTTTTATTTTGTTAAGGAAACCAAAAATTATGAACATAACGCGCGATAAATTACCGCGTGACGTCACTAGGTGCGTAAAATTTTACCGTCTAAGTGACGAAATCCGCCCCAATTCAGATCTTTAAAGCGCTGTCAGGTTTATTATCTTTGAGTATTAGATAAAACAAAAAAATGTATTTAATATTTTTTGATAATCTAATTTACGTATTATAAAAAAAAAATAGTAAAATAACCTATTGTATTGCAACGAGACTGTTATTTTCGCCATATGCTTTTGGAACACTGAATCCAGACTGGCTTTATTCATGAATAATAAGCGTTTGACGATAAAAACTAGTGTTCACATTTCAAATTCATGACATGGTCAGACATCGACGACGGTATTCCCAAACATTGACATTTTGATAACACGGCCTGTTTTGCCTGAATGACTAATTCTATGATACACACAGCCTTGGACCAGGCGACGGAACCTACTCGAACAGAATTCGGTTTGCTCCATATAACAAACATGTGTATTTGGGAGTTGTGGAGTGTGGTGATAAATATGTTTACTTTTCTGAGTCAAATGTTTTTGTTATAAAATCTATGTTATTCCAGTGTCACTTTACGTAAAAGAGTGATCACATCATTGCGCAAGTTTATGTCGCTTTTACGGCGCATATCTCACGCGCTGGCGCACGGCCACGGATCTGTCATTTTATCATAAACGCATTTTCACTCACTGTATCCGTTAAATGACATCAAATTACATTAAGCGTGTTTATTTACTTAAAGTGACTTTGATATTGGTGCACGTATTTATATTACGATGCCGGAAAACCGTTTATGCTTTTCTATGAATAGATTTTAATAGCAAAAACAATATTCGATGTTTACGGCCGCTCTAAGATTGGTATAGATACTGTATAGACTGTATAGAAATAATTTTATAGGGATATCGAGTGTCGTGACACCTCGTAATAAATAAATCTAAATAAATAAATAAATCTTTCAGACTGACACACCAATTCCCTAGTTCCAAACTAAGCTGATGCTTGTACTATGGATACTAGGTGAACGGATAGACATACTTAAATACGTTTATAAACATCCATGACTCGAGTACAAATGTCCATGTTCATCACACGAAACATTTGCCCCTAGCGGGATTCGAACCCGCGACCCTTGGTTTCGTGGCCAGGGTCTCTGACCACTCGACCAACGGGCCAGTCAATGAATAAAATAATTGTTTAGATTGTTTAACTATTACGAAGTTTATGATTATGGCTATATTTTATAAAAAAAAAAACTGTTTCAAAGTCCAAGTTCAGTTACCATATAAATGCAAAATTTCGTACATCTATACATACATACATAACATCACGCCCATAATCCCATAATAAGCACATAATAAAGGGGTAGGCAGAGTCGATAGGGCAGCAAGCCCCTTCAACCACATTCAGCCAAAAATAAAGCCGGGCTGGGTTAGATGAAAGATTGTGAAAAAGCAGTGACAAGTGGCTAGCTCGTCGCCTACTCAGTCACATACCCAAAAGCCAGTAAACCATTAGTCGCCTCTTACGACATGCTGGGCAAGAATCACAGCTGGCACATTCTTTTTTTTTTTTGTTCCAGATCAAATGGGCCAACTCCCAGACCAACATGGGACTGTAAATGGAAAAATTTCGTTAACTCAATAGTGCATACATTTCTATAATGTTATCAGCATTTGCAATTGTTTTTATAAGGGGGTGTTAAATTCGGTGGTTTTTTTTTATTGAAACTGGAATAAATGTTCAATAAGATACGTACGTTGTTCATATGGAAACAATCCTATGGCCAAATTGTCAGGTTATCATTTAGATAAAACATTTTTTGGTCTTTTAATTAATATAAGTGAAAATTGTTTATTAAGAATTATAGTCACGAGTTCAAAGTTCAAATCTAATTTAAAGTCCACATGACGATATAGACATTCGCTATATTGAATGCTAGATTATGTAGTTTTGTGGTAAAAAAATTCGTTCAGCTAAACTACGTTTGGATACTGTTTGTTACATTATACTGCAACATAATATTTAACCGCGTATGCAAGTGACCGTGAAGAGGTTGCAGAAAAAGACCGGCACCGCGTCTATTAGTCGCCTGACGACGATTTATTAATAGCGGCCGCTCAAAAATAGCGTTTGATCCGATGGCCCATAAACACACGGCACCCCGCGCAGACGCCGCGACGTCACGCGCTAAACATAGCGCTCGCGGAGCCTGCGCCCAGCACTTGACCCCTTTACCCCCCTGCGCCCTCCTTCACCCCCCCTGCGACCCCCCGCGCCGCAACAATGAATTGATAAAGGGTCATTGCCGTGCGCGTACGCACGCGGCCTTGACCGCGCGGCGCAGGGCCGTTTATTTACCCAATCTCATTTGTTTTGTTTTTAATTTTTATTTGTTTTGTTTTATTTTTATTTTTTGTGATTCTTTTTTTAAACTCATTTTGTTTTTTTTTTCATTTAATTCTCTTTATTATAAAACTTAGCATTACAATAGCATTACAAAAATAATTTACATTCTTTATTCCCTATTAGGTACCTATACTTGGACTTAATGTTTAATTTGTGTTGGTGTATTCAAATATCATCTGTGAAGGTGTGTGATAGGTGTGTGGGTGTGTGTGTGTGTGTGTGTGTGTGTGTGTGTGTGTGTGTTTGCATTCATTCCCACGCCTTGAGAGGCGAGCATAGCTGTAAAAAAATAGGGGGAGGGCATCCATTCGGGGGAGGAACATTTGCATCATTCTATTCTTCCTCGTCGACGCCGACGCAACTCGGGCACACCGGCTTCCCCTCCATCGCATAGAAGGATTTGCCTTTCACTGCCGTTTGGCATTCCTGCATAACCGAAACATCCCATTAGAGACCTCATCTAAAAGTTCAGAAACGCTGTTAATGAACTTTTAGATTGTTATACTTGACCTGGCGCAGACGCTTCAGAGTAAACAAACCATTAGTTATATCAGGTTAAGCGCATTGTAGGTAATTGTCCTGTACTCTACTGTTGCATAGGAGTATACTACCTATTGTTGACAAGTCCACTCCTCCATTGCTGTCACCGCTAAAACAAAGTCTTCGGGGTTACCCAGGAACCTGTGAATTCAAATACAGACCTTGCAGACGAAGCAGTCGGGATGCCACTGGGTGTTGAGCGCGGAGATGTAGTTCTCCATGATGGGCTTGTTGCACCCTCCGCACTTAGGAGCGAACATGTCGAAGTAGTCAGCGCGACAGTAGGGCTTCCCGTCGCGTTCGTGGAACCCGTCCTCGCCGAACTGCTGGCCGCATTGCGCGCAGAAGAAGTGCTCGGTGTGCCACGTCTTCTCTAACGCTGTTACGCATTTCTGAAACATTGAAGGCTGTTGTTTGAGGAGCTGGTCTTAAGTCAATGTATATTGGTGAATGCTAAAGTTCCGTGAGATGTCGTAATTTGTTGCGAATGGCTACATAGTAAGTGGTAGACATGAAAGCAGTTCTGCAGCTATGACATCTAAAGTAATGACTTTAGTAGAATTTGAAGTCTAGTGAAGTAAAATTTTCTGGGTGTGTTTGATGCGTTGCAGAATTCTTCATGTTTGGGAGTGACTTCGTGGAACTTCAGCATTCAACAGGGACAGTGGATTGTGAACTGACATCTAAGATGGGCCCGTTGCAGTACGCGCAGCGCGGCGAGAACAGGTTGTGGTAGTCCGGCTCGCAGTAGGGCCGGCCGTCGCGCTCGAAGAAGTTGCGCGTGCCCAGCTCCTGCGTGCAATGCGCGCACGTGAAGTGCTCCGGGTGCCACGTGCGGCCCAGCGCGGTGATCACCTGCCCAGAAAACGTCCGTCAACATCACACTTATAAACACTCCAACACTATCCAGAAGCAAATTCGATTCACTATATCCAGCTGTTCAGTTCAAATCCTCCACCTGTCCGACGATGGGCTTCTCGCACGCGTTGCAGCATCCCTTCTGGGGCGTCTGTACTCCTTGGCGGCTCATGTCTGCTCGGAGCGATCCAAGCATATGTTCCAGAGAGGCGGATTCCGGCTGCCGGGGGCTGCTGCGGTAGTGCTCTTGCCACGCGCGCTTCTCGCGATACACGTGGGTCCCGCCCTCTCCTCCTGTGCCGCTGACCTGAAAGCGCAACAAAAATTATGCGATGTTACCCTCCGAACGTAAACTCTTCGCAGAGTCGAGTCCGGGCGTAAGATCGCAACGTACAGAAGGTAGCACCGTCCGGTCGTGGTGGACTGAGGCGAATGCGGTCCGAGTGAAATGTTTGACTATGTACTGTTAATATTATAAGCTCGGCCCCACCACGGCTGTGATGTAACGCTCGGGACTATCTTTAGATATGGGCGTGATGCGAGCGAGCGGGACGGGCGCGCTGGAGCGCTGCCTGCGGCGGCTGGAAATAGACGTGGACCAAGAAAGGAGACTTGTAAATATTATAATAAACGGAAAAGCGAGTGCCGAGTGCCGTGGTGCAGTGTGCCGACCGGCCCGGACCCCAGGCGCGTGACTCACGCGTCGATACTATCCCATCCGCACCTCGTAACGTTCAGTCGAGCGATTCGGTCCATCGAATTATAAATACGACGGTTTACTCCGAAAACACTGTTTTTATGAATGAAAAAAGTTGTATGGTTGTTGTGTGCACGAGGAGCAGGTTTAATGTGTCTTTTTGGCAAGCCCAACGTGCTTTTATGATATTTACTGTTCGCAGATGACGAGCGACCTCGCACTCCTTGGTGTCAGCTGCGTGAGTGCACCGCTGATGTCAACAACAAAGTTCAGCCTCAACAGATACACAACGAATCAATCACACTATAATTAGGACACAATCGTCGTAACACATCAGGAACACATGTTCGAAAACAAATGAAGCGCATTTTTTAAACCTAACTAATGTATGCAATTAAGAAATCTGAGCAGTCTAAGAAAGTGAAGGAAAACAGGTGCTCGTTTGAAATATGTGCAAACAGTTATACGGAGTGAGACTTATAGTTCTCATTAGGAATTTTGATTGCGTTGTTGTCGTCCATCAAGCCGTATAATGAGTCGTAGCGAGTGGACACGCCTCATCATTTCCTTTATGGCCTGGCACCAGAATTTCCAACAACTGCACAGAATAAAAGTCGAATAAAACTCAACAATTATACACCTTATGTAAAGGTGTTACGGGCCACTAGATTTTCATGCTATTAAGAAGTTTTACTCCAGATCTGATTTCAAGATACAGTAACACAGATTCGTCAGATCAACATTGATGGCGTATGTGTTGCATGTCTCTACCCAAGTCCAGCAGTCATCTGACCTATAAACGTATTTTGAATTCGTGGAGCGATGCGTTGAAGTTATCCAGCTCCTTAATGTCCTTGTCCTTGGGCATAGAGCATCACCTCTATGTCCGATTTTGGTGCTGATCGCCCTGTTGCATGTCTCCCACTAAGGCTCGCAATCAGCTGCTTAATAAACGCATCTTGAAGACCAAGACCGACGCCATGAAGATCCTTGGACATAGTACTTATACCTTTGATGCTGATTGCCATGTTGCATATTGCTGGGAGACTGCTTTCGCAGTCAGCTGCTTTTTAAACATACATACCTTACAAGTCAGAGAGAGGTCATACAGCTCTTTGATGTTCTTGATCCTTGGGCGGAGTGCCGATACTTTTGATGCTGAAGGCTTTAATGCATGTCTCCCAACAAAACTGGCAGTCAGTTGCTGTTTTAACATACCTTGAAGTCAGAGAGCGAGGCCATGAGGTCGTCAAGCTCCTTGGTGGCGGTGGAGGCGTGGTGGCGCGCGGCGGGCGGCGCGGGCGGCGGCTGCGGCTGCGGCTCCACCACCGTCTCCTGCACCGTCACCGTCACCTGCTTCGTGCCGGGCCGGGGCAGTGTGCCGGACGGGGGCACCGGCGATGTGGATGCACGGCTGCAACGACATTTTAATGGTTATCGGAATGCCCATATTGGCCCGGGACTTAAGAGGTACATCCTTTGAAATGAAATGAAATGATCTTTATTTATATAGGCTTACAAAAAGCACTTATAAATCGTCAGAACAAAATAAATATAAATATAAACCGGTTCAAACAGCAGATTCTACCGAGAAGAAACCGGCAAGAAACTCGATAGTTACTCTTTTAAATGCCTAGTCTTAATAGCTATTATGTAGTTACAATATTTTTTTTTGTCAATTTAAATCTATCAGTGCAGACGAACAGCCTATTATGCGACTGGCCATATATTCTTATCATTTAAATAATCTTCTACCTTATAGTAGCCCTTTTTAACCCTCATTCATTTATAGTAGCCCTTTTTAATCCTCATATTTCATTCCTCCAAGTTGTGTTCTGTGTCTAGCATGTCGTGAATGATCTATTGGGTAATGAGTTTGTGATTGAGTAGACTAGTTTTGCACAACTTTCTGTGAAACGCCTTCATGTACTTCAATTTAATTATTGGCAAAAAGTTAGCTGGTGTAGATTCTATCAACTACAGAATCTAAACTCAACGTCAGATTCCTGAAAAAATATTGTTATTTGAATTTTTGATATCAAAATATCAATATAAAAACAATAATCAAGAAGTTATTTATTATTCTTTTTTTCTTCTAATAATAGTGTGCATATAAAATTATCTTCACACTCGAAATCAATAACACATCATCTGTCAACACATTTTATTTTCGAGTTTCATAATGAAGATTTACGTTACAATTAATCGTAATTGACGTTTCGGTTTTGGATTGAAGTGAATTCGCATAAATTAAATGTATATTTTCACTGCCAAGGCCGCTTCAGGCCATTGTTGTGGCGGGCGCATAAATATCACGGGCATCACAAATTAGCTCGTGCCCTAATGAATGCGGCGTGTGAATAACTGCTGTCCAGCCGCCGGTCACGGCTGGCGTCGCCAGATGTCCCAAATTCCGCGGGACGTTCTGATTTTCTAGTGTATGGTGATGCGTGTTAATTTTCCCACGATTGGGACGCCAGCGTAGCATGTATTTTGGACGATAATTTTGACAGGAATAATAAATCACTTTATAAAGTCTTTTTTGCTGTCCCGATTTGAAAGTTAGAATCGTGATAACTATTGTCATCTGTCCCGAAATTGAATCTACTAGCCCTGACAGCACTAGGCCGACGGCTGATGCGCCGGAGCAGGTGTCTCGCGCTCACAAACTAATTGCGGTGCGGAAACGTGCGCGGGAGCGCATCGGCGACGCGTCCTGCCAAATACAATGCGCTTTTAACCGACTTGTTGATGCGTTTTCGGTTTCATTTGCTGATCGAAGGAAGCATGATAGAAATAGGTAGTTGGCTTTACAAGTCTGTTGGAATTCTGTAGTGTAAATTTGGTAGTGTAAATAAACGCAGTGTTACACACACGAGCGTCTTGATCAGGGACTTAAAATAATGTAAAAATTGTTTTTCTTGACTGGCCTCTTGTGAAAGGCTAATAGTGTATTGAGTTCGTGATGGTGTAGGTAACGAGCAAGCCGCTTATCACTAATTTGTCGCAATTTTCCAACGTTATCAATTTTATTTTTGGTTGAAGACTACTACAATTAATAAACTTGAGGACTTGAGGCCTCATAGTTTGTGGGAACGCCTGTTATACACACATGCGTAGGTAATGCAGGATCTGGCTTAATGTTAATTTACTCTCTATGGCAGAGAGCCTGTGAGTGCATTAATTTCTTATGAGAATAATCATCTGTCTCAAAGTGATCTATGGCAGAGTCTGTGCGATCTCTGACATAGATCATTACGACTCACTTAAGTTCACTAAGACTTAATGATAGTAGGCCACAAGCAGATATGTGAAGAGGTAGTTTTAAGCCAGAGAATCTGGAGTAAAACGTCTGTAACAGACGTAAAGATCTTTAATATTAGTACTTCTTCTATGACGCTGCAAATTTTGAGATACCTTTGTATTACCAGAGATTTCGGTTCAATGCCTTCCCGGCACCCATGAGGGTCTTACGCTAAAAATATACTATCCATCATCAGACCGACAGCCAAATTCTGAAATGACGCCAATTGCCAGCCAACTGAAAAGAGTTTTTCCAATTTTGCTAACTGCTGCCAAAATACAATGGCTTCGTAAATATTGTTTGACAAGTTTAAGTTACAACATAGTAAACTCTGCTAGTTGTCTGACTAGCGAAAGAATAAATAGAAATTGTAATTTATTGAATATCATATTAATGTTTGTAATTTGATACAATGCCCTATTTGACAGAAACAATTGGTTTCATTTAAACCGAAGGAAATACCATAAAATGATTCTTAGTGGACCATCTGGTTCTCTATCAAAGTCGAATAATTGAGTCTAAAATTAATAGTTGCGGACGACCATATCTAGTATTAATGCAGCAGTCAGTATGTTCAGAAATCTCACGTTGATAGTACCGGCGACTCGCCCGGGAAGTGCACAAATGTCGGCTGATGACGTCGATAGCGCATAGAATCGACTCCTGAAACCCGATCCATTGTTAGCGCCTAACTTTAGTATTCGCTGACGCAAGCGCGATCTTGTCAACACGCCCTAGAATAACACTATGATATTTATTACTCCGAAACGTGACGATAACGGCCACCGTACAGAAATACTTCAGACGGAAACCATAAATCAATACTGGCATTCGATCATGAATGCGCTAGCTCTCAGAAAAATATTATTCACAAGACTGTCGAGCATCGAATCCTGAATCCGAAAAGCGATGCTCCAGTTTAGTTTTCAGAACCGAACATGTTTTTTCTTCAAATACATATTTAAAGTGTCAGAACTGCCAGAGACATCACCTTGGCCTTTATCTCAAGACACGCTATTTTTAGTTTCTTCTTGTAGTTTTGTTAGTGAGGAACTTTCATCCTTGTACATGAATGATTCTCGACATTAGCGCTTTAGACGCAGTCTTTTTAAATACACAGTATTTATTTATTATATAAATTTATTTCACACGCTACGGAGGGTAATATTTATTTTGCAATAAAACAAGCTGCCAAGAGCGCGACTGAAAAGCGAGAACTAGAAATGAGATCTTGAAGGTACGAGGCAAGGAGAAGAATAAACATTGAAACCTCAAACACCTTTCCGAGCAGGGTAACATAACTATATCTGAATTAAAGAATTTTATTAATACTAAGTGCACAAAAATTTATTAAGAACATCCGCTTCGACAGCGATCCTGGATTTGTTTTCGTCTAGTTACTGCATTGAAGCGACTAGTCTAAGTCATTGCATTGTATTCTTAGGTAAAAGAGCATGAATTATTGTATCATGGATATCGTCAGGTCTCGACGGAAAACAATTTGAAGAAACCTGCATGATTACAATAGTATATATCTGACCATGAAATACACCTACAGTAACGTATGTAGAATGGTTTCAGATTATTTTCCAACTATCAAATTATTCATTGCATTAAATTACAAACGTTTCAAAAACTAATCTGTTAATATAGAGTAAAGAACACGTTAGGTATTCTATAGGGACATGGTATTCCATTGTTTATTTGACTGGCCCGTTGGTCGAGTGGTTAGAGACCCTGGCCACGAAACCAAGAGTCGCGGGTTCGAATTCCGCTAGGGGCAAATGTTTCGTGTAAAGAACATGGACATTTGTACTCGAGTCATGGATGTTTATAACCGTATTTAAGTATGTCTATCCGTTCGCCTAGTATCCTTAGTACAAGCATAAGCTTAGTTTGGAACTAGAGAATTGGTGTGTCAGTCTGGAGAATTTATTAATTTATATAAAAGTAAACATACATGTAAATGCGTAGGCGCCGAGCTAGCCACTTGTCACTACTTTTTCACAATTTTCTATGTAACTCAGCCAGCTAGGGCTAGCTACCCCTTTGACTCTGCCTACCCATTCGAGGATTACGGGCGTGATAATATGTATGTATGCAAGCATATAGAACTCTATAAACATGGTTTACTTAAGATCTGAGTCACGTTTCAGTAAACGCCCAAATACCTAATATGACTAGTTATCTACTGGTCTGCTCTGGTTTGGTTAATTTATGCTTAAATTTTGTAAACATCGTTTTTTTATATTTTGGTGTCTGACAAGCCAACTTCACGACATGGTTCAAATGCAAATATGATCTATAGACCCCTGTAAAATATGTTGTTGAAAAGAGTAACTAGCGAGTTTCTTGCCGGTTTCTTCTCGGTAGAAGCAACATTCCGAACCGGTGGTAGATTCATATTATTAGTTGATTTTCCTATTGAATTGACGATTTATAAGTGTTTGTTTCAAACCTATATAAATAAAGAGTATTTTGACTTTGACTATCATTGTCGTACAAGGCACAAAGCGTACGCCTCGGCTAGACAATGTTACGCTCACCGAAATAGCCGTGAGATCACGGGTAACGTTCGGATCACGTTATTTACTTGCCTCTAAAGCAATGGCACTATTACCAGTCCATCGGTGCAAAGAACTGAAGATTTATACGCGTTTTGTAATAGCTCATTGTAGGCGGACCGAGTGGTGCGCGGTGTGACCACGATTTTGAGAGGACAAACCGAATTTTATCCGGTAAGATTTAATTGGCAGTAAATAAGCAATTTTTTTTTATCAAGTTATGATAGCAATGAAATTAAACAATAACTGTTAGTTTAGTTCCTAGTGGTAGTTTTTTTTTATAGAATACTAGCTTCTGCCTGCGGCTTTGCTCGCGTGGTACATCGATGAAACATAGCCTATATGTTTTTCGGGTGTATGAGCTATATTATTCTAAAGTTTCATTAAAATCCATTCAGTAGTTTTTTTGTGAAAGAGTAACAAACATACAATCTTTCGCATTTATAATATTAGTAGGATTATAACAGGATCTTTAAGTGATTCTTATTTATTTCTTCTTCCATAAATGCTTTAGAATAATCTTGTGTATTGGAAGTTGGCGGAGCTTAGGAATCATCTACGCGTCGGTTTGTTTTCTGAAGAATCGGATCTTTTAACGAAATACCTTTGTACACACTTTTCCGAACAGAATAGTTCCTAGTGCATTATTACGATCAGAAAAGAGATTTCGAAATATGTATCTTTTATTTTACAACATGTATAAACGAAGTCCCATCTGTCCCATTACGCCATTGACGCACAGGCACACGCGCATGAGTGATTATTACAACAAAACGCGCGTAACGGTGACGTAGCGAGCTATTTGTGGGCGGACTACAAAAATACAGATTTTCACACGGCCCCGTCGGCCCACGGGCCGCGCCGAAATACCGCGGGCCACCCCGCCTCGCTTGCGGCCCGCCTGTCGCGCAACGGGGAACACCTGCTTGTCTCGTGTGGTCACCCGACACCCGGGGTCGATATTTGACGTAAAAGTAAACTTAATGACAATTAAATGTTCATGTGGGGTTGGGACATTGTGGGTCCGCGGCCGAAAACTGTAAGCTCGAAACCTTAACCTTACTAACTCAATTGAATCGAATAATAGGAAAGGTCCAGGGACAGGACTTGGCTCATGTTTATCTGAGACAAAAAAAAAAGAATGTGCCAATTGTGGTTCTTGCCTAGCATGTCGTAAGAGGCGACTAATGGTTTACGGGCTTTTGGGTATGTGTCTAAGTAGGCGACGAGTTAGCCACTTGTCACTCCTTTTTCACATCCTTCCATCCAACCCAGCCCACTGTCCCATGTTGGTCTGGGACTTAAAAAGAATATGCGAACTGGGGTTCTTGCCTAGCATGTCGTAAAAGGCGACTAATGGTATATCGGGTTTTGGGTGTGTGATTGTGTAGGCGACAGGTTAGCCGCTTGTCACTGCTTTTTCACAATTTTCCATCTAACCCAGCCCGGCTTTATTTTTGGCTGAATGTGGTTGAAGGGGCTTACTGCCCTTTCGACTCTGCCTACCCCTTCGGGGATTATGGGCGTGATGTCATGTATGTATGTATGTATGTATGTATGTATGTATGTATGTATGTATGTAGGTACCTACTTCGTTCCGGTCCAAATTTGTTTTATAAGCAATTTAACTTCCCGCCTTATCATTAACAATACTCATCATTTAGCATCTATAGGCATTAGGCAATATGATAATGTAGTCGCTGATGATGATGATTTTTATTATCTACGTGTCTCCATAGACAACGTTACGGTAATGGTACCGTAATAAGTAAATCTTTACGTTGTGGAATTTAAGAGTCTTTAGTGCTATACATTGACATCAAAGTTACGCACTAAGCTACCGAGTAAATTATAATTAACTAGCAGCGCCCTGCGGTTTCACCCGCATAGTTACCGTTCCTGTAGGAATATGGGAATAGGAATATATAATAAAATATAGCCTATGTTACTTCCGGATAATGTAGCTTTCCAATGGTAAAATAATTTTTGAAATCGGCACAGTAGTTTTTGAGTTTATTCATTACAAACATACATACAAACAAAAATACAAGAATACAAATCTTTCCTCTTTATAATATTAGTATTAGTATAGAAGTAAGTATAGATAAATATTAGTGTCTAAATTATTGTATCCTCTTCCTCTCTTCTAATATTTCCAGTGCCCGACTGGGTCTATAATTTAATGTAAGTACTGTACCAAAATTATAAAAGCAATGAAATGATTTGATTTGAAGTTATCAACACTTAACAGTTAACAACACGAAAGAACGCCAATAATGAATATTTTACAATTAAATTACGCAGTTCCCTATTTATATCTATCTTTACACATAATTTAAAAACTTTCAACAGGAAACTATGGTTCCATTCTGCGCACTAAAGCATATTCTTTTACGAGCGAAGCTATTGTTGCGACCGCAAATTGAGCTTCGTGTGTAAACACGTCATCAAACCCACATCAAAGCGCTTCAATGTATCGCTACAGCGCCACCGTCGCCGTACTATATGTATATTTACCTGCTCGCATATAGAAGATGGATCGAGAGTCGTTTATAAAAAAACACGGTTAAAATTACAGCGTGGGTGAATTTTGAATATTATTGAGAGATTTAAATATAAAAGCGCTGGACAATACTATACAGTCGTTGTCAACTGTTTTTTTGCTGTGGCTAGAGCGGTGGTAGCTCAATGGTAAGGACACGCGCCTCTTAACCGAGGAGTGCGGGTTCAAACCCGGGCATGTACCTCTGGATTTTTCAAATCTATGTACGTATTTATACCACTAGCTCGACGGTGAGGGAAAACATCGTTATAAAACCTGCCAATTCAAACAACTTTGGATTTGTAACCATGATCCAAAAATTGTCTGGTTCCCCTTATCTTTGGGTTACGAAGTTCAGATCGGCAGTCGCTTCAATGTAATTACCAGACTCACCAAATCCTGGATCATGGTCTAAGCGGACCCCGTCTAAGCACGGGACATAACGTTAGGAAGATGAAGATGATGATGCTAGATTTTGTTAGGTGCTTCTCCTTCAATTGGATACTAGAATGGTCATTCCAGAGTTGCATAGACCCTGGTTTAGGTTTTAGGTTAGGTAGGAAACACAGAAAGTCTTAAGTCTCTCTCTCTCTCTTATTCTCGCAGCGCTATCCCCGAGGAGCCATGGAAATTCCTTCTATCTAACACCGTATTGTTGAGAAGGAGAAATATAGGTAAGGCACTAAGTGTTGCTCATATTGATATAAAAATATATATGATTGTCATCCACCATGCTGGGACGTTAAGTTTGCAACCATAAAGTTTTACATCTCTTACGTATATTTCCAAGTAAATATTCTTCCATGGCTTAATTCGAGACCTACGCAGACGAAAAACTATGCAGACCCTGTTCATATTTTGCGCCTCATGGTTAACCCGATATACGCACAGTGTACGACGTACGTGCAGTAGTATTTTTTTTTTCTCTTTTTTTTCTTTTTTTTTTACTTTTTATGTATATTAACTATTTGTAAGGAGCTTTTTGGAAGCCTATTTAAATAAAGATATTTTGAATTTGAATTTGTACTGTATGATTTATAAACCCACCGTTTCCGGTTTCGGACCCAAAGGGTAAAAACAGGACCATATTACTACTGGCTCACACGACTCCACTGTCCGTCTGTCTGTGTGTTTTCACATCCATGATACGCAATAGAGCATTTGAGTTTGAGTTTCATAGCAATGTAGACTCACCCATTGTGTACGTCTGTGCTGAGCTGGTCGAGCAGGGAGTCGACCGTCGGCCGCGTGGATGGACTGGTGGCCCCATTAGTGCGAGCGTACCCGTCCGTCACTGGAACAACGAACATACACTTTATCAACCGCTGCCCTTCAATTGTTATTTATAGAAAGATCTCTTGCGAAAGGGTTTCCTGTTTACTATGAGTTGGGGATTTATGATTTCTTTTAATATTTAAAATATTGCTAACCAGTTGTTGTCTGTGATTCCGTACGCAATGTATGGTTTGCAACAAAAAGAGTTGACCTGAATTAACGCATGTAGCTTTATCATACTCATATTATTGTCCCATGTTGGTCTGGGACGTAAAAATAATGTGCCAGCTGTGTTTCTGGCCTAGCATGTCGTAAAAGGCGACTAAAGGTATATGGGATTTTGGGTATGTGATTGTGCAGGCGACGAGCTAGCCACTTATCCCTACTTTTTCACAATTTTCCATCTAACCCTGCTCAGATTTATTTTTGGTTAAAGGGGCCTGCTGCCCCTTTGACTTTGCCTATGAATATATATATTATAAAGAAGAAAATACAATTAATTGTTTGTTTGTTTGAATTGAATGGGCTCCGACACTACTGACAAATTCCTTCACCAATGTAAAGTAACTTTATCAGCAAGTAACATAGGCTATATTATATCTCCGCATTACCACGGGAACGGGAACTAGGCGGGTGAAACCGCGGGGCGCTTCTATTCCTCAATAAAGCTACAATTAGGTCATGACATGCGTCACAAACTAATAAAATAGGGTACCTAATTAGGACTGTCATGACATTTAATTCTCTTCCCTTTTGCACATAATTCCATCTGACATATTACCAGCTGGAGTCGTATTCGTAACAAAAACAACGCCTAAGAGGTTTAAGCAATATTTTATAAACACTGATGTACATTTAAAGAGAGAGTTCATGCCAAAAGGCGTAAAACACAATAAACATCTCAGAGCTTCGTAATTAATGAGGCGGAGCGCACAAGCCCGCTCTCAGACTGACCGTAACACTGCGTCATACAGTTGCGCTAACTCAATGCGCTAGATGACTCAACTCTGAAACACACTTTTAATTTCTGATGTTGTGTTTACTTTCAAGTGTAAGTTACATTGTAAATGCGACAATAACTTAGGAAACATCATGTTATATACGCCATGTACACATTCGTATTCCTTGAATAAATATAAAAAAAATACTTCTCCAAAATGTGCAGTGCCTAGATGCAAGATTCATTCACTCCATTTTGCGGCGCATTTCCTCAATTTTAAATTATCTCAAAGAGATGGCGCAATAAACTGCGCCTGAGTGACTGCGCTGACGCAAATACTGTCTACATCAGCGAGTTTTTACGAGGACGTCTCAGGGTACATTAGTAAAAGTCATGTTTACACCGACATTAACCCGAGGATGAGGTATACGATGAAAATAAAAGCGCTTCTAATTAGGACCGAGGCCAGATATAATGATTGTGTTCACGTTCGGTGTTGGACGCGGGACAGGTGTGTTTGTGCGGTCGCCATCGTTTCGGATTTGTTACGGATTAGTCGGGACTAGAATAGTTTTTAGATATATTACAACTGAGGTATTCGTAGCCGCTGGTGTTTTTATTCTAGATGTTTCCTTTGCTTTTAAGCAAAGGATGCACTTGGCGTTGAACTTACTTTTACAAACAAAAAAGAAATGTGATTTTTAATGGGGAAAAATAATATATACCATACCTACACATCCAGATAAAGTATAAAAAAACCACTGAAACATTTTAGTTATATTTTCCATTATTCTTTGCTTTGCTTAAATCATATATTCCAAGCGTTATATGTCCCGTGCATAGACGGGGTCCGCTTAGACCATGATCCAGGATTTAGCGAGTCTGGTATTACATTGAAGCAACTGCCGATCTGACCTTCGTAACCCTAAGATAGGGGAACCAGACAATTTTTGGATCATGGTTACAAATCCAAAGTTGTTTGTATTTGCGGGTTTCATCACGATGTTTTCGACGAATATTGGTCCTGGGTGGGGTCGAACCCACAACTCTTGGCGCATGGGGCAGGGTCCCTACCGAATGCGCCATCAACTTTTCATAATATTAATATTAATTTAACAGAAGCTCATGTCATACAAGACACAAACATTGTGTAGGCTTGTTATTAGCAGCCGATGTTACAATGTCTGCCTCGCAAAGCAGTAACGCATTACCGTTTATTATGCCTGTCATCCGATTGCACAACGAATCGGTATTAATCGTGTTTTGATTTAATTAATAACCCATGTCGGTCTGACAACTCAAAAGTATGTACCAACTGTCATCTGTGAGGTGTACGTAGTGGTAACCACACTGTCTGAGGCCTGTGGCAACTTTATTGGATGGAGTCCTCGCTGTGGAAGGATGTAGGAGCCGTGAAAGCCCAGGCTCACTTACCACGACTATATTGGTCGTGTATTAACAGAAGGTGATGTTAGGCGTCATAGAAACCGTAGAGCTTGTATGAAAAGGATCATGAATGTTGAAGAGGTGTGTAAGGATCGTGCCATATGGCGTTCGGTTCTCTATGCCCACCCCGCTAGGGAAGTGGCGTGAAGTAGAGTCCTCGCTCAGTGTCAGAATCCGATTTCAATGCTACAGCGTAGTGTCTACGGGCCCTGCGGGGGCCCTCCGTACGGGGGCTCGTGGCATTTGCCTGTACTGCCACTGATTTGTCGCATGTTGGTCTGGTACCGAAAAACAATGTGCCAACTGTGTTTCTTGCCTAGCATGTCGTAAAAGGTCGCCTTTGATTTGATGGTGATGGTGTATTGGAATCGCAGGCGTTATAGTATGTTTGCAAGTACAATTAAAATAAACGAATCGTGGTCCGTCATTACTCTCATCATTAGCCTTGTCCTTAAACGCAGCGAGTCGCGGCCGGCTCGGCCCTGACGCGTCACCGTCACCGCCAACGCCAGGGCCACGGGGACAATTCAGTCAGTGATGTCAACTCGTAACACGTGATAGCCAGCGCGACGAGAATAAATTGACAACCATTCGTTAACATAAAACAGCTTAAAAAAGAAATGTCATGAATCACCGACAATGATGAAAGAAAATGTGTACGTAAATAGTAAAAAACGTGTCAGCTTTAGGAATGTTGACAGCATAAACAAACAATTCGACGTTAATATTCCTTTAAAAAAATAAATAACATTAAAGACAGGCCAGATATACTAATATGTGAAAAAAAAATTACAGACATTGAAATAATTTTACAGCCAGCACATAAAATCAAGAACTAAAAAAAGAAGGACTCCACGCTGTCATACTATAGCGTCAGTGGCGGATTTACAGTGTTGGCCGCCCTAGGCCCGAGGCCATAATTCTCAGTACTAACGCGTCATCACTTAATTTTTCACACGATTGGCCGGCTCTAATATCTGGCCGCCCTAGGCCCGGGCCTACTGGGCCTTAGGGTAAATCCGCCACTGTATAGCGTGAAGCCACGTTTATGCATGTGTGAGTGAGATCCTTTTAGATACCAGATATCGGATATCTATCATTTGGAGCGCTTATTATGTCAATGTGTGACGTAAGTCGCGTCTCAAGTTGGAGCACCTGAGAAACTTCAATGACTAGTTAATGGCGCGGAGTCCTTCTTTTTTTACTAGTCCATGTATCAAACATTGCGTTTGGACAGTCCAAAAAAATATATCAATTGAAAAGTGGTGTCAAGTTCTCTAAAATGCTCCCAAGACCCAACACATCATTGAGATAATGTGTTTAACGGAACGTCTGGTTATTCAAGGTAATTTGTACATAAAACAGATAGCTCTAATGAGCAATGTCACCCAGTCAAACCGGTGTCAGTAACGCGTTCAAGGATTCATAACAGTTAATGAGGCGTTACTTCCAAGCTTCGCGCGCGAGACTTTTGGAAGCGATTCTGGGTAAGCTCCAGCTGTTTTTCCGTTGATCACGTGCAGTATACACGACATATTTGTTTCACAATACACTCAATATTGCCATAAAAACATTTACACGGGTGAGAATTTGCTAAAATATAAATTACTTTTATTATTAAAGATGATAAACGGCATGTCTGATAGCGAGCGGTCAATCCCTATGAACTTCAGCAATGCAAGAAGTGCGTAGCCGACCATGCAATTGCCTTTATAAATTATTTTTAAGAACTCTAGGCGTAGTCTCTATGGTAGATATCTAATTTATTCAATAAATTAATGTACTAAGTAGATGAAACAACTAACACGCCGTGTCGTAATTGCATAGAAACATAGGCCAGAAAGAAGTGACCTCTGTGGCATTAAAAATGTAATCGGCTCTTTTTAATAATAATAATAAATAATAATAAATTCTTCAGACCGACACACCAATTCCCTAGTTCCAAACTAAGCATATAAGCTTGTGCTATGGATACTAGGTGAACGGATAGACATACTTAAATACTTTTATAAACATCCATGACCCGAGTACAAATGTCCATGTTCATCACATGAAACATTTACCCCTACCGGGATTCGAACCCACAACCCTTGGTTTCGTGACCAGGGTCCCTGACCACTCGACCAAGTGCCCTGTTTTTGATGTGATTCTTAAACATTGAGATTGACATTAATTTCGTCAATACTTTTCGACTCATTATCATCTGTCCACGTTGTAAGGCCATCATGGACATCATCATAGATTTTGACGTAAATCATCAATAATTCCAAGACATAATTCAATTTAAAGAACACGTTATTTAAGACCCTTAATTATTTATCAATTTACTTTATTACCACATTTTGTTTTTAAATTGATTGCTTTGAAAACATTTTAATAGTCAGTCAGATGAATATGCTAAGCCAATATGTTACACCTCAATATTTTTATACAAAATCTATGGAAGCATTGCCTTTTGACAGCTCATAAAAAGTAGTAGATTGTGGTAGACTCAATTTGTTCTGTTTTGTATTACTTGACGATTTATAAGTGCTTTTTTGAGGCCTATATAAATATAGATATTTTTATGTATGAGTTTGCGTTTAATTAGGTATGTCAAATTGGATCTACCCTATTTGGAACTCGAACGCAGCGCACGCGCCGATTCTTTTGTTCGACACGTGTCGCGCCACGCACCCGCACCGGTTGCGTCAGCAGGGCGCGAGACGGCGGAATGGACGGGCCGCCGACGAACGGCGCGAGCGACTGTTGTTCCATCACATTTCACATTTCGCGCTGTTAATGCCACTGTGAAGACGGAGTGTTCCGCTTCAGCATTGTTTCAGAATGTAAAGTCGTAAAAATGATATTCGTAACATATAGCATAGCAACAGAAATAATACTGTTTGATGTACTGATGATAAACTTGTTTAAATTGCAGCAAGTTTTAGCAACTTAATAATAAAAAAGATTATACTAGATTTTATTTCAGTTTTCCACTGAAAACACTGTTTTATTAACACTGTCTTTATCCATACTGTACAATTTGAACCAGGCTTCTCTTTTTTTTAAATTTATTTACATCTATTGACAAAAAGCGATTACGACCAATTTTGTGCGTAATATTATCTGATAAAAAAAACAAGCGTAAACATTTGTGCTTCTGAAATCAATTTTAGTAAAATATCACCTTGATTAATGTGAGTTGTGATTCAAAGTCAAATATCTAAATTCTAGTGTCAACACGGTGCCAAATGTCGTTATGGAGTCTATAACTCGAGATTTACGCGCAGGAGATGTACGTTTAAGATGTCATTCGGACGAATCAGCGGTGTGATTCAGAGTGGAAAATTAAATTTTAAACTGAGCTATTTTCACTTATATCAGGTAGATCGAGTCTCAAAGTCATCTTCGTACAGTCGTATGTATGTCAAGCTAAGTGGTTCACGCGAAAGTAATTAAATTTATTTACATTAATTATTACGTATTCATCCAGATGCAATATATGACATATATTCTATTTCACACTAAATTATAGCACATAAGTCAACATTTACTCGATAGAAGTTAATTCTGTAAAATGTTACATTTCGTAATTTTTGCATAAATTAATATGAGTCTATCAGTCAGTCCAGGAAGGTCCTGGGTAGGGTAAAAAAATTTAACGTATGTCCATATTTTCTCCATTTCCATATTCATATGTCCATATTCCTCATGTCCATACTCAAGAACTATTTGCAAAAGTAAATCATTTCATTTAATTTCAACCCATCTGAACAATATCATTTCGCGTGTATTATTTTAGTTGGATTATGAAGTCAAAAATTAACGGCTACCTAAACTGATTTCATTTAATAGTGTTTCTTTTTTATAAAACCACTTAAGCCAATTAGCCGAAACATTTTTCAACATTTTCAAACGCAGCGCGAAGCCGCCATCCCTCACCGGGTAGTTACAAACACATTTATTACCAGCGCAATTAGCGACCCGGTAAAAGCGCCCCGGCGGCGCAAACGCAGTCCCCAAACAAACCGCGCGGTGCAACCGCGTCTATTTCCGCGAGGCCGGCAAAATGGCGGCCTTGCCAAAAACAACATTTGCTATTAGTTTCCACGATACTAAACACAACATTCGTCATAATATTTCAGCACATATTTTTTTCGAGTTGCCATGCTAAATAGCCGTTGAGTGCAAATATTAATATTACACGATGTAAATATAAAATAATTTACTTTACATCCACAACTACGGCTATTATTGTCTAACAGCGAATAAAAAGGAAAATAAATACGTTTACAAATTCCACATGTCATATTAGGAAAACATATTACTTATGCAATAAAGTTAGGAAATTTAGCTAATCCAGGTTTATTTTATGCTAAAAGTGGTTAAAGGGGCTTGTTGCTTCTAAGACTTTACTACCCCTTCGGAGTGATATTGTATTAGTATATTTTCTTGATAATTCGAACGCTAACCCGACTAACTTCGTTCCGCCTAACAGTCAATGAGGAGCTTTGCTCTTGCAAACTGATATTTTTTTGTATTGATGAATATCATATTTCAATACTTATTATCGTATTCCGGACGAAGACTTCCAAAAACACAAAAATCATAAAAATTGGTTCACCCGGTCTTGAGTTATAAATGGTGTAATTAACACGACTTTGTTTTATATATCTATTTATATATATATTATAAAACAAAGTCGCCGCTTCTGTCTCTCAAACTACGCAAGGGATGTTGCGGTTTTCACCACCAGATAAAGTGATTCAAGAGAAATGTATGTTCCATATTGTTTTATGCTGACCGTGCGAAGCCGAGGCGTATAAGTTTTAAAAGAATACACACCTGTTCGTTCACTGTAGGAATTCTTGTCGGCGTAGTTCCCGTACCGAGCGTTGCTCAGATCATCAAGCAGGGTGTCCAACTCGGAGAGGTTGCCCCGGCCGCCGGTGCGCCCGTAGCCGGCGGACTGTCCCCCGCCGTAGCCGGGCGTGTGGCTACCGTAGCTCGCCTGGCTGCTGCCGTAAGACTTCACTGGTATCGTCCTTTCGATGGAGTTTGTGTTCTGGTATGTGGGCTGTGGACAAACAATAATGATTTAGGACTTTTCTATGGGTTGATTTAAATTTTAAATATGAACTGGCTCGAAAACGCATTTGGTAGTGAACCTGCTCTATGCGCCAAGGGTTCTGGATTCGATCCCCACTCAAGACAAACATTCGTTTGACGAACAGGTACTTTTGTTTGTTCTATGTCTGGGTGTTAATATCTAATATTTACGTATATATTTGTAATACTACTGTTGAATCTGATATCCGTAACACAAGTGCTTAAGCTACTTAGCTCGGAGTCAGATCTATGTATGTGATGTTGTGGGATATTTATATAAAAAAAATGTGATGATTTGGGGTCTTATGCGTAAGCGGAGATTGTTGTGTTTCTTCATCTTTTCCTTATCTATGGATTACGAATGTAATAAGAACTGCAAGATAAATGGACAGCCCCGTTAGTGTAATGGTTCAGATATCGCGTCAAACGCAAAAGTTCGCACCCCACACTAGGACAAACATTTGTTGATGAAACAGGTATTTGTCAATACTCCCACCGATTTTGTTTTTGAAAACGCACGAGTACTTAAGCTACTTAGATATTTTCGTATGTGATGTCGTCTGATATTGATTTATTTGAACAACATATTTCCATTACACCTTGCACTTACAGATGAATGTTTCCTACATAAATAAGGCAAGCAGCAATGTAAATCAATAAACACACTATACGTTTTCTTCTAGTCATTACTCTCGCAACTCAAATACAGAGCATAATTCGAGAACTGAAGTAAATTACTGTAATGAATGGGTTAAAGTAATTGCATATAATTTACGGCGGGAAAGAGGGCATGAGAAAACAGATGGGCTTCCTTTACTGAGGAGTGTCACAGCTGACAGTACCCATAGAAATCGATATTGTAGGCGTCTGATAGGGTAGATATCATAATTATTTATTGAAGAGTGGTAATACCTCAATAGATAAAAAGGGCCAACTTGCGAAGGGTTTAGTTTTGAGCAAAGTATTTGAATTTTTATATTAAGTATCGTGAGTAAGGTCATAGTGAATTAAACATTTTGTGATATCATGTGCAACCGTAGTATTAACACATTTGACACCACATGTTTGTGAGCTCAAATGACCGTTTGACAACTTCTGACACTAGATAAATGCAATAATTACAAACAAACAAATAAAATTATGAAGTGTAAGAAAAATGTTTTAAGGAAAATCTTTGCGCTTCAAACGTGTCATATTAGAAGCCCAAAAGACAACTTGACGACTTCTCATCCTAGACAAATGCAATTATTACTAAACCACACAAACAAAACTACCCAATCAAAAAACCCTAAAGGGTTTAAACTCCTTCTAAATTCAAACTTGACGGCTTTAAACACAGTAACGGTTTCAAAGACACGTCGAAATAGCTAGTTTTGAGGAAAACGCAAAGTTTGGCACACGTCTCGGAGCGTGCGGCTGGTGTTGCGCGGCGCGGGAGCCCTAAATCACGGTAACATCACTATAGCGCCTCGACACGGGTAATTTATCATTGGCAGCCGCTCCTGGCGTGTTTGGGAACTAGTGAGGGCTGACTTACGTGTTGGTACACGAATATTGAACAAAACATTTTATGTCAAGTACTAGACTACTCCTTATGCCTGAGCCTTATATATCGTTCCATTCTAGGTTTCATTCGCTATTACGATCGGTGAAAGTGCACTACAAAATCGGTAAAGGAGAAATATGGTAACAGGTATTGTCCCATGGTGGTCTGGGACTTAAAAAGAATGTGCCAACTGTGTTTCAACTGTGTTCTTCAACATGTGGGAAAAGGCGACTAATGGTATATGGGGTTTTGGGTATGTGATTGTGTAGGCGTGAAGCTAGCTACTTGTCACTACTTTTCCACATTTTTCCATCTAACCCAGCCCAGTTCTATTTTTGGCTGAATGTGGTTTTCGGGGCCTACTACTCCTTTGCCTCTGCCTACCCCTTCGGGGATTATGGGCGTGATGTTATGTATTATGTATGTAGATATTGCCAGTATCATATGACAGTGACTCATTAGCGGTAACATCACTATTACCGTTTCAGGCGCATTCAATTTATCATGTGCAGGCGCGTCTTACATGCTTTATAGCTTTTACAGAGTTTTACTGGCCGATGCCAGATCTGTCAGATACAATTTGTAGCATATTGAGACGAGGATGAAAGACTACTATCACAAAGTACCTACGTATTTTTGCGAATTTATGTTAGTGAGATTTAAATGGCTAAATAAAAAAAAAAAAAAAAAATTGTGCGGTTAATGGACTGCAGTGATGTTCTATGTTGTTAAAAATGCTGGTCAAACCAGTGTACCTCAATTCAAGTTTTTACCAAATATCAGTACTGATTTATATTACTGAGAGAAAATTTCGTAAAGAAATTAGACGTAAAGAAATTTCGTAAAGAATTGAAGATTTAGACATTCAAAAAAATTCGTGTGATAAAGATAATATATTTTTTCTGTTTTTTTTTTATACAAAAGACAGCTTCAATGTAATTACCAGAGTTGTTAAATCCAGGATTATGGTCTAAGTGGACCCTATATCATGGGCATAACGTTAACAAAACGAGTTAGCGCGAGAACGTGAACACTTCAGTAGACACCATTAATCAATAAGGATTTTCTAAAACAAATGATCTATTAGACAAGAACAAAATGGCACAGCTAAGACATGCCCCGTCACAATCTGCCTACTTACGAATAACTGAGACAAGGTTGAAACTAGTCCACAAAATAATAAAAACCAGCAATTTTAAAATGTATGTCACCATTATTTTGTTTGGACTTGCAGTGACTTTAAAAAATGTTCGGACATTTTTTGAACTAGGTTTTAAATGCAAGTACCTACTAACCTTATTAGAAGGCCGAATATAACACGCTCTTTTTCAACCGACTTCAAAAAAAGAAGTAGGTTCTCAATTCGTCTGCATATATAATATATATTTTTTATGTATGTTCACCGATATTTCCGTCAATTATAAACGGATTTAAAATTTTTTTTTTGTTGGATAGAGTTTACTTCTGGGGTGGACCCATGATAAGGAAGCCAGGATCTGATGATGGCATCCCTGAGAAATCGATTTTTGCGTATCATCATGGCTACTTGATAAGAATTAGAGAACGTTCGCCGAAACAAAAGAACTGGTCATGTCGCTGACAAAATTTTTTTTTTTAACGAAAAAGTAATGTTAAAGAACTTAAATATAAAATTAGACACTAAAACATATTGTACACCTATTACGTCTAGAGAACAGAGTTAAAACATATATTTTTAAACCCCGTACCAACATATGACAATTAAGTAAATTTACAAAAGATGAAGTTTTTTCTTGTCGAAAAATTATCCCTTATTTATCATCCAAAGAGGGTGCAACTCCGACTCAAACCGGAACATGGTAACACTAAAATAGTAGCACTATGATCCGTGCGGAGAGCTGTCAGCAACTTGTAATTTACTCATTTTTAGCGCAGCGCTAACTGGCTGTAATGTCTTTGAAGTAGTTTAAATTGAGCTCAAAATTGTCTACGGTTAAGCGCGGGTCAAAGCGACTTTAAAGGGGCAATTCTAGTTGTTAAACAATTTGAACACTCTTCTGTAAAATGATACTCTCTACATGTAACAAACAATAATTTTAATCTTAATGTGATATCCACATTTCTAGATAGGTAAATTAGATACGTCATTCAAGATCTATTCCAACATAAGATTGATGTGATTCTAGTTAACGGTGACATTATCAATTAAGTAAATTTAGAAAAACGAAATTTACACATGTTGGTCTAGGACTAGGAAAAAGAATGCCAACTGTGTTGCCTAGCATGTTGTATAAGGCGGCTAATGGTATGTTGGGTTTTGGGTATGTTATGACTATGTAGGCGACAAGTTAGAACCTTGTCACTAGTTTTTCACAGCTTTCCATCTAACCCAGCTGTTTTACTTTTGGTTGAATGTGGTTAAAGGGGCTTGCTGCCCCTTTGACTCTGACTACGGAGATTAGGGGCTTGATGTTATTCATGTACCAATGTATATAAATTTTGAGGTTTAATTTTCATTTTTATTTAATAATTTTATATTACATACATAAAATTACGACATCACGCCGACAATCCCCGAAGGGGTAGGCAGAGTCGAAGGGGCAGCAGGCCCCTTTAACCACATTCAGCCAAAAAAATTACATTAAGAACCAATAATTTGACGCTTTTTTTAAGACTCTTATATTTTTTAATTTGGTGGGTATTTTATTCACAATATTTTAGTTCTTCTCATAAAATAAACAAAACGTTTTTGATTTCACAATGTTAACAAAAGAAAGAATTGTTCTTGTTTAATTTTAGTCTATCTGACTCAGTTAAATGGCCTATTTAAAAAAAGATCTCTCGCAGAATATTAACCAACCACGTTATTCGATGACAAACAAACAGAATCTTTTAATCCTATGATGCTGTGTCAAATCCCAGTCATAAATATGCGCCCTAATGATTTTGTCGAGACTTAAAATACTTTTCAAAGTAATTTACAACTAAAAACAAGCCTAACGCGTATCTATTTAATTTATAGACCATTTAGAGTCCCCAAGGGTATCGTCTAATCACCTCCAATTTCCACCAATGCTATTTTGCTTCGAACGAAATAAAAGGGAAATAACGTGTATTTTATTCACGTAATACACGTCAGTATAGTCGATTCATAAATAAACAGCATAAGATCGTCTGCTTTCAAAGGTTTGGCAAAGCAACATCTAACTTTTTATTTTGTAAAACGAACAATTATTAAACAAATAAACTTATTAAGTTATGTCCCATTTATTTTTTAAGTTCAAATGCCAATTGCCAAGGCTAATTTTAATATTATTTTTAACTTATTCCAACAGATTCTTTTGTAAATGTAGAAGTAAAACAAAGGCTGTGTGAAATCGATTCCTAAGACAAAAGACAAAACTCAAAACAAAAACAACAAAGACTAGAGACCAAAGAGTCACTGACACTGCTGTCCTGGCTGCCTACGTAGGAATTGCGCAAATTGAGTAAGTGCTGGACTCTGCTTATACCAACAAGGGCTTTCCGGGACCACGTATCCTCTAATCCATTTATTATGTATTACTTTAATTTAATGAAAACTCTTTTTAAAGTTTGCTTTAAAATTTTATCTAACATATTGATGTAAATGCTTTGGTGATATATGTTATGATGGCGCATCCGGTAGTGACTCTGCCCTATGCGCCAAGGGTTGTAGCGTTGGATCCCCACTCAAGACAAACATTCGTATGATGAATAATTTTGTTTGTTCTGTGTCTAGGTGTTAATATCCAAAATTTAAGTATATATATATTTGTAATGCCACTGTTGATTCTGATACCTGTAACACAGGTGCTTAAGCTACTCACGTCTTTATTATTATTTATATGTATGGTAACGTTGGCTAAAAGTTATAGGACCCAGATGTTAGGTAGACCTCCGGATTTCAAATCAGATTTAACTTTGTTATTTCGGTGTAACAATCAATAACTAATTGTAAAGTTCTTATTAGAAACTGTATAGAAGACGGTTTTTAATAAAACCGAAACAAAATAAACGTTTTCATATAAAAATAGCTTCAATGGCAAGGTTAGTACGGTAGCGACATCTGGTACTACAGACCGGGAACATCTTGGACTTTTTCCAAGGGAAAGCCACTATACGTTTTTCATCTTTTAAAGTTGAATATAATTAAACTAGATGGCGCTTTATATGTTTACCATATCTTTATTTATAAAAACTTAAAACCAACAATATTTTTGTCTCTAAAACTTTGGACTTCTGAGGCAATAAGGTAGTTGACAATACTTATCAAAAATTTTCGCTTTATGCTTACTTCAAAAGCTTAAAAAACAAAACATGTTGACGTTTGAACAATGGTGAAAACGAATAAATTAGATTATATTAGAATAATGGCCGATTGTTTTATAGTAATACAAAAATTAACAGAATAAATAATTTTGGAGTTGTTCATCTACACTTGTGGAAAAACGTTTGAAAATCAGCCCTATTGATATTTATCGGGATGTTCCTATTTCACCGAGTATTGCAAAATAACTTTCAAAAATCATTCTATACAGAAAATAGTTCCAAACATGTTTTGATCATAAGATCATCATGGGCAAAGAATAGTACCTTTCATAAAATTGAAACTCGTTAAAAATTTTATATACAGTGTAATGTATATTGCATGACCAGATATTATTAACCAGGCGGTAATAAATATGATACTATTAATAATATGAACGAAGACTTGAAGGTCTCCTGAACCGCAACTAGCACAAGATCACAGATTGAAAGACATTGTAGCGGTTTACTGGGCGAGAGAATCTTAACTTTTCAACTCATTATAAAAACTCCAATTTCATTCTCAAAGACACAAGGGGTATTTAAGTAATATTTAGATTTATCTCTGGACCACATAATATGAGTATAATTTTCAATGGATAACATGTTGGTCTGGGACTAGGCCCATATTAATCTGGGACAAAAAAAAGAATGTGCCAACTGCGGTTCTTGCCTAGCACGTCGTAAAAAAAGGCGACTAATGGATTCCGGGCTTTTGGGTATGTGACTGAGTAGGCGACGAGCTAGCCACTTGTCACTCCTTATTTCACAGCTTTCCATCCAACCCAGAACCACTGTCCCATGTTGGTCTGGGACTTAAAAAGAATATGCCAACTGTGGTTCTTGCCTAGCATGTCGTAAAAGGCCATACCATTAGTCGTATATCGGGTTTTGGGTGTGTGATTGTGTAGGTGACAGGTTAGCCGCTTGACACTGCTTTTTCACAGTTTTCCATCTAACCCAGCCCGGCTTTATTTTTTTCTGAATGTGGTTGAAGGGGCATGCTGCCCCTTTGACTCTGCCTACCCCTTCGGGGATTATGGGCGTGATGTTATGTATGTATGTATGGATAAGGACCGTGCGGTATGGCGTTCGGTTTTCTTTGTCTAACCTGCTACGGAAGCGTGAAGCTAATTAACTTTAATTTTTAAAACACATCAAGCCATTAAAAACTTATATTCTATAGAAACTAACCCAAACAATCTTCGACCAATCAGCGTCATATGATATACTCGTCTAATTTATAGAAGCAATCAGAGTGCTGCCCATTACAAAGTCGGTGTAACGAATTTATTTTTAAATACATTACATTACTACTCTATTGGTTGTATTCTAGATGGAGCCAAGCTTATTTCTGTACTGACACTAACACCTAAAGAAAGTATTAATTCTAAAAGAATAAATAAATAAATTCTTCAGACTGACACACCAAATCCCTAGTTCCAAACTAAGCATATAAGCTTGTGCTATGGATACTAGTTGAACGGATAGACATACTGATATACGTTTATAAACATCCATGACTCGAGTACAAATATTCATGTTTATCAAACGAAATATTTGCCCCTAGCGGGATAAATAGATGCTTCACTTTGAGACTAAGTCTTATAATACCATTTCTTTGCGTTTGACGTCGTACTCTGCTCAGCTGAGGTTATCAGGTTACATTACAAATTAATTAATGCACTATTTATTTATCACATTAATTAATTATCCTCATATGTGTGCTATAACGGGACTAGTGATGTATTATCCTGTTTGATATATCCTTTACATATAGATATTCCTAGAAAATTAATATAATGTATAATATACACAGTATCTTTAATGATATATTTCGGATTCTTTTTTAATGGATGGAATAAGACACAAAAATACAGGTCTATATTAATAAATATGTTCCAAACTTACTCATAAAGCTTTAAATTTGCAAAGAAGACATCTTTGCAAATTGAAATTACAAAGTAAAATGCGCTTCCAAAACATGCATATTAATTTTACGTCACCAATCAGAATTGTCAGTCTTTTTAAAATCTTGTTTGATTTACATTATAATATTTATTTATCTCTACAGTGGTTTTTTTGTATGACTTCCATTTTCGGAATTCCCTAGTAATAAGTTAATGACTACTTGTATTTACTAAACCCAACACGTCAGTAATTAGCTTTTTATTACAAACATTACATTACATTGCACGTAAATTGTTACGCATCATGAATCACTACAAACTAATCTGAGTTTAAAAGTTTAGTTATGTTATAAATTTTCATTAGAGTTACATCAGTTCCAACAAATATTTGTATATTTGCAACACAGTGTTTCCAGAATATTCTAAAACATATTCCTACATACCAAATTGCAAATTTAAATATTTTATGAATGTATGTATACGTATGAGCACTTAAAAGTACAATTTTAATGATTAAATAACAACGATTAATCTATAAAAATAATATAAGAATAGAACACAATAGGTATTCCAATTATCTGTTCAATCCTTACATTGTATATTGTATAATATATTGTTAACACACGGCGAGATGGAAGTGGAAGAGCCAAATGGATATTGCAAGTATGTAGTAAATACCTCTAGTTAGGTAATACATCATGAATTAATAATAGAAAACGCTACTATGATCCAGATGTGGCCTTTGATAACACCTATACAATTGATCATGTTACACACATGCAAAAATATTATATGAAAGAGACATTTGCAATTCGACATTTACATAACGCAAAGATTACCATCGACCCTGGTTGTTCATAAATAAAAATACTCCGGTTTTTTAGGGGGCAAAGAAAAGGCACAATAGGCAAATCGATTTGTCATCTGATGAGCTATGTCAACTTTAGAGATTTGAAGACTTGATAGAAAACAAAGCGTGATATATGAAGATATGCGTGCATAAATGAGATGATAGGAACAGATTACAACAAATGAGAAGACACAATGCCCAAGTACCTAATTAACTAACTAACTAAACTTCACGCCACTTCCCTAGCGGGGTAGGCAGAGAGAACCGAACGCCATATGGCAAGTACCTAGTACCTAAATACCAAGACTGGGCCATAATTTACGTAAAGTAACACATTATTTAAGATCCTAATCAATTTCAAATAACTATCTATTTTGTTAACTAATCCATTTTGTTGCACATCTATAGCTCCAAAATAGATTGTTCATAGACAAATTACACTTAAATTTGTCTATGAACAATCTATGGAAGCATGGCATTTTGACACTATCGTAAGAAGTACGTTAACCAATTGGTGGGGTCATCTACCTACCCCATTCCGAATTCACCCGGCCGTGTCTCAAAGTATTTTATATCAATCTATTAGATTGAGAGTACTGTGCCTGTGACGACAATCGACTGTACCTACATCCTACTAATATTATAACCGCGAAAGTTTGTATGGATGTTTGTTACTCTTTCACGTAAAAACTACTCAATGGATTACAATGAAACATTACTGTGATATAGCTTATACATCAGAATAACACATAGGCTATGTTTCATCTATATACCACGGGCGAAGCCGCGGGCTGAAGCTAGTACATACCTAACGCTATTTAATTTAAGGCCATCACATCTGTTCGCTGAACTCGGCCTACCCTTTGGGGGATTACAGGCGTCACGATATTGAAATGTAGATTATTTAAATAACCACAGGATAAAATAAAAATTCTCTCACCGAGCTTGGCTTGGTGTAATCCGAGCTGATATTCCTTGATCCATTGAGGGAGCCGTAGCCAGCTGTGGAGGTGGGCGAGCTGAGGCTGCCGCCAGGGGAACTCAAGCGGCCCGGCGAGGCGCCCCTGCCGGGGGACACGGTGCGGGCGCCGGGCGACACCGTGCGCCCCCCGGGGGAGCTGGTGCGGCCCACCGGGCTGCCGACGCGGGCGCCAGGGTTGATCGAGTTCTGTAGGTCTGCGAGCAGCGCATCTGGAAAGATGGAGAAGATAAACATAAGTAAGATGTTTGAAACATGAGTGCTGTGAAATGTGAGATGAGATTTGAGAAGTGCCGCGCTTAGTACACAATCCATGATGGATGGATAGGACACGTCGAAAATGCAATTCGTGCCACGGGTCCCATTCTCGGCTTTCCGGTCTACTATGGTGCGCCATGGCGCATTTTTTAACGTTGACTCAAAGATTCGGAGTAGTGCATTGCGCCAGATTTACTGAGTCAGTAAATAACTATTCTTTACGGATGTTACCCACTTGGTAACGTTGCTTCACAACAAATAAACGCAACGCGAATTCACAATTACATTGTCAATAGGGATGATGAAAAAACTATAATTCTATTTAGTCCGTCAGTTAAATTATACAAAAATACTAGACACATATTTTTCGTTTTATCAATTTAACAAAAAATCACAAAGATAAAGAGCATCAAAGTTTTAGAGTGGGGGCTTGCGACGTTACTTTTTAGTAAAGAAAAAAATTTAAAATGATGAGTTTAATATTTTTTATATTCTAATTGACGGACCAAACAGATATTTTTTTGTAAATAAAACGTTGTAGATTCAGTCATTTCTTAAATTACCGAGTCTACAATGTTTCCAAACAGTGTTTATCTGTACGTTAATTGATTGACATAATGAAAATTCCGCGAATCTATTATTTACATTAATACTCAATTACAAGAAACAAGTTATATCTACACCCGTTATCGTCCGCGAGTAATCATCTGTGTCGGATAAAGCAAGCAATTCACACAATCATCTATTTGTATATAAACATAACGACTACGTTATTTTTAAGAGTATCTTAGCGGCATATTTCAATTAACGTACATTGCAGTTGTCGCCAAGATTACAGTAATTGTGCGTTTTGTAGCCTCGGGAGGCTAATTAATTTAATCGATTTATAAACAAACAAGTTATGCAGTCCGCCATGACATCACTTTTATTTCAAACGGGCGGTTTTAATTGGGCCTTTGTAGGTAAATACTGGCGGGACGGGTGCACTTAATAAATCTATTTGGCTTATGAGAGCATCCATGACACAGCGGACGAAGATAAGAGAAGTCTAATTGGAACCATCTATCATCAAAGAAGTTTACTTGACGACTTCAAAACAACAAAGTTTTAAGAATTTCAACAGTTAATCTAATAAATGGGCTAGTTTCAGAACTGTATTTTATATTTTTATAAGCTCAATGCTTAATACAAAATGTTATAGCCTATTTTCCATAAATTGCGCTTTTTGAGTTAAGTCACTTTCTTGTACGAGTATGTTTCGTCCACAATTCTGATAATGTTGCATCAAAGATCTGGTTAAGTACATTTGAGACAGTTTTGAAATTTTAAACTGACTAAATGAACCAACCAGCTCAAATTTCTTTTTGACTAAAAATGTTTTCAAAACAGTTAACTGCATCTCAAACCGGTAGGTAGGGTTTAAGAATTTAGAGAATAGGGGATTACAGGCGCGTTGATATATACAAAACTAGATTTGACATCGATTAGACATAGCCTATATGTTATTCGGGTATATAAGCTATATTATTATAAAGTTTCAGTAAAATCCATTTAGTAGTTTTTGCGTGAAAGAGTAACAAACATCCACCCATCCATCCATCCATCCATACATACAAACTTTCGCGTTTATAATATGATGTTTATAGTATGATTAACTTACAATAACAATATAATTGATTGATTGTGATGACATAATTACAGTAAGACAATATAAAAAGCTACGTGTGGTAAAAATTAATTGGTCATTCTGATAAAATTATTGTGCATTCAATATTTAGGTATGAATGTATGAAGTCATATATTTTCGACGCAATGGAATTTCCAATATTGGTTTAATTTTCTTGTGTCAATATCATATTCAATGTTATTATAGTAATATGAAAAGCCATAAAATACAAAAACAAAAAACGATGCTTACGTACTATCGAAAAATAAGTACCTACCTATGTTTGGCACTCTAAAATGTCCATTATTACAAAACCAAGCCAAAATGTAATCTCTTTTCAACGCCTATACATACCACATATAAGCATATTTGTCAAATCTTCGATTTTAAGTCCTTGAACGTGTTTGGCGATAACAAGTTTGCCTTTTGGAGTTCGTCGCCTTTTGGTACACACGTAAAATGTCTTTAACGAATTATAATAAGGTGAACGTAAATATCACGAGAACGATCTTGCATGGGCTCTTGCGCAGCCTCTTATCAGCCGCTAACGTGGCCTAATGAAACCCTTCAAGATAAGAAAGATACATAGTTTACTACAACGAGCCTATAGTGTTACAAATGCACGTGTGACAATTACTCAAGAAATCAAATCTATAAGTACCCAATCCTTCGCAAGCCTCGTAGACCTCAGCATAGTCCGTCTTCGGCTGGGCCCTAGCAGGAGTCTTCAGTATTTTCCCATAAATATCATCGTTCACCTTGTAGTGTGTTCTTGACATCTTGACTCGAAAACGAAACTGATACGGTTTGGTTATTTCGGTAACACTTCCAACTGTTCACTCGAAACTGGCCCGGAGAATTCGCGAGAAACGCCTTATAATAAAAAAAAAACAAGGCGCATCCAACCAAGGGCAGGGATTCTAAATTTAAATATCTCCTTAGGCCGGCTAAGGAGGCGCGGGCGGCTCTCCTATAGACTAATGCAGTACTGATTCACGTCGAAGCGCAGACCGCAAAAATCGCGCGGAGCCTAACACATTGTTCACATAAACATTTACGTTTCTTCGTTTGAATTTAAAGCGCGCTAACACATCGCTGTACGCGGCTGTATGTGCGCCCTGGATTACGTCAATTATTCGATGATAGTATACAATTATGCATATACGCTGTTTATTGTATTATTTACGGGTAAATTGCGGTTCTAATAACCATTTCCGCAACTAGTTGCGTTATTTATAGACTAAAAGATACTAATGTCGACTAATTTATGTAACAAACATATTTGGCATCCTGTTATTTGGATGGTATAATTTATTGAGCCCAAAAATAAATAATCCAAAACCTGTTGTCACGGCACATTAACCGAGCCAAAAGGTAATGAGAACACGTGAAGATAATGTAAATACTTTGATAAATAGTAAATACCTATTCAAAAGTCTGTTAATTTATTTTATATCAACGTCAAATTATAACAATTTTTTTTTAAATAACTTTATAATTTTCGTTATTTCCCTTTAATTTTTCAAAATTTTCATTTATTTTAACCTTGTTCTGACAAATACAAATACAATAGCTGGAACAAAAAAGAATCACCTGCAGCAACTTTTATATGACGTAACAAACACTTGAGGATAGTAGAAGTTTTTTTTTTATAATTCATTTTCTTAGTTTACAGAGTAAGAAATGTTTTAAAGCGCTTTTACCGCTTGACACAGCCCGTCATCGAGCGCTGACAAGGCGGGGCGTCATCGGATGACGTCGCGCGCAAGGAATTTGTCTCGCTTGCTCTTATTTATAAAGCCCATTGCACACGCGGTGCGATATTAAATTCAAAAACGTTTTAACGTCATGCCTCATTCTTATTTCGGGTCCATTAATCTGGTATTACACCTGAGATAAAATCTACCACTGATGCAGGAATAACGCTTGTAAAACATATTATTGAGGCATGGGAGGGCAAGCAGGATGCTGTAGGAATTTTTTGTGATCTTTCTAAGGCCTTTGATTGCGTAGATCACCAGACTCTCTTGATTAAGCTAAGGCATTATGGTGTTTCAATGAACTCGCTTAATCTAATAAAGTCATACCTAAATGACCGACGTCAAGTAATAAATGTGAATGGAAGTAATTCTCCTGGCACCCCTTTAGCTATGGGAGTGCCCCAGGGATCAATATTGGGGCCCCTTCTCTTCCTGATATATATAAATGACCTGCCCTACTATACGAGGGACTTATGTGATACAGTATTATTTGCTGATGATACTTCTCTTATTTTTAAAATCGATAGACAGAAAGACAAGTTTGACGATGTAAATAATGCTCTCTCACAGATACTATATTGGTTTACAACCAATAATTTATTACTAAATGCCAAGAAAACCAAATGTATTAAATTTTCATTGCCCAATGTAAGGCAAATTGACACTAATATTATTATGAATAATGAACCTATTGAAGTTGTTAATTCTACTACGTTCCTTGGAATCACAATAGATTCAAAACTTCAATGGGCTCCCCATATTGCTGCCCTGGCAGGGAGACTTAGTTCAGCTGCATATGCAGTGAGAAAAATAAGGAGTCTAACTGATATTGAAACGGCAAGGTTGGTATATTTCAGTTACTTTCACAGTGTGATGTCATATGGTCTGCTGCTGTGGGGATCTGCGGCCGATATTCAAGCCATTTTTATATTGCAGAAAAGAGCCATCAGGGCCATATACGGCCTCAGACCACGTGATTCACTTAGAGAAATATTTAAGGAAATCAATATTTTAACAATAGCCTCGCAGTTCATTCTGGACTGTATCATGTATGTGTACAAAAACATACACATGTTTGCTAAAAAATCAGATACACATACTTTTAACACTAGGAATAAACACAAGCTTGCTGTTCCAAGTTATAGACTTCATAGGAGTGGTAATTCTTTTATTGGTCTAAGTATCAAAATGTTTAATAAGCTGCCACAAAGTCTCACTGATCTACCTGAGCATAAGTTTAAATTATATATTAAAACTTGTTTGATTAAAAAGGGCTACTATAAGGTAGAAGATTTTTTAAATGATAAGAATATATGGCCAGTCGCATAATGGGCTGTTCGTCTGCACTGATAGATTTAAATAGACAAAAAAAATAATATTGTAACTACATAATAGCTATTAAGTCTTGGCATTTAAAAGAGTAACTATCGAGTTTCTTGCCGGTTTCTTCTCGGTAGAATCTGCTGTTTGAACCGGTTTATATTTATATTTATTTTGTTCTGACGATTTATAAGTGCTTTTTGTAAGCCTATATAAATAAAGATCATTTCATTTCATTTCATTTCATTTCATTTCAGATAGGATAACCAGACAAATTGGATCATATTTATACGTTCATTTAGTTCATTAAATTAAATGAAACACTTAAAATAAATATGTATATTATAAAATGTAGGTAAGTGTGAATTATGCTTAAGTTCAGTGAGCTCACATACCAATTAGTAGAAGATAGTATAACTTTGACCTTATTGACTGACTAATCAGAGGTCAGTTATGGCGGCAAGGCCTAATAAGAACTATGTACGTACTAATTAGTGATAATCCGATTATTCCAAGTTTACTCATAACTTGAATTGAAATTATTCATTGTTATATTACTGCCATACAGTATTAGCATAGTCAATAAAACTCCTTTTAAGTCCACACATTTCACATTCGAATAAATTAAACCATTTAAACAACCGACGTCATCACTCAAAATAGGTAACGCCTGCAGAATTAGTGTCGGCAAACACACGCCACTGCGCTGAGCAATAACTGTTCCTACTCTACAAGGTACTTTCGGAACGAACCTCGAGACTACGCCAGACATATGCACATTACATTTAGTTTGCATTGCCTCGTAGCAATTTTCACATGAATTTATACAACATGGTAAGGTATATGGAAATTTTTTACAAATGTGTTTCAGTGTAAGTAAAAAAAGCGTTTTATATAATAATCTCATAGATCTGGGTTGGGTTGTGTACTTTTTACTATGATCCTTCTAAGGTCAACCATCATAGCAAGGTCAACTTAGTTAAGTTTTAGGTCAAGTTTAGCTTTTACCTTAGCTCTAATTGAACGAGCAAACCGTTTAAACTTTAAAGTAATAGTTTAAATTTAAACTTAAAATAATATTACAAATTAAAATTCAAAATATATTTATTTATTTATAAAGGCTATAAAAAAGGTCTTTTAGATAAAAGAAATGAAATAGTCCGACTACGCAAATTAGGAATGTAGATTCTATTGAGAATAAACCGGCAACAAACTCTATAGTCATCACACTATTATAACTACATTACAATAGACTTGAAAAAGGTGGATTTATAAATCGACCGTTAAAACATTAAACCCGGAATTACACACGGTCATAAAATAGTAATTAGTTATAGTAGGTGTAGTAGTTAGACCGGCAATTATTCGTGTTTACGCGACCACTGCTTCAACGCGTGGGAGTCATTGAATTGATACTGCTGGCAAAGTAGCAATCAATAAACTGGTAACTATGGTCAGAATTGCTCTTCCAAAAAGGCATGCTCCACATTCCACAAACATGATTTGGAAGGACGAAACAAATTGAACCTTTTTACTATAGGAGTATGATATTTTATTGGATTTTCTTCATAAGATTAATTGTAGAAAGATGTTTAACAAAACTAACGCAATCCAAATATGGTTACGGTAAAGCATATTTCTAACCGAATTGGATTGTTCTTTCGGATTAATGTTTATTGTTATCAAGAAATACAAATAGATATTTGTAATAAACGTTTTATAAACATCCATGACTCGAGTACAAATGTCCATGTTCATCACCCGAAACATTTGCCTCTAGTGGGATTCGAACCATTGGTTTCGTGGCCAGCGTCCTAGACCACACGACCAACGAAACGAAACTAATGAAGTTTCACATAGTAAACTAACTATTACTTTTCTTTTACTTCTACATTCTATACTAACAAAAATATAGAAACACAGATCCTAATTAGACCTTGAACCAGAGACTGTTCACAATAGAAGTTCGCGAAGCAATACTTTTAAAAGAAACCTTACAAGTAGAACGAAAACATAAAAATTGTATCATCAGGCTATAAATAAACATATTGGCATATCGTGGCGCGTGTGACAAGACATGCATGTCTGTAAACAATGCGGTGTTAGTACCGATAGATTCTGCGGTACGAGCCGCAAGGTTATCTGAGAGGTGACACCTCGGTCGCTGATACAATCTACTTATACACCAGCCGCAACTTTGGAAAACTCAGTTTACAATTGATGCCAATTCATACGAGCAATTATGAAAGGAAATACCACTCTACAAGTGCTTAACCCATATACAAATACAAATTGTGTAAAACATTTTGCGCAAAGCTTACTTTCACAATGCAGGCGGATACTAAGGAGTTTTTAGATTTAACGATATGTCATTTGACAAAAAAACGAAAATCTCGAAAAACATGGACATCCATAAAATAACGCTTATTGTTTTTAGAAATTACGAAGATGGAGGGCAAACCAAAAAGCGAAAATTGCAAGTTAAAGGAAGTTGCCAATAGCAAAAAATTTTATGAACAATCCTATGATATATGATCATACCTATTCTAAGGAAATGAAGAAATATTTACAATTTTGATATTATTCTAAGTAGTGAAATGAACACAAATAACTTAGGAGTCAAATAATTAAAATGTTGTACCAACATTATACGACACTTTAATACTGTTTATTCGGCCAAAAATGATTCAAACCATAACCCAATTGACACGTATGAGTGGACAAAAAGCTCGAACGCATTAGAGCACAGATTAGATGCGATTGCGCAACGTTTGTTTACGGAGCGGCTTCCGAGCGCTCCACTGACACGCTACCGATATAGCGCAAGGCCGCACTATAAGAGCCACCTGATTCACAATTACGCCAATTGTTTCACCACTTACCCAAGTAAGCACTGAAATCCGTGAAGTACTTCCTCCAGTCCTTGGAGCCCAGCTCAGGGGGGTTCAGCGGCCCCCGGTCCGCGGTGTACTTGCGCTCGAGGACGGGGGAGAACGACACAGACTTGGGGGATGCGGAGCGCGTGCGGACGGACGCCATCCCTCTGGGTATTCGGCAGGGTATAAAAGGCGGATCTGGCGAAACTCGCGGGCAGTCGTGGTCGCACAGCGGCTCGGGGTAGACTGGTTATTTTCGGTGCGATGGTGAGTTATCTGCAGGCGAGCGACGCCGGGTGATAGCGCGGTCGCACTGGCCGCCGACAGAGTTACGCGACGTGCTATTCCCGGCAGGTGGTCATTTCCGCCGTTTCACAACATAATATCGCGAACCGACTTCGTTAACCTATTTACTATCGTTACGGGAGACTATCAAACATTTGGGTCAGGGGAACAATAGTTTTCAAATCATTGAGAAACTATGGGAAACCACCGTCTAAGACGGTATTTAAATGGCATTGAATATCGCGTCTAATGGTGGCAGCACCCTTAATAAGCCTTAAACACTAAGTATATTGTTAGCTAAGACCGAGCACCTTACCTTCGTTTTATTTCGTGCGAACGTCAAATCATAACACTAGACAGCAATCGTCTAATATTCGATTGGAGTAATGAATTCCTTTGAGCATTGGTTCATAACCAGCCTCAGCCTCAAAATTTATAGAATCGCTTAAGAGTCGCTCGAAGATTCCAATAAAGCTGTTTTATAAATTCGTTCCTTTTCATTTATAAGTCTAATTCTCCTAAAAATATAAAGTACCTTAAAGGATCAAATTGGATGGCCTTCCTGGCACAAGCAGATGTTCTTTCATTTACAGCTCCTTGCCCAGGGTGGGACTAGGTCTGAAATGCCCGGGAAGTATTAAGACTTAGAATATTTAATATATCTATGTAAATCAAGGCGTTTTATGCAGACCTTGTCTACTACTTCTGAACTTTACAGTAACGTTCAACTGTAACACACTAGTCACGTTCTATTCCGCTCGGTGATCGTTCAGACGTACATAATAATCTAATTCACACGTCAATTTCTAATATCATTGAATGTGACGTTGTAATATGTTATGCAATCAGTGGGTAGAATAGAAACGTGCACTCATTAGAAGGGACGACACCTGTGCGTGTTGTGTGGTTACATAAAAGCCGTCTGGAGCGTGGGAGGGCGTAGGGCACCAGGCCACAGTCAAGGCAAGTTAGCAGTGAGACATGCTAAACGATCGAGAATCGCAAATCCATATTTAGATATTGCTATCGTTATAAACTTCTACTGTTACTATCTGTCATTTATTTTCTTACTAGCTGTGCCGGCGCACTTCGTAACGCCCCGTTCTCGGATTTTCTTTTATTATTTTCCTCGCAATGTTTCCTTATTTTCTTACCGTACAAACCTTTCTTGGAAGATTACAAATATTTTAAAAACAATCAGCCAAATCGGTCCAGCCGTTCTCCAGTTTTAGCGAGACAAACGGACAACAATTAATTTTTCTATATAAAAGATTACCTAAGTATGGGGTTTTGGGTATGTGATTATGTAGGCGACGAACTAGCCACTTGTCACTTCTACTTTTTCACAATTTTATATATAGCCCAGTCCAGTTTTATTTTTGGCTGAATGTGGTTAAAGGGGCCTGCTGCCCCTTTGACTCTGCCTACCCCTTCGGGGATTAAGGGCGTGATGTTATGTTTGTACCTAAGCATGCAGTGATATAAAAAGAAGCTACCTTTTGAACCCGCTGATAGTGAATTTGTTTTGACGATTTATAAGTGCTTTGTTAGAGCCTATATAAATAAAAATCATTTCATTTTATTTCAAACATTCAAACTGATTTCTGCAATCAAAAGTTTCGTATGTTTCGTTTCATAGGTCGAGTGGTCAGAGACCCTGGCCACGAAACCAAGGGTCACGGGTTCGAATCCCGCTAGGGGCAAATGTTTCGTGTGATAAACACGGACATTTGTATTTAAGAATGTCTATCCGTTCACCTAATATTCATAGCACAAGCGTAAGCTTAGTTTGCAACTAGGGAAATGTTGAGTCAGTCTGGAGAATTTATTTACTTATATATTGATAAACTAATCGACTACCGTTGAAAAGTTTTTTAAAGACAATTTTGAAATGCTACAACACTCATGGCTCATATAAGCGATAAATTCTCCTATTGTCATTTATTCCACTGTGAAGCGAATCGTTGAAAGCTCATTTCACGTGTTCGTAGTAAACAGAATTAGCTCATTTTTGAGTTTTCACATTATTTAAACGCGATATTTTTATCAAACGACATGAGGGTTAATGTCTTCGAATGAGTGGAAGCTTTACAGTGGTTTTTCGACGTAGCGACGACGTAGGTATGTAAACAGCGAAATCATACAAATTGCCTGCGACATGTCCATCCGTTTTACGAATAAACCAATAAACGTTTATCTAGTTCATCATATGATCAGGTAGGCAAAGCTTTCAGTCTTTACCAACTCTTCAAACTTCATATACATAGGTAATTTTGGTATTGCTCGTCTTTGTAGTAATAAGGTATAATAAGGAGAACTTCGTATTAAATCTAAGTATAATATTTCCTCTCATACACCAAAGAGACAAACAGAGTCAATTACATCCAAATATATATAATTGCGAATACAAAAGTATAATACAATTTTGTGACCTGAAACCGATTCAAATAATACGCATGGTTATTTTAAATCCATTGTTCGACTAAACGTCGACTTCTAAACTTATTTGTCATGTGAATCTCATGGTTAGCGGTAGACTTAAGTATTATAAAATGTGTCAAAGAAGTAACTCTAAGGCTGTTTTGAATCGCTATTCTATTATAGTCATAAATGTCTTCAGACAGCTACAATTATTCTATATTCATCGAGCCTTGTTATTACATAGATCGAGTGCTATTTGACCTTCGTAGGCCCTAGATAGGGGAATCAGACAAATCGGATCATGGTTACACATCCATAGTGATGCGACTGCGCCCTAACAATTGAAGGCATTCCATGGTGCGGTCGTATAATTATTGTAAGTATAATACCTAATTGTATAATCATTGATTACAAAATAGAGATAAGCTTAGTCCATATGTTGTAGGCGGCGCCCATCCAAGTGGGTGTAACATGAGCGAAGGCCACAATATGTACTCGTGAAGGAACTACACAGATAATGTAATTTTTATGTCTCCAACCAAATAGGACTTGATCCAGTTTAAAAATCTCGTTTCGCTAAATACGAAAAAAGAAGACGATGGGAAGTATCTTGGAAATTAGGATGTTAACACCATTTATATTTACTTTTGTACAATTTTAAATTTTACATCTGCTTAATATTCAGTCAGTTGACTATACGAACTAGTGACGTCATATGTTGACAAGCCCATACAAAATCTATGAAGTGGTTGCGTTTTGACAGCTTTTAAAAAGTACCTCAATTAACTTGCCAGTCAACATCCCTATTAGTTTGTGTATTTGAAAAGATTTGAATCTTCAGTTCAGTAAAGTACTGTCAATCGTCAAGCTTGCATCTTCCCAGAAAGTATCATTCTAGTTCATTAGCATGAACGACTACACACATAAACAGTTATTTACGTTTCATTTGCTTCGTCAAATCCGTTATAATACATACACTTCATTGCATTCTCGTCATAATCAGCCTTCAACACTGATATCTAAAGACAATATCGCATGCAGTTGTCATACGGCCGATTGCCGGAAACGCGGATGACGGGCGATCTGATCAGATGCCTTCCCGGTCCAGTGAGCGCGCAAAATGCCGTAACCGTAATCACGAGGTAATTAAATAAACGCGGGACAATCGAGTGATGAGGAGCTAACAATGGGAGGTGGGTTGGTAAGTACTGACATGTGCGATTTAAGAGATACACATATGTATATAGGAATTTCGAAAGAGTTCAAATGTTGTTTTAAAAATTGCGAATTTAAAAGTTAGTGTCTTAGTCACTATGGTAAAGGAGTCCCATGCGCTTTCCCATGCATCCCAGATTCGTAACGCCATTTTCCGGACGCCATGCGCTTTGCAAAAGACCGAAACGATTGGCGAACACCGTACACCCACTTTTGGTAATTAGGACCCTCGTTTAAGAAAACAAAACAAAGAGATTAGAATGTAGTGCTCTTAAACTTCGAAGGAATGGGTGTGCTAGTCTGGCGACTTGTACACAATATCTAGCTTCAAACTAAACATGTTGTTCTAAGAGCACTAGACCAGGTTACGATAGGACGAGGTATTGCAGTTGTCGTCCCGGTTCAGTACACAAACAACACGCCGTAACCGTAATCATGGGATAATTAAATAAACGGGACAATGCAGTGATGAGGCCCTAACAATAGGAGGTGGGATGTACTTGTTATGTGTGAGAGATATTTCTGATGTTGGGAGTGAAGTGATGTACATAATGGACGTGTATGGTACAAAAGAGTTGCGATTATTGTGTCATACCTACAGAATACCAATTCTCTATTTTTAAACTAGGCATATGATAATTTGAATCCCGAAAAAAAAAATGATCTCACGAGATGCACGAAAAAGTATCTGTAACAAACCTAATGGGTCTATCGTAGATTCGCCCCACGAGCTGTTTCACTCACGGAACGAAGGGCGAAGGCCAAGGCCCGGTAATGATGAATACAAAAACTAAATAATAAATCAAAATGAAAACGTAAACACTTTTGTGCGTAACTGATAAGTGTATATCAAAATAAATTTGGTTCGAACCAAAATCCTTGGGCGATTCGCACCACGTCACCAATTGAAGAAATGCAAAATAGTTCTATCCAATTCATACCAAGGTGCGAATCAACGACTTCAAAAAGGCTCCCTGTGCAATTTGTACCGTGAACGAAAAGCTCGAGGGGCGAATCGACGCAAGACCCAACCTAATCACATGGCGTGTAGGCCAAAGACAAAACCTAGTAACACTATAAGGGTTCAAGTACACGACGCCGGAACCGCACCGGCGCCGGACCGCATGTTTGTGTATACGAATGAAAACCGCGCCTGCGCCGCACCGATACCGCGTGTTGTACTTTGCGAGCGAGCAACTATTACTGCGCGGCGCCGGTGCGGCACAGGCGCGGCGCCGTTGCGGCGCAGGCGCGATATTCATTCGTATACACAAAAATGCGGTCCGGCGCCGGTGCGGTTCCGGCGTCGTGTACTTGAACCCTTATAGTGTTACTAGGTTTTGTCTTTGGCCTACACGCCATGTGATTAGGTTGGGTCTTTCGTCGATTCCTAATAAAGTCGAGCCTAAATCTTGCCATGCGAATATAGCCATGTGAATATATGAACTCGGTAATCCATCTAGTAACAACACAAAATGAACCGTTTATTGTATTGAGTGGATGTTGGGAAATAAATTATTTCCACTCGGGCGCTTTACAATGGGCCTGTAAAATGTTGTTGCTTTCCAAGACATTGAGCCTACAGTTTTAAGCAACAACATTGTCAAACCGCAGCGAATCGTAGCCACCATTTGCATAAACGAGAATATCGTTAGGTTAGTTTTAAGTTCACCATTGAAGGAAAATGTAAATTAGTTAAACTTCCAATCGAATATAAGTATTATCAGGTGTGTGCACCTTAGCCTTAATATACCTAATATATCATTTCAACATGCAATGGTATGAAAATATAGATTTACACTACATAATATATACACTCGATGCTAAATAACTAATTAGTGATGAGATCGTAGATGGAGATTTGTAAAAGCATATTAATTTGCATACGTTTCTAGTTATTTTCTTTGTCTTCAGAATTATATTTTACTTAATTACAATTATTTTTTACTTAATTTCCAAAAAAAGATTCTAGTAAAATTAAACTTACTTACTATATTTTATATTAGTCAGACGCGCTAAACCAAGCCTTCGCAAACGCTGTTAAAACCATATTTTCGTCAAGTTATTGCTTGAAGAAACTACGTGCAAGTTGCTATTAAACGTATTATTGTTTTTGCTATCGAGAAGCCAGTTCTTTAGCCCTGAGTTAACAGATGAATTTACATGCATCTGCTAATAACCAATGCCAGCAAAATAAGCGTAATGCCAGCAATGTAAGTGTTGGCATTTAACATGTAATGTATTCAACGTGAAGCATGGAACATGCAGCATGATTGGAAAAAATATTGGCTACATTCCGTCGAAGGTAATAGAGAAGGGCCTAATCTTCATACAAGTTCCTATTATTAATAACTTGACTGGCTTGATGGCGCATTCGGTAGGGACCCTGCCCCATGCGCCAGGAGTTGTGGGTTCGATCCCCACCCAGGACAAACATTCATATGATGAATACTTGTGTTTGTTCTGTGTCTGGTTGTTAATATCCAATATTTAAGTATATATTTGTAATACCACTGTTGTTTCTGATATCCGTAACAAAAGTCCTTAAACTACTTACCTCGGAGTCAGGTCAATGTATGTGATGTAGTGTGATATTTATTTATTATTTATTATTTATTTACATATTTACATAAGACATCTGACATTTGCTTTTGCTGGACATCATCTCTTAGAAGCCGCGAAAGAACTAAATCTTTAACATCCCTGGCATCCTAACTGTAGGGGTATAAAGTATATCGATGTATCATAACCAGATTTCACTTAAGAACAGAAAGCTTTCATGGCCTGTTATCAAAAGTCATTAAACCATAAACTATGTATGTTTAACAGCCAGGTAACTATCAATTGTCCCTTCAATAAGCATCTAAAGTCTAGTTAACGTGATAAATATTACATTAAAATTACACAGCCCGCGTTAGCGCGAACACTTAAATGGATTATCTGCCTACGCGTGTAGACATAAAAACATCAAGTTTTAATTTGAAATATACCCATTGAGGTCATAAATCACACCAGCTATTCTTTTAAATGACATGTAAGTCGTATTGTTTTCTCCATAATTAATCATAGACAGCAGTTACGTTAAATGGTAAAACAAATTAAATCTCGTGGTAACATCATCTTCCTAGCGTTATGTCCCGTGTTTAGACGCTTAGACCATGATCCAGGATTTAGCGAGACTGGTAATTATCTTGAAGCGACTGCCGATCTGACCTTTGTAACCCTAAGATTGGGGAACCAGACAATTATTGGATCATGGTTACAAATCCAAAGTTGTTTGAATTTGCAGGTTTCATCACGATGTTTTCCTTCACCGTCGAGCTAGTGGTATGAATATGTACATAGATTTGAAAAATCCAGACGCCCGGGCACGTCTGGATTTTTCATTTGATGATTTTTCATCGGATGTTTGAACCCCAACTCCTCGGTTAAGAGGCGCGTGTCCTTACCATTGAGCTACCACTGCTCACCGGTGGTAGCTCACCGCTTACCGTGGTCGTTAAAACATAAATGTAGATAATAAATGACAAAGATGTTTCGATTTGAATAAAGTTCATGTGATTCTAAATGTCTGTTCCAGTGCACGTATTGCAATGAAGTAAAATGTTTTTAAACAGTTGACACGCTACTGTCATAAAGAAAAACAGTTGACATGCTGTATCCGTGTTTGATTGACAGTTGACACATAGAGTAGATAATGGCGGTGTCATATGACATTTTCTCAATTGAAGCTTGCGAGAGGATTGTGTGTAGGTCCTCGTATAAACCAAAAAAATGTGACATATGAACGAGATATAAATTTGGAATACGAAAGAAGAAAGCCTAAAAAAAAAAAAGATTCGAATTGAGAACCTCCTCCTTTTTTTTGAAGTCGGTTAAAAAGTCAATGACTTCATCTAACAATATACTTTAGAGAGCTTTAATTGAAAATATTTCACATAAAAATCAAACATTTTTATAACTAGAAATGTACTCTATACCTGTAGATATAACAAGTCTGAATATTGAAGTGACTGCCAGCTAATATCGCTTTGTTAATCCAGAGTTATGTACCCGGTTTTGAACCTACACCTATGACGCTGACGTTTCCCATAAATATACCGGTACAGGAAGATGGACGATGTTTTAAAATACCACGTCACTCTAATAGTGTCGCAGCGACGTCAAACAATAAGGAGAGACAAGTTGATCGCTGCACCGCGCAACACGATATGCATATTTCATAGCGCCAGGCGGCATAAACAACATGTCAATTGTTGCCCGTAAACATGGCGCGTCGAACGGAAACTTAATCGAGTAACGTAATACCGTGGAAGCGCGACGAATTGTATTGTTGATTTGAACACGTTTGTGGCTATGAATTCGGTATTAAATGCATAATAAACTTCTCTATTAAAGTTTCTAAACACTATCAGGATCAGAGACCAAAGGCCATGTATCGACAATTTTTTTAAGATTATAATGCAAATCATTATTTATATTCCCTCTAGTTTGAATGTTGGTACTTGAAAACAAGGAGCAACTAATGTCCCTGATTCCGGAAAGCGTATCAACAAACCCATTTGTTCGTACACAACCAGCATAAAATGAGCTCTCGTGATTTGAACCCGCGAACCCTAAGCGTTTAGTGTCAAGAACATTGACAGGTCTCAGTGCGGTGGACGATGCGCCCTGCTTTATTTATAGGCAATTAACACTGATGCCTGCCGGCGCCAAATACTATCGCCTCATGTTCTTTGATTGACTGTTGACATTTTGTAACGACAAAATGTTTCGTCATGTCGCGTGTACAGCACAAAAAACAACGTTAAATGTCAATTCGCTTGAGTAATGTAAAAAAAATGTTCTTATAAATGACAAGTCAATATATTGTCAAAACAATTCATATCTAAAGGAGATTAGTGTAATCATAAAATATTTGATAGTCAAGATAGGTAACCAACGTCGGGATATGACCACCAGCTGCCAGCAGTGCGAACCGCGCTAACGAACACAAATTGAACATTCGCCACACTTGTCTCACTCATCAACCGGCACCAATCGAATCACAAGCACCGAACCGCACTCACTAAGCACGCGACGCGTTCGCGACCGTCAATTACGATATCAACAGCGTGTAGGGAGTGCGCGCTGCAGCGGCGTGGTCGGGTGTCCGTCGTCGAGGCGACTGCGGCGAAGAGTCGGCCGCGGCCTAGCGCTACACCAGTGGGACGGTTTCTAATGATCTTCGGCTCATTGTGGCAAGGAATTGCGCGTTTAATGGGGGCGTGTGGGCGATAAACGTATCGGCCGGTAACGAGTGACCAGGGAAGGTCGCGCGGGTGCTAGCGTGCCGCGTTCGCGGAACCCGCCGACGGGATGCACTATGCGGGTCGCAACGCGCCTTCTTGCGGTTGGCTTCCTGACCGGGCCGCGACAAACTAAATCCGTAATCTGTAAGCGCTGATTAATTAAATAAAGGGGACCGAGTTTCTCCAGCGCATTAACGTTTTTGCGTATACATTGATGACCATAATGCACGGCGGTAAAAAATTTGAGGCCATGCCTAGCCTAATTGTATACATTTACGGCGTCGATACGAAGAAACGCGATCTGCGTTTGGTCGATTTGGATGCTTCGTTTGGAACGAGCGGCGTTCTAGAAGCGTCCGTGCCAAAAAATATACCTACGTCCTTAAAATAACGAGGATCTTGATGACCAGAGCGAGCGTGTCGGATCGCCGGGTCGCTCCAACGCCGTGACTAAAGAAGCGTGAAGACGAGATTCGTCTCTCGCTAAGGCCGCAGTTTCGTAACAATAATTAGGTATTATCTATGCTTAATTAGCAATCGCTTCCGGGTAGCCCGTGAGTGGGCGAGCACTATTTTTGGTAACCTGTATAGGCTGTTATAATTTCGAGCGTGTATGACTGAGAACGTTGTTGTAACACATGGTAATCATATTAATGGTGTCGGGCAGCTATTATTTTACATTCAAATAGAACTACTATTTTCATAAAAAAAAAAATATTTGCATTTTTTTTTAAAAACAAGTATACCTTGAAAAATCTTTATAATCATTACACAATTTAATTCATTTTACATTTATTTATTATTGCAATATGTAGTAATTTAACATTGAATTTTTATCTAATTATTATTAATTGATAAATAAAAAGCAATAATGGACAACTCGTTCTCGCCAAATAAAAGGTATAATCACGATTAAGAGCAAAAAATATACTAGTTTCCATATCATCACGACCGCAATGCCCGAAGAAGTAAGCAGAAGCAAAGGGACAGCAAGACCCTTTAACCATTTTTAGCCAAAATAAAAAAAAATGGTTGGGTTAGATGGAAAATGTGAAAGGTCATAACAAGTAGCTAGCTCATCGCTAAACCCAATAAGATGCCTTTTAAGACATGCTAGCCAAGGACTACAGTTGACACATTATTTTAAGGCGAATGAAAATGAAAATGATTCATAAAAAATCCTGCCTTATCTCCTTAATACCGTAAGTGGAATTCAAGTTACGTTCAACTATATAACTTATCAAATCCATTTCCTCCCAAAATCGACACGACCCGCAGCGGCTTAAACCATCAAAAGGCTTATCAAATCACAGTTCCAACAAATCCAAAATCCATATAGAACCAATTCGAAAACCATAAAATGCCCTTAAAAGCAACTTATCATTAAACCGAGTGCGACCGGTTACATAGAAAGGTTTGAACTGCGTGTGATCTATTAACATTTTGATAAACTAGTTGAGTAATTAACGTGAAATCTCGATGGCCATTTACAGAGCCACAGCAGGACACGGGTCTGAGTTTAAATAATTACGCCTCTTTGTTCAGTTCGCCGCGGCATATCACAAACATGGACGCCAATTTATCGGCAATTGTTTAGACGTCTTTTAATTCACGATAATAGGTGTGACTCCCGTTCACAAGGTTACAGCTAATGGGAATATATATAACTAAAACTCCTACGTTAGTGTTTTAGTCAAATGTTCGAAACCCAGCCATTCAAAAACGCTTACAGCAAATTTAAACCAATATTTTATATACAATTTTAATTTTACGTACAAATTAAACTGGTATGCTCACCTGTAAGGGACATGTACATTATAATAAATGCGAAAGTTTGTATGTATGGATGGATGTTTGTTACTCTTTCACAAAAAAACTACTGATGGATTTTAATGAAACTTTAGAAAAATAAAGCTCATACACCCGAATAACATATAGGCTATGTTTCATCGATTTACCACGCGAGCGAAGCCGCGGGCAAGAGCTAGTACATTATAATAAATATTATAACAACGTAATTCTGTGATTGTGTATATTATTATGTTGTTGATATGCTTTATTTAAATAAATAAATAAGCTCATACTAAAACAGTTAGCCAATGTTTACAGTTGCAACTGTCAAGCAATGCAGCTAATTGCACACGGGATGATTACAGGACGCGTGCTCGTCTAATACAGCCATCAGAATGTACGGGTTGCATCACAGCTGTTAAGATACCTGAATGTCGGTTGAGGAGCACGAATATAAATAGTAAATAAATATCCGTCAACTGGAGTGGTCAGAGACCCTGGCCACGAAACCAAGGGTCGCGGGTTTGAATCCCGCTAGGGGCAAATGTTTCGTGTGATGAACATGGACATTTGTACTCGAGTCATGAATGTTTATAAACGTATTTAAGTATGTCTATCCGTTCACCTAGTATCTATAGTACAAGCTTCAGCTTAGTTTGGAACTAGGGAATTGGTCTGTCAGTCTGAAAGATTTATTATTATCACATACATTGATCTAACTCCGAAGTAAGTAGCTTTGACACAACAGTGGTATTACAAATATATACTTAAATATTGGATATTATCACCCAGGCACAGAACAAACACAAGTGTTCATCACACGAATGTTTGTCCTGGGTGAGGATCGAACCCACAACACTTGGCGCATGGGGCAGGGTCACTACCGAATGCGCCATCGAGCTTGTCGTGTGTAAATATTGTGCGAATAGGTATCTGTCTGGATATGCAGGGTGCATTTCGATAGTAAATTGATAAATTTAATACTGATAAAATTCATAGATAACGAAGGTAAGGAATTTAAAATGTTATTATATACACGTCTCTTACTCGCTTGAATTCTCGAACAAAGATTAAGTTCCTCTTTTCTTAAAGAAGGTGTCAAATAAGTTAACAGCTGACCAGTGACGGACTAAGTGGGGGCGGAAGGGGCGTTTCGCCCCGGGCCCTAGGTCCTGGGGGGCCACATATTATCTCCAAGTACTCATCATCCTAAATCAAAGGGTGGAACATCAATAAGTATTATTTTTTAGATAATGCAAAATAACAGCGAGGGTATTACTTAAAATCAAGAATATTACGGCTAAGAATTCATTTGTATTGTTTTGCAATGACATTTGACACATCATCTTCACTAACAGCTAAACGATATAGAAATAAAATACACGACAGATAAATGCATTTGTCTAGTTCCTAAACTATAATTCAAAACAATATTTCCCAACAACTTGACACAGTTAATAACAGGTGGTGTTACGAACTTCGATTTACTTCAGCGGAATTCGAATGATTGTTTATATGAATCCTAAAAAAAGCGATAACGAAATATCAAACAGAAAAATCTAGGACAGCATTTACTACCGTGTACCAACCCACACATAAATACACACCTGCTGGAATTTATTTATATATTAAATCTTTTGGTACTAGCAGCGCCCCGCGGTTTCACCCGCGTAGTTCCCGTTCCCGTGGGAATACGGAGATAAAATATAGCCTATGTTACTCGCTGATAAAGTAGCTTTCCATTGGTGAAAGAATTATTCAAATCGGTCCAGGAGTTTCGGAGCCTATTCGATGCAAACAAACAAACAATCAAATATTTCCTCTTTATAATATTAGTATAGACGAGTGATAACGGCATATAATGCTTTATATGTCCTTCCCTATGAGAAACAATAACATTGGGTGTAGGGGGTTCTAAACTTAAAAGATGGTAGATTCATATTATTACCTAGTTGATTTTCTTGTTAAATTGACGATTTATAAGTGTATGTTTCAAACCTATATAAATAAAGAGTATTTTGACTTTGACTTTGAAAAATAAAGCAAAGCGATCCGAGGTCAAAAACCACACCACTTTTGTAAAGTAACCGGCTATTCATAAGCGTTCATATGTCCATATGCGTTACATATATGAACACCTAGTGAACATTTTCTCCGCGAAAACCTCCCTAAGTTTGAAGAACACGATCAGAGGTCAACAACCGCACCAGAGGCGCTCACGAATGGCTCACTTTTGACAAGGCGCGAGAGGCAATTTCCCGGGCCCGCCGCACTTCAAACCTACGCCGCCCATACTTGGAGGGACAGCTCGCTACCTCACTGGCGATGGCAAGGCGAGTTATTTGACACACAATCGTTACATAGAAGCTTCTAGGGTTCCGCTAAAGCTGAGAACAGAATAAAAGATCCTATTAGCATTGTTTAGCTCGAATTTGATGTAACTAATTTTGACGGTCTTACCGGTGCAATGGCTCACTTTCGACAAGGCGCGTAAGTGGCAATTTTCCGGGCCCACACCATAAACCTACGCCGCCCATACTTGGAGGGATAGCTCGCTTCCACACTGGCGATGGCGAGCCGAGTTATTTGACACACAATCGTTGGTATGTAGCACATGAAAATGGCTTCTAGGGTTCCGCTGAAGCTGAGGATGGAAGACGTAAACCATTATAGTCTCATATGATCGAATTAATTTTGATAGCCCTACTAATACAATGGTTCATTCGCGTCAAACACAAGCGGTGCGGATTCCATTCCCTGACAGGGACAAATACCTAATAGTTATAGTTAATGGAACGGTTATTTGCTTCCACTCTGTATGTACTCTATATTCGGGGATTCCGATCTTCATAATATACTTGTGCTAAAGCTGCTTTGCAACTACATCAATACAATAATGAAAATCCATGTCTAGTATCAATTCCGTATGTTTGTCATGTCAATGGACCAATCGCTTCTGAAGAAGGCAAGAGTGGAACGGTAAATGTAGTTTAGACACCTACCCTACAAAGATAGACAAAGATTATATACTGTCGATAAAGACAGAACTCTAGTGGCCTATGTCTGACAGTGAATGACAATAAATGTCGACTTCATCAATTAGTAGACTCTAAAAAGCTGTAGCTTCTACGTGCTTCTATGCGCTTGATACGGAACCATTTTAGACGGCAGCGTGACAACCCTGATCACTTTTATTTATTTTCTATATTATTAGATAAAAAAAACAATAGCATATATATAAATACCACGATTATAATATAACTAACTTCTGCCCGCGGCTTCGCTCGCGTGTACATCGATGTAACATAGCCTATATGTTTTTCGGGTGTATGAGCTACATTATTCTAAAGTTTCATTAAAATCCATTCAGTAGTTTTTTGTGAAAGAGTAACAAACATCCATTCATACATACAAACTTTCGCATTTATAATATTAGTAGGATTATCACGCAAAATTACTAATGACATTACGATATTCTTAATACTGATAAGAATCTTTTACACATATGCATATGCAGGGGAAAAAACTAATTGTCCAAGTATTCTAACGCCTTCTAACCTTTAATTAGTATTCCAACACACCATAGTTGGTAATTCTTAATTTACCTGTGGTGCGTTTAACCTCAGACCGTAATAGTTTGATTTGTAGATCGTAACAGAGATATACTTAATGCAAAGATGGCAATTAATACGAGCTATTAATGCATTTATTGAATCCGAATGTCAAAGTATATCAGTAAAGTGACCAGCTGGCGTCGTAAAGGGACCTTTTGGCCTTTGAGATCTGTTTGATGTTTAGCCAACTACGTCTACGTAATGTACAAAAATAACATTTCATTACAGACGACGTCAGGCAAACTTGCATACAAATCAAAGACTGATGGTCAAACTAAATCTGGCCGTATCCATGGTACTTCATGGGAAATTAGCATATAACATATTTATGTTATATGCTAATTTCCCATGGAGTCACACATTAGGGAAAAATAATGATGTGTAATAAATAATCAAGGCCCATACATCTGCCTACACAATCCCATAAAACCTAACAAATTACGATCAAAACACCTTAATTACAAATATAAACAAAAACGGTGACTCACCTGCCATTTTCCCGAAAACTCCTGAAAGTTCTCGGCCAGAAATGTGTTTCGCACTGATCAGTTCGGGGATTATAGCAAAACTGAGTGGATATTCCAGAACGAACGCGTAGGAATGCAATCTCCCGCCATATGTTTAGTATTTCAGTCGGAATACGTATTGGCAGCAGTAAAACTACAGCACTTTTGTTAAACAGTGAATCATTCATTTAGTTCCCGGTAAGGCTGAAGAGTAAGGATGCACGAGGAAAAAGGTTGCCTTCCATGAAGTAAATACACTGGCAGCTTATAAATGGGGTTTTAAAACTGTTTCGTTTTAAATTAAAAAGTTAATAGTGCACACGCACCGCCGGCGAAGGTACCTAGAGGCAAATTGAGGTAGGTTCAAGGATTCGCGAGTGACATTGCCGCTTTCCCGAGCGTGGGCGGGCGGGTGCGACGCGGTGCAGCGGTTAATGCACCCGTGACGTCACGGGAGCAACGCGCCGCTGATAACGATCGATTGCACTGCCCACTTCCGTTTATGACTACGTGATGAGGGGACTAATAGATACTCAAAATAATTTATATAGGTAGTAGTTTGTTGCATGGGTAATTCAAGTCACAAACATAAATATAAATTATTTAAATGCAAAAGCCATCTAGTGGTGATTTGTTAAACTCGAAGGTTGTGTGGACGGGAAATACGGTGCTAAGCACGCTAGCTTACGTACGTGGGTTCACGCCAGATGTTCACAGACTGCGATAGGTGGCGCTACTCAGTATAAATAAATGCAAACGAATTACCATAAAATATTTACGTAATTTTAGAATAATTGATACGTTTTATTGAACAGTGAATTTATTGAGTCTGAGCGAGTGAGATAAACTTCAATGATACACACAAAGTAGAATATTTCTGTAACTAAAAACAATTTCACGTAGGCTGAACTATTTAAAACAAGTCGAAAATAATAACCATTAAGTATTAGTCATATAAATAATGATTATGTTTTGCTAACATCCCAACAGGTGAATCAGTATTTAGAAATACAAAGGGAAGTGTGTGTCCAGAAATGACATATCGCGCTATTCACTAAACTAATAATACTCAGCATTAGTGTTGACAAAAATAAAGGGTCCAGTCGAAAAGAATTTGGCATCAAACCCGAATCTAATGAGGTCATTCACCGAGTTAACGTAACGCTAAGAGATAAATCAACAGAGGCTAAAGATTCAAAAGATTATGTAAAGAACACGGACTAGTAAAAAAAGAAGGACTCCACGCCGTCATACTATGGCGTGAAGCAACGTTTATGCATGTGTGAGTGAGATACTCATGGATACTAGCTCACGGATATCTGTCAGTTGGAGCGCTTATTATGTCAATGTGTAACGTGAGTTACGAGTAAAGTTGGAGTACTTGAAGAGCTTTAATGTCTAGTTAGTGGCGCGGAGTCCTTATTTTTTTACTAGTCCGTGGTAAAGAAATAGAGATAAAACAACCCACAACCTGTATGATGTGTATTCAGATGTTTCTGGCAAATTATCAGTTATAAAATGTAGAAGATGTGCGAAAACAAGTAACTATAATTTGTTACTTGTTTTCTAAATGATGACTAACTTGAAACTTGATAGTAAATTACTAAATGCTATCTTAATAAATTATTGAAACTTGACAGTAATGTGAACTTTGCCGCCTACTTATAAAAATATTTAACTATTGGGCTTGTGGTATAAATCCGTACATTGATTATTAAAACCCAACACTGCCCTAATTAGGTGTGTATGTAACTCCTATTATTTAGCTACCACAACTTCTCAGGTCTATTTGCCTATATCCCCAACATCCTCTCCCTCCAAATATCATCGAGTAATATTTCCCCCTTTAGTTGCTCGACTAACTTCGGTTTATAAGAGACCCCCTAGCATTCCCCCCTTTATTGCGTACCCATGACTTAAACAACATACTCGGGAACAGCGGGAATGGGAGGATACCCTACATCAAACATGGGTCGAATCGCAACTAAGCGACATCACAATGACAGACAGTGTCATTTATTCTGGACGCAACTTCGCGTGTCAGCTGACGATTAGCAAACCCGGTCAAGGTTGGAGGGATATATAGATTTATGACTAGGCACATTGTTGGATTGGATTCTAATGATGCAACAACGGAAAACTCGGGGAAAATTACGTAATAGAAGCTTTTAACGTGAATTGTGTCACTTAAGATGTTTTCTTCTTGGTTCAACTGAGTCACATTAGTAGGTTAATGAAACATCTACATGGCTCATCAGACAAAACGATGTCCATGTGCTGCTAAATAGCATTAATTAATGTCGCTATAATGAACTAAAATTTGCAGGCTCCACAATTTATATTGGAAGACGAACCCTAAGGAGCTTAGTGGCAGGGGCTCATGTAATTAACGTTCGATTTTAAAGTCAAGCTTAACTCATGGTATTCTTGGATGGGTGACCGATATTAAAATTAACATTAACGGCACGTAACACACTTTAACATGTTGGTTTAGGGAAGTTTCGCGTTTCAGTCGTCCTCGAATATCAGCATACAAATTCTTCTTAAAAATTGAATTTAACAATAATTCAAAATAATATATATAATTAAAGGCAGAACATTCTTTTTAATACTAATACATACATACATACATATAAAATGTCACGCCTTTTTCCCATGGGGGTAGGCAGAGATCACATTCTTCCATTTGCTACGATCCTGACACACACCTTAATAATAATAGTAATACGAAAACATTTAACTGCCATTATGTTAACATTGAACTATGTTGCATAAATTACTTAATATACAGAAGAAACTGTGTCTGTTACATTTTGAACCATATATTACTTGACTGAGTGTGATGATAATTATTTAACCAAAGTTAACATAAGACAGAAGATACTTTTTAATCCTAAAAAATCTCTAAAAAATTATTAACCGTGCAGTCGTGATGTTGGACGCCTCCTATTATTAAGAAGAATAGCAAACGAGATAAGAAATGTTTTCAATACGCATCTTTTTCCCTTTCATCTAATCATGTGTGTACACATTCACTTAACATTTGTATTCCCGTTCACATTGTGAAATCATCACACGCTTTCTCCCATTTCCTCGTGCCTGGGAAAACTCGAAAAGTTCAACAAACTTTTCATTGGTGACATGAGTCACGAAAGAAACCGAAATGAACAAATGGTAACTATGGAGTACTGAATATTCTATGCAAATCCAACAAATTGAGATCCAATTGGCATAGAGCCAATTCGTGACAATTAATCGCATGAAGACGAGTTATACCGATGTCACTGACCGACCTAGTGTTCAGAAAAAATAGGACATGACATAATAGGAACAATCTAGATGACATTAATAAAAAATAATTCCGAAAAACATTTGATGACAGGAGTTTGTACGGACGGGAAATGCGCGTTAACAAAATATATTGCCTGCAAATTGTTTAATGTTTGGTTTTGTACAAATCATAATGTAAGTAGGAAATTATTTGTTAAAATAATAGGTACTTCATGTTTGGGAATTCCAATAAATAATCTCATTGTGAAATTCGAATTTTATTAACGAAAAGAAATCCCTAACAGCATCTATAAACGAGATTAACGATACTGTAAATTTCACGAAGCGAACGTTTTAAAACAATTTATATTACGTGTTTTTGAACAGTTAAGCTGAATCTGGAACATCGAAATTTATTGGTGACACTAAAAAGGCTCACTAAAACATATTTGTCTTTGCCTGTGATCCTTAAAATGTTTTTAATGAGAAAAAAAAACGATACAATTTACAATGTCGACAAAGGGAAAGCACTGATTGAAGAACTGATTCAATTATGGAATGAGGAAATACAGCGGCTGAAACAGTGCCGATGCACTGGGAATAGGAAGGCGTGCCTTGCGGTCAAACACCGGTAAGTCAGACGTACTAATTAATTCCTAAATAGCAACATTGTGTTCTTAAATGGAGTACAGAATCATGTTTCAGTTAGTAACGACTAATTAACAGACGTACTCTAAGTGCTATACTATGTATCGTTCGATCGCAGGCTTGTTTTTGAAATTGATTTCGTTTTATCACTGAATGTGCCATTTAAAATATAAGCTAAGATATCAATATATATAAAAAAATCAATGCAACTTTTCGTTGTAATTTTATAACTCAAGAACGGGCTCACCTATACAAACCAAATGTTTAGGCTTTGTTCGAACTATTTAGTAGATGGTTTATGTGAAGTTTGCACAAAATCGGTAGAGCGGTTCTTTATTTATCACATATCTTGTAAAAAATTAATTCAATAACGTAGCGAAGCACGTACCGGGCCGCTAATACTGTATGTATCATAATTATAATAAATTATACATTATGATCACCAATATATATTTTATTAAAGCCAAACCACGGATTGGGCACTAGTCAACAATTAAACAACAACTGGAAGACCTCATTTCCTCCCTTGAGATGAAGGTGATGCGGATCCATAACTGTTACGAGTTCAAGATGTTAATGGACCCCCATATAAGGTCTCGGGACATACATGGTAATGTGACTTTCGTCCGAGCTGACCTTCCGTCACAGTGACTCACAGCCTCTGAGGTACAACTGTAAGACTATTCGTCATATTTATGAATCGTAAATATAATTAATTATGAATGAACTAACTACCTAACTAAAATTTACGCCACTTCCCTAGCGGGGTAGGCAGAGAGAACCGAACGCCATATGAATGAACATTACCGTCTATTTTGCGGTAGGAAACCTATTCATAATATTCTTTCTTTTTTCTATTGATCTTACAGTATTAGTAATTAATGATTTTCATTAATTACTAATACTAGAATTGTATACCCATTAGTTTTTTTCTTAAATCGTCTTATACTGGTCTAAATCAATCTTCTTTTTGTAGTGTAGGTGTAGGAAAACATCGTGATGAAACCTGCAAATTCAAACAACTTTGGATTTGTAACCATGATCCAAAATTGTCTGGTTCCCCTACCTTAGGAAGGTTACGAAGGTCAGATCGGCAGTCGCTTCAATGTAATTACCAGACTCGCTACATCCTGGATCATGGTCTAAGCGGACACCGTCTAAACACGGGACATAACGCTAGGAAGATGATGTATTGGTAAAATGCGTATGTTTGACTAAAAGCGCTCAAATGTTTTACTTATCTTATTTATTTTGATGAATATAATGTGTCAACCAATTCATTAATGAAACATAATCACTTGATTGTTTGAATACAGATTCAATTTAAGCGAATAAAAAAGTAGAAGCAGTTTTATATTTTTCAGAGCGCAATCAATCCACAGTTTTAAACTTATTGTGTATACGTGTAGTCGTCTTAACATTTGTAATGTTAATATTTGCATTGTCATTCGTATTTTCAATGCAAACAATAAATTTTACGATGTGATTCGGAAGAATAAACCGCGACTTCTTGATTAAATATATTATGTTGGGTGAATTAAGACAAATCTTTAGCACATCGGCTAATTTTTACATACATACATACATACATAACATCACGCCCATAATCCCCGAAGGGGTAGGCAGAGTCAAAGGGGCAGCATGCCCCTTCAACAACATCCAGACAAAAATAAAGTCGGGCTGGGTTAGATGGAAAAAAGCAGTGACAAGCGGCTAACCTGTCGCCTTCACAATCACACACCCAAAACCCGATATACCATTAGTCGCCTTTTACGACATGCTAGACAAGAACCACAGTTAGCATATTCTTTTTAAGTCCCAGACCAACATGGGATAGTGGGCTGGGTAGGATGAAAAGCTGTGAACTTTTTGCCGGCTACTTTTTAATATATCTATCTCATAATAACATATTTTCTGATTTCACCGGTCAACGACTTATACATTATAAAATATAATGTTTACTAAGACATTTATTTGAATTTTAATATCTGCTAAATATGCCCATTGGGCAGTTACCAGGTACTGAATCCTTTTAGATCAAAATCTCATCATTCAACCAGTTTTACGACTAATAAATGTAATCGATTTAATCAAATTCCGATTTGAGAATTCACGTATACATACATAAATTTATAATTAGTTAATTAGCATAACTATTTTAATTACAAACAGAATTCCCAACGGGTTGCCTATTCGAATATGGCTCACACGACATCCTGTGAATTTTAAGTTATAATAACATATGAATCAAGTCTCGGCACATGGTCTAATGTTGCATAATCCTTCTCCAAAGGTACGGACATCTTGCTCACGATATTTGACAACATATAAATGTAGATAGACGCCATAATGTCAAGCATATTGTTTGTTTGGCTTGTCTATTATGAATATACCGCTAACAGCACAGCTGGACGGAATGTCGCAACGTTTCTTGTAGCTTAAGCTACGCTGATTTTTAAGGTTCGGTTTCCATATTAGATATAACCATAATATTAGCAGTCAGTATAGTTCTGAACCTATTAAAGTTTAAAAACTAACCCGCGAAATAAATGTTCCCAAAAGTAAAAAAAGTTACTTTTCTTTGAAATCGGTTAAAATGTGTACCTGTGCATGCGTTTGAAATCCTAAATAACTAAGATTTATGAAACCCTTAAAAAATATGAGATTTATTTAAGTGGTTTACAATTAAAATTCACAATTACTTCTGATAGGATGCCCTGCAGTAGGGTTCTAGGATACAGGCGATGTCGAGGCGAATCGCTGGTACTAATATAAAACCTTTTAACTCATTTTTAGTTTCAATGCACAATGAATTCCAGATTGGACTGGGCCCTTGGTCGAGTGGTCCGAGATCCTAGCCGCAAAACCAAACTAAGAATCGCGGGTTCAAATCTTGCTAAGGGCAAATGTTACACCTGATGAACATGGACATTTGTACTCGAGTCATGGATGTTTATAAACGTATTTATGTGTGTCTATCCGTTCACCTAGCATCCACAGCACAAGCATTAGCTTAGTTTGGAATTAGGGAATTGGTGTGTTGTCTGTATAATCTGACCGCACTAAATAGTTTAATTTACACGTGTTTTCTTGCGATGGCCGAGTCTCAATATATTTATATAAAACGTTAAAGATTTTTAATATTGAAATGCATCAATATGTTAATTATTACGTAACAACTTAATGCTTCGAGTACGGAGATTCCAGACACAATTGATTTTCAATTGTTATGGACCACGATCGTGGTCTTAGGGACTGGACGTATTAAGATAGAAAGTCACTTAAGTAGAGACTGAATATATTAATAACCGACTTGGTATTACATGGATCTCACAACTTCTTACCGTAGAACAACTGAGTTGCGAGACTTGGTTTTTTTGACAAGTATTGTTTTTGATGGGATTTATTATACATTTAATTCGCAACCGGCCGCTAGTCTTTTGTTTGTATATAATCAAATCAAATAAAGCTATAATCTAGATAGCAAAAACACATTATCTTGAACAATTCAGCTTAATCGCATTATGTCACGTCACCCCGACCTCCGAAAGGTCACCGCAGTCAAGTTTGTTTGCCACATGTTCTCAATGGAAACTGGTTTCCCCATTAACATGAACTTTATTAAAGTCTTTCCTTGCCGGCCAGGAGTATGCCAAGGTCACAAGCAATTCCGTCAACTGATAAATTGACAAATTTTATTATCTCTCCGTATCTGTTCAGGCTATGCCGGTCGCTAGAAAATGATTACATAGGATAGGATTTGTCGAACTGTATGTGTGAAAGGATAGTTTTTTATTGTATGAATAAAACATCTCTCATAGAAAACTTGGTCTGGGAATATGCCAACTGTGCCAACTTCCTTGCTTAGCATATCGTAAAAGGCGACTAATAGTTTATCGGGTTGAATACGTGATTGCGTAGGCGACGAGCTAGTCACTTGTCACTGCTTTTTTACAAATTTCCATCTAACCCAGCCTAGTTTAATTTGGCTGAAATTGGTTAAAGGGGCTAGCTGTTACCCCTTCAAGGATTACGGGCGTGATGATTGTATGTATCATTCGACAAATATTATAATTCGTTGATCTCTATAAATGTGGAACTATAATATATTTTTCTAAAGTTATGTCACTTTCTTAGTGTGCTGCGTGAGCCAAGATTAGATCTAGCGAGACTGATTAAATAAGCTTTTATCTATGGTTACTAGATACGCAATTTATAACCATGATTCAAAAATTGTCTGGTTCCCTCTCTTAGGGTTACAAAGGTCAGATCGGCAGTCGCTTCATTGTAATTACCAGACTCACTTAATCCTTGATCATGGCCTAAGCGGACCCCGTCTAAGCACGAGACAACGATAAGAAGATGATGATGACTATGTAACTGAAATCCCTTAGAGGATTCTTCCGAGACTACTAATAGAATGAACCCAAACTTGCAAATTTTAAATTAAATTGTACATACTCAGGTCAGAACCCACACACTTCTTTTATAAGCTAACACTGCAGTGATTAGGGAATAAATACTAATAGACTAAGTTGTTGCAAGTCACGCATTATATGCAACTGTGATGGTAAACCTTGAACTGCAGTAACTTCAGTGAATTTACTCGGCAACACAATAGAGTAATTTACATAAAACTTGTTTACATATAGGTATAATACTTTTACTCATTCTTTATGTAATTAATATAATCATTGAATTTTCAGTTATTCTATATTTGCAATATTCAAATTAACACTCCACAAAAGAAAAAAAAAACTGTAGTAATTTAAGTGCAACTAATATAGGATTAAATCTTTAAAAAAATCCTTTCCTATAAAAAATATTTACAATTTAACATTAATCAGGAACCTCAGCCTTTATATCAAGTCAGATAAAAATAAGCACATGTAGTATAATAAACCAATTTATTCTACATTTTAGCTCTAATAGTCAAATACATTAGAGGCCGGTCGTTAGCTACAATACGTATACGCAGAGCAATATGGGGCCATAATATTACATCATGTAGATGATGTCAATTATTAAAATAATACACATAAATGTTGTCCCATGTTGGTCTGGGACTTGGCCCATGTTGATCTGGGACAAAAAAAAGAATGTGCCAACTATGGTTCTTGCCTAGCATGTCGTGAAAGGCGACTAATGGTTTACGGGCTTTTCGATATGTGACTGAGTAGGCGACGAGCCCTAGCCCCTTGTCACTCCTTTTTACAGCTTTACAGCTTTCTATCTAACCCAGCCTACTGTCCCATGTTGGTCTGGGACTTAAAAGAAATATGTCAACTGAGGTTCTTGCCTTAATGTCGTAAAAGGCGACTAAATCGGGTTTTGGGTGTGTGATTGTGTGCCTTTTTACAATTTTCCATCTAACCCAACCCGACTTTATTTTTGGCTGAATGTGGTTAAAGGGGCATGCTGCCCCTTTGACTCTGCCTACCCCTTCGGGGATTATGAGTGTGATGTTATGTATGTATGTACACATAAATATTATGCAAGCAACAGGTACATAAAATATTGAGTAGTAATATAGGCGATAAATTTCCCAAAGATATTAGTTTACTAATGTTACCGACTAAATGTCCAATCGAAACTAAACTAAACTCTAAGTAATAAAAAGCTTTCTAACAGAGCAGACTGTAACGTAGTTTTGGCGAAATTTATTTCAAACATATTATATATAAATAAATAAATATAAACATCAGACCAAATCACATACATTAATCTGACTCCGAGGTAAGTAGCTTAAGCACTTGTGTTAAGGATATCCGAAACAACAGTGGTATTGCAAATATATACTTAAATATTGAATATAACACCTAGACACAGAGCAAACACAAGTATTCATAATACGAATAATTGTACTGGGTGGTGATCGAACCCACAACTCTTGGCGCATGGGGCAGGGTCACTACCGAATGCGCCATCGAGCTTGTGTAATGTATTAGATGTTACCAAAAGTCTTTGATAAGTAACATATATTTTTTTATATAGCAAAAGGCCCATGCGTTTATTTACAAACTCCTAAGTACTTAATGATGTCTGTATCATGCATAGTACCTACTCTTATAACCACACGTCCTTGCGCTTACATAAGGGCCTATTGTATCACCTCACCATACGTTGATACATAGTCTCACACCTACGTGATTTATATGCATCGTGTTTATGTATACCATAGCAAAGCATTCTCATTGAAAAGAGAATAAGGATAAGAAGTACATAATAATTGTATTGAAATCGTATTTAGAAATTTCTAGGTGAATTACTTATGTAAGTACTTATAACATTGTATATTAATGAGTTTTCATAGATAAAAAAAGTAATTAAACATATTATACGCTACACTTATAAAGATAAAATCAGTACATGTTATAATATTTTCCAACGCCAAATATGTATTACGACTGTCTTAATATTTTTATCGTGGAAGTGAAGTGAAGTGAAGCACTTTAAAAAGACTTCAAGAAATTCAAGACGTTACAACAACATATTCTATTGAATTGTTATTCCATAAAGCGTTTAATACATACATACAACCAAGCCCCCAATTCTCTAAAAGGTACGCAGAGTCTAAGGTGCATTAAGCTTTAAGCAATTTAGCTAAAATTAAAATAGAATTAGGCATGATTGAAAATCGTGAAAAAGTAGTGACCATCGGTGACCTCTTCGCCTACAAGATCACAAACCCAATGCCTTACACATTAATCGTCTTTTACGATACAAGACAAGGAGCACAGTTGTTACATTATCTTAAAGACAGGTTAATGTAAGACTACTATGCTCTCCAAGCGTTGAATGCAGGGAGCATAGTATACTAGTACTAGTATAATGCAGTCACCGGCACAAACTACTACCCACGGAGTCCGTTTAGCATGATTAGCAGTAGATATGGCGAGAAACTGATGTCATTCGCGAGATATCTAAATACTTTACCGAGTGAGTAGGAAGAATGACGAGAAAATACTAGCCAACACAACAGAGAATGCAAATAAAGTAATGACCGAGTATTATAATGAATACAGAACAAAATAAATTTTAGTCAGAAAATTAAGAAACGACCCGTAGCCAATTACTAATAGCAAGAACATCTACTTGTTTATAACGTTCATAGAAGATGATGTAGTGAATAAATCCACAGTAAAACTATATATTAACTCCACCGTAAAACGGAGTTTATACATTTTTCTCCTCTACGTCTCTATAAAATAGTTAATGGCATTGTAAAAGTTAGAATATTATTTGGTCCCCACCCACGAGGTCTGCCCGGAATAGACGCGGACGTCATAAAGAAGCCAGAACAAAACCGCAAACTCGCTTAAATGTTGCTAATGAAGCCGAATTAACCTAGTGCTCAACAAACGGGACAACTTAACATGGTGGTTTAAAATTATAAACATCTCTTATTATTTTTTAAACAATTAACAGTTGCCGAGTCCGTACTCCTAAGATGGAGCAGTAACAAATGTATAATACAAATATACCTGTTGTTTCAAACTTGTTGACACGTTATGACACAACACATTCACCACACACTCCGAAAATAACAACCTAAAAACATCGAGATTACAAAAGAGATACTAGAATACACTGCCGGCACTTCGTCTTGCAGTAAATAAACACACAATCGACGAATTGCGATCGGATGCACTCTAAAGACTAACAGATAAACATAAACGTGCTCAATGAAAAGGAAAGTAAAATCGACTGCAACACGCAACACTTCAGCACTAATAGTAAACAAACGCACGAGGATGTTGCCAAAGACACACATTCACTACAACATTTTAAGAATGTTTTTAAAAATTATTATAACAAACAATACTCACAGCCGGGCGATATTCCGTTCTCCTTCATCGCGCAGCGGAATGGGTAATAAGTGCCTGGCAGCACCTTGCCATACATTGTCCGATCCATGTTGGGCCAATAGCGAGCTTGTTTTTTAGAAATAAAACACCCACAAGTTCAACGCCGAGCTCAGATCACCATAATCACTGCCTACACCGAACCGAGTAAACACCGTCCTACGCGGCGCGGAAATGCAGAAAAAGGTGCAATTACTACGAGGACTTGAATGACAATTAATGCAGCGAATATATATCGTTCGCTGATCCGACGTCCAGTTCCGAGCATGCACGTCTCCACACTCTTATAGTCGATAATCGATCGTACACATATCGGCGATTTAAGTCGGCTATCGATAAGCGCAGTGATAAGTGATAAGCAATGTCACGGGGGCGAGGTCGCGAGTGACGCTCACGCTAGGTGAGCTCCGAGCTGAGTATTCGTCAACGCGTCCCAGTCACAACTAAAGTCTCGTAGTGTTGTGCCAGCGGCGGCGCCGGCGCACGCCACTCCAGTCTCACCGGCTGGAGATTATTTATACGCGGACACGACCACAAATCAAGTGCATTCGTCAAAATTGAACGATTGTTCCGACGTCGAAGGCGCGTTTACGATGGAAAGGCATGCAAACATATCTGAAATTCTGAGAAAGCTTAGGTAGGAACTAACGTACAACTTATACACAATTAACATTGTCGTGTTTTATGACTCGTAAACCGATTTAATGGTCGGTCCAAGCTCGATAGGGTTCGCATGGACAGCGCTTAGGCCGCTAAACGACTTTTCTAAGAAGACAGGTGAAAATTCAACAGATAACATTCCCGAGAAACGTCGATCAATCATGAGATTTCTAATTTGGTTGTTCCCGACAATATACGCCGCATCCGGGAGATGCGTATGCGCACGAGTGTCCTCTGACAACACTTCCGGCTCATCACTCTCACTCCATCACCTTGCTCCTCAAATTTACGATAGTCATTAGAGGAACAGTAGTTAATCCCTTTGATCTATTCTTTGAAAAAAGAGCTGAGAATAAACGACAACTTTATAGCAAAAATATTTAAAGTGTGTTCAATGTCTAGAGAAGTGTTCCGACATTCGAACGGTATACATAACATACATAACATAAAATCACGCCCGTAATCCCCAAAGGGGTAGGCAGAGTTGGAGGGACAAGCCCTTTAACCACGTTCAGCTAAAAACAAAACTAGGCTGGGTTAGATGGAAAATTGTGAGTAAGCAGTGTCAAGACAGGTGGCTAGCTCGTCGCCTACACGATCACATACCCAAAACCCGATATACCATCCAACGGCATGTTAGTTAATTTAATCAATCCCTCATTAAAGCAACAAACAGCAGTTTACTGGCATGTCCGTTTTACGGCGCGGCTAACTGTACCATTGTTCCCGACCTGTGGGCTTTAATAAGGAAGTAAATATTTGCGCTGGTCTCAGCCGCTAGCTCAACCCACTTGCATACCAAACGAGACTATTGGAAACGTGCAAACACAACAAGAAGATTTCAAGTTGCAACTACGAATCGGACAAGCTGACATATAAATAGCATTTCTCCCGCTACATTCTAATTTATAATGGAACATTGCTCTTCTCTATTGACTAGAACTCGAAGCGATCTTCGCAAGAGGCATTGAATTAATGCCAAGACCGGGTAGCCCTGGCAAGGGTGAAATTGGACGCGACATCAATAGGAGAGTTATTGAATGTTTACAACGGGTGTGCGACACATGTAATACTGTTCGAATCAGCTGTTGCGAGTACTAATTAACAAGTTTTCAAACTGTCCCTTCATTCACAAACGCGGACAGTGAAATATAAGAGCACATTGATGTCGCTAGAAAATCTTTATCACACTTTTAACGAAATTCACATTTCAGCTTGTTAATACTTGAGTCATATCATACATAACACAGATTTTTTTACGCAGTTTATGCGACCTTTCTCGCGACTAAATCTTATCAAAAGCGTTATCAACATTATCAACAATCTAAATGAATTTTAGTATCTATGTACCCAAAGACGATTATATTCGTTCAATTTTGACGATTTTCTTTTCTAATTTCGTAATAGCCGGTCGGGCACTACGGCGGGTTGTACGCGTTCGACTGACAGATGTTACGAACTGAACACGCAACTCATCGTTAGCCTGTGACGTCACGATGACCTCACTACACATTATTATGATGATAGCGGTAGTTATCAAGGAGAATAGGGCGAACTAATCTAGATTAACCGCAACGTGAGTCTTTGAAAAAATTGGATCAGCCTAATGAAAATTTGAGGCGCTAATGGACGAGGAGCAATGTTTACTAAATAATAAATAGTGTTACTTACATAACGAGACGGAAAATACCCTACTAACTTCGCCTTGACCCGTCGATAAGTGATATGGTAGAGGTTTCTTTATGACATGACAATAAGGATTCATAGAACTTAATAACAAGAAATACAATATTGAAAAATAATTAGTTGTGAATAATACTGATATTTCATTAATTAGAATCACGTCCTGCTCTACTGGTATTTAATCAATGAGCAGTATTAACTAATGTTCAAGCCAGGAGTAGATGTAAAGATAATCCATCATAATGATACTGGAAACCTTCGTATCCATTTATGTTTAAAACGCTATGTAAGAATATTATCATAGAGAGGTAACGCAAGGCCCCCATTTAGGTACCAACTCTTCTTGTATACTGCAACCCTTCCATGTATAGTACATATCAAGCGCAGAATATTACGATGACACGAAGCAATAACGCAATGATTTCTCCCGTCACCCGTCACACGGACATCAGTAACGCACGCCTGTACGAGCACGTACGACAATAACAATTATAGTACCGTTTATGGGGTGGGAGTGTCCAGCTGTTGCGACACGCGCTAACGAACCTCAGATCAAGTTATTTAGCTAATTAAGGCGGAGCGGGTACAAATTAACCACATTTTTGGTTGACGTGCGTGATAACGCGCTAGTAATTAATATACATTATGCACGATAGCGGCGACAGGATGCCTTTTGGTTGTGAAATGCTTTAATAAGTGCAGGTTAGGAATATATTTTACCTGCGATTAAATAGAAAGAAAAGAAGTATATATTTAAGCTTGTACTTATAAAATAGCAAAAGATTTCTTGATCGACATCATCGATATTATATAGTAATTTACTAAACTTATGATACCGAACACGATAGACATTATACATTGAATGGGAAGCCAAAATAAGAAACCATAATTAAAGCTAAAAGTTAACTACACTGACGGATTATTTTCTGTCAAACTTACTTATTGGCACGCAGACTATAATGTTATCATCATATACGTTTATTCCTACAAAGTACATCTTACTTAAAACATAACTTACATTCATATAACCTCCAATACAACACTTACGCTACAACTAAAAGCGAGCGCTCACATCAAGTTTGTTTTAAAAATAAACAGATATAAGTAATAAATAACTATTCATTAGAGACCGAGTACTTCACACGATTGGCATGTGGGGCTGCACTTCGTCAAAGGCTCTCCTACGAGTAGAGAGACAGGGGCTTTGAGTAATCTAAAATCATCTAAATTCCTTGGCGACTTGCTGGAATCTTTATTGGGGTTCAATTTATTGCCTGCGATTTCAAGGTATAATGAAGAGGAGTGTTTTAGAAGCGTCTTTCGGGAATATATGTCATCAGCTTCCTGGCGTCATGTCCCGGCCGTTCTTAGTTGGGGTACGCTTTGACCATAATTTAAGGAAGTCTGGTAAGTACATTGAAAATATTCAGCAATCTTTTCAATGTAATTACCAGACCTTCATGACAATAGATAGAGAGATCCGACAAATTGGATCTAATTAGGAATTTGAATGTATTCCAACTTGCAGATTTTCCTTACTGGTTAGTGGTATAGACCGGTAGTTAAAGTTTAAAAATCCAGAGTAAGGAACGTATTACTTGAACCAAACCCCCTATGTATATGAGACGTATAAGAAGATATATGTCTTAATCCACTGAACCGCTTATTCCATCTGACGCGTCTGTAACTCTAAGAGCTGATAATCCTATCACACCAAAATAAAAACAAGGCAAGCTTTTTATAATGACGCATCACCAACCTCAATAGAACCATCGACCGTATAGTCAACCTCAACTATCTGCCGTATTTATTTCGAAACACCATGGATATTGTCAGCTCCTACCGGCACACCCTACCTGGTTTCACCATGTTTATTAGCCGACAAGGGGGCCGGCCTCGATAGGCGTCATTAATCACGTGGACGCCGAAGGGCCATCAGAGCCCATTAACGGCTACTCCCTGTGACTGCAACACGTAAACGCAGTGCCGTAAAACTGAATGCTACTAAGTCTACTCGTATTATCCTCCCAACCGATTTCGGTCACGGTGGCTCAATGAGGATTACCCAACGAGACATGAAATATTATAGTGCAGTAAGTATCTGTGCAAATGCAATCTCTGTTCCTTCACTTTAATAATTCGGTGAGACGTCAATCCAACATGACCGGAGAGAGGTCGATTAAATCTTACATCTTTATTGATATTATGGATGCTGTCTTCTACGTTTTCACAATAAACAATTCGACAAATAGTGGTGCAATTATGTATGCCAAAACGAATCACCTCCAGGCATAGACTGTCCTTTTTTTTAACGAGGGGAATGTCTTATGCGCGCTCACGCCGTTCGCCCGAACGGCGTGGTGTGTGGGACTTCCTAGAAAAAATCGTATGCTCATAGATTGTTTATAAATATTTACGGCATTGAGTATGCCAATTGCGATACAATTAAATGTTAATACAAACGTGATCGTTGGGGAAAAATTGCGTTGGACCGAATTATATCGCACCATGGAATATCATAACCATCCTTGTGAAGTAATAGGGTCGAAAAGACTAAGGAAGTCAGAAGACACAACAGTTGATGGTAGTTCAAAAACCAAGTTTTCAGAACATAATATTCGTCTGCTAACAAAATCATAGCTCTATAAAGACTGAAATGCGGTGTCTTGTTTTGATTGAGAGCTCCTGGAGATTTATTACTTGGTCTACAGATTTTCCAAGGTCAAACAACACTTATTTGGTGAATCCACAAATACATGTTTCGTCTTATGATAATAATAATAATAATAATAAAGGCGTAGGGACGTGACGCCCCCATCGCCCGCTGGCGAGAGTTGGTGAGCTTCGCACCATGAAGAGCAACAACTCCCGTCAGTGCAGTCAGTCTCCGCAGGGCGGCTTGTGGCGAGTCGTTGGTGGGTGGCGACACCACGGACCCTACCTCCAGGGGGACCATACAGACATGCGCGATACACACACTTACAGACAGTTACACACCCCCCGCCTCTGCGCTTGCCTTGACCGGCCGGCCAGAGTGGATTCGCAAGAGCGGAACCTATGCTCCAGGTTGGAAGTGTAAAATGTCATAACGCCGGGGGCACTTGACTGTATAAGGATCTTGCGCCCCGCAGTCTCACCTCTCCACAACCTTAGCTGCTTTCTAGTGTTGCCCCCTTGCTGCCAGTATGGTAGCTAGTTGGGGGGCCCACAATTTGGATTAACAAGCGGCGAGTCACCGTCGGCCAACTTAATATATTTGTGAGAAATTTTCGAGGCAGATGTCCGGTATCTCACTCCATAGCCCAATTTCCTGTCCATAGTAGAACCTCCCTCCATAGCCCCGGTTTTTAGTTTCCCTTTTTCGCAATAGTCCTGCATCAGCCGGATGTCGCCTTTGAGTGTATGTTTTATACTGCAACTAAGGGCAACACCCGGCCGGTGTTCCATCACTCATTTAGATCAAACTCTCAAAAGGCCTCTACATGTTGGACCCATGTCCCCATGCAAGCCTCAAAGGCCCGGGCTTGTCCCGTGATTGTGCCGAGAGACATAATAATAATAATAAATTCTTCAGACTGACACACCAATTCCCTAGTCCCAAACTAAGCTTATGCTTGTGCTATGGATACTAGGTGAACGGATAGACATACTTAAATACGTTTATAAACATCCATGACTCGAGTACAAATGTCCATGTTCATCACACGAAACATTTGCCCCTAGCGGGATTCGAACCCGCGACCCTTGGATTCGTGGCCAGGGTCTCTGACCACTCGACCAACGGGCCAGTCAGATGATCGCACACCACTATGATTTGTTTCAAATGTCTGAACAAAGGTAAGGTCTTAGATATGATATCATGGATGTGGCGACCTCCAGGGCAGTCGTAATTAAGCAACTCAAACAAAACGCGCGCAATAATATTCAGTTGAATTAGTTTCAAGGATTGTCAACAGATGGCAGTGTTCAGCGCAAAACTCTTTCAAAGATATACCATACCTGGAATTTTTTTTTTTCCAATTATATTTTTTTAAGAATTCACATTTTTCATGTTTTAGGTATAAGAATTCTAGATACTAAATAAGTCAAGTCACCACATACATATTCAGTTTACCCTATAGTCAACACTAACTAATACTTTAAATAATAAGAAAACCCCTACACCTAAGCGGTTCTCTTTGCCTACCCTGCTAAGGAAGTGGTGTGAAGTTTAGTTAGTTAGTTAGGTACATTTAAAACATGAATATCCTTATTTAGCATTGTGATGATGATGAGCTAAATATGGTTAATTTCATAAATCTTTCCAGGATTTAGTAATATATTTCCTGTATTTAATTAGACTTAGCATATGAGACCTCGTACTTTTAAAAGTATGTTATGAGAAAAGCCAGATTGATGTTAAGTAAAAAAGATGAATATAAAATATTTTAGAGAAAATATTCTTGACAGGTGAAAAGGTTTTTATGAATGAAAGCTTAAAAAATATTATTATGCTTTTTACTCCCTGATAATTCTGAGCAAACTTTGCACTCAAGGCATATCATGTTTAGATATGCCATAAAGGAAATGGTATTAAATGCATATCAGGGCTGATCACCACCTTACAAAATAATATATTTTACTTTAACATAATTGTCCCTATAAATGTATATATAATGTTAAATTTATATTATTTTTTAGTGATGATGAGGTTTGATATTGCTGTAAAAAGTATTGGATATGTTTACTAAAAATTGTTTTAATTCTATTTAAATTCATAGGAAATGTAATATGCCTTACATACTTAACACTACACTTAGCATATTGTACTCATTAGTATGAAAAGCATGTACACACAGGTACAATGCTGCATAACTCTGAATGTTTTTGAATGAAATTACTGCTTAGTGACCACTACCGATCCTGACTCAGTTGCGAATCATAACACTTTTTACTCAGAATATGTCAGCACCTAAATCTAAATATAGCATGATGAGTCAATTTAAAAGGTCATGTACAATTTAAAATTGAAGAATAGAACATTTTACTACTCAAAATTGAGATTCATATTGATTATTTAGATGAGATTATATTATGTTCAAGAAATTAAATATATGCAGTTTGTGCCTCTAAACTGCACATTAGGTTGGCAAGTTTTTAAACTGTCATTTGTTATCACAACTTTATCAGGTAGAGGTTATTGACCTAATCGCAGTGTATTCAAATAGCGGCAACAAAACGATATCAATAATTTTAATTTTAATCATACGACATCATTATATTTTTTTTTTCTTAGGGACAGCAAAAAGTTGTAGGTTATATGATTACTCACAAAAATGGACTACGGATCCGGGTTTTAGTTATGGCAAGTCTTATACAATCTTATTCATGTTAAATTATACATTCCGCAGAATGAGACGTAAAGTAATAATTTGATAAAACACGTCATTAGACTATAAGAACAAGCCAAACAGGTTATCATAACAGAATAATAACTCACCCAAGTCATCCATGGTAATGTTCAATAAATTTCGAACGTAGAGCAAATATCCGTATGGTTCTTTTACAACAATTTTTCATACAATATTTAGCACTTGTTTAATACTGATACAGTTTAACGAAGCTTAATTCTACACCAAATAATACTGCAAATCAACTATGAAATTCCAACCCAAATATGGCAAATTAGTGAATTAGGTTGGTATCACTGTATTGTTCTTAATTCGATCTGTCAGACAACTGTCAAAAGTAGAAAAACAATTTAAAATTTTATAGGGAATTGTCGTTGTAATCAAAATTTTAATTTTATTTATACTCAAAAACAATGCTAATAAGATTATCACTTAGGTTTTGTAAAATAAACGATAAGACCTATAATAAAGTGTCTAAAAAAACCTCATACTAACCAAATTTTTATAAATTTTTGAACGAACACTGTATGTAGTGCCAACATTGTTTATGTTAATGTCAATAAAGACCGTTCAAAACTTTAAAACCATTGTCAACTATAAAAACAAGATACTAATTTACTGCTTCTCTTATATTAAATTAACCATCGGTTTATCACGCAATCTAAGAATTTTAGAGATATTTTTATATCAAGAGACTCGTTACGTACTTAAATAGAATAAAAAAAATTGAGTGGTGTTAATTTAATTTTAGAGTTTTAGCATTTCGAACGGGCCTGTGGTGGATCGATGATCTGCCTGCAGTCAGTCAGTGATCTGTCAAAGAAATTGTGAAACTGTTTTCGTGTTTAGATTACGCCCATAATTGTTCTGGTTAAAACAGCTAATTGTTTTCCACAAAATGAGCGCTACAGCAGGCGAACAATTGACTTTAGCACGAGATATCAAAAGAGCTATCGAATTATTAGAAAAACTTCAACAGAGTGGAGAAGTCCCTGCGACGAAACTTGCTGCACTACAGAAAGTGTTACAGAGCGATTTCTTGAATGCTGTCAGAGAAGTTTACGAGCATGTATATGAAACGGTTGATATTCAGGGATCCGCCGATATCAGGGCGTCGGCCACGGCTAAAGCGACGGTGGCCGCGTTCGCCGCGGCCGAGGGACACGCTCATCCTAGAGTCGTGGAACTGCCCAAGACTGAAGAAGGACTAGGATTCAATGTTATGGGTGGTAAGGAGCAGAACTCCCCTATTTACATCTCTAGGATAATTCCTGGAGGAGTGGCAGATCGTCATGGAGGCTTAAAAAGAGGAGACCAGCTACTTTCTGTGAACGGAGTGTCGGTGGAAGGTGAAAACCACGAGAAGGCTGTGGAACTGCTTAAGCAGGCAGTGGGCTCTGTTAAACTGGTGGTGCGCTACACTCCAAAGGTGCTGGAGGAGATGGAGATGCGATTTGATAAACAGAGGACCGCAAGAAGACGCCAGAACTACAACTAAGCTTCATTCCCAATAGTCAAACTGTGTTCATTCATTGAATTTTGTTAGTACTTAAGTGAGAGTTTGAGCCTAGTATTGGCAGCAGTGTAGCGAGGGTGAGGGATAGGTATGGATTATCACAGCAAAGTTTAATCAATAACTAAACTTGGTTAGTGGTAACACATTGAAGTAAAGCATTGTTTTTGTATTAAATACTCTATGGCCTGCTAACTGGCAGAATGTTTGTGCTGGTAAATTATATACTGGAATGGATATATATCCATTGTTTGATGCATCAGTTCATATTTGTCTCATGTAACCCTTAGCTACAGTTCTGAATACTAGGCATGTTGTGTATGATGGTTTAGTAATTTTCTTGTTGTATTTTATTGGGATATTGTATTATTGTATTTTTACAATAATTTATTACTTGTTAATATTAGTCTGTATAGTTTGGACACATAGTCCATCACATTAGAAATATATTTTATCCTTTTTGTATTTTCTGAAATGAAATTCTTTAAGATTGTTAACTGTCCTAAGAATCCTATGAAAGATATTAATTAAATAGTAACTAATACATAAGGATTTCCTAATTTATATATACAGGCATATTGATTATTTGCCTAATATTATGACTATGTGCACTTAATTAATTTATTATGAACTTGTCAGTATTCTAGTATGTCACTACAGTAAATAAATAAAATGTATATTTAAAACATTATTATTTATTTTACACATTTACAAATGTTCACATATACTTATTACAACAATTAAACCTTTGCTTGTTATATTAAACCAGCATGTATATTGCAGTAATTTTCAAACATAATAGAATTTGCCACCAATGACTAAATTAGCACAGGGCTAATTTATGTAATGATTAAATTAGCCCTGGGGAGTTGGGACTTCATTCAGCTTTGGACTGTTATATTGTGTTGTAATCAGTTGTCACCAGGAGTCGAAACTGCCAAAACTGTATTTTGCATCCTTCTTAGATTTCTTGGCAGGCACTTCTTGCGCTTTCGGCTTACTGGAGGTTGCCACTTCTTGAAGATTGAGGTATTTGCCAACTCCGTCCCTAAAGACCTTCAATGGTTGTGCAGCAGCTTTCTTGGGCTTGACGCCTGGTCCCTCAGCTTCAGCTTTCCGCTTCATCTCCTCCGCCCTTTCAACTGCAAGCTGTTAAAAAAATACTATCCTTAATGACAGAAAAAATTCTAATTCCAAACATTATAACAAGAAGATAGTAAGTTTGCTATGCTCCAAAAATTTTAAAGCAATTATTTTATGCCAATTAACTTTTGCCTTGTGACTCCGCCTGCGTGAAATTCGGTCTGTGTGATCTATAATTTTTGCAGGATAAAAAGTAGTCTATCCTATAATCAACCTGCGGCCCGCCGGGACTTTGTTATTGGTCGATCTGAAGTTACAAATTTATTGTAAACCATTTGTTTTTTAATTAAGTTTGTAGTATGGATCCAAAAAATTTTTGCTTGCGGCCCTCGACGCCATGACTGAAACGTGTTTGTGGCCTCTATAAAAAAAAGTTGATCATTGCTGCCTTAAACGGTTCAAACTTTAGACGGACTATCAATGTGACCAATTTCAATACTCAATTTTATTTTTGCATGGGGCTGGTTGAAATGCCTTGTTGCTCCTTGAACTCCGCCTACCGCTTCGGGGAATGCGGGCATAAAGGTATGTATGTAAAGTATGTATGAATGTACACACCTGCTCCTCGGCCTCAGCGAAGGGGTCGACAAACACCTGCGCGACCTCGATGACGATGTCGTGCACGGGCCGGTCCCGGTTGTCCACCTCGATCTGCTCGATCAAGTTTAGCGAATCAAGCCCGCCCACCACCCGCCCGAAGATTGTGTGCTTCCCGTCCAACTGCTTGCACGACCGGAAAGTTATGAAGCTGGAATTAAGGAACCGGGGTCACTTTTCAAATTAAACCTTTTCCAAAAATTCGGACTGCAGTAACACAGTTTGAACACAGCATGTCTCAAATGACCCCAAACTGACATTTACTTTTAGCTAAAGAGGTTAAAACAGTATATTACTCTATGAGCTACTTACCTCTTTGGGGATCGTAGACGCAATAATATTTAAGTGTGATTGAAGTTGGGAAGTACAATAGTAAAGAATGGCTGGATAGTAACTTTTTTCATTATTTTAACCTCAAATCCATATTTTATTTGTAAAATACTGAACATATTTACGACCTAGCTCTGTCAATGTTGATTTTATTGTAATAATTAAATATATATTTTTTTATAACATAATAGCGTTATCCCTAATTTAAATACAAAGGTAAATTAGCTGTCAGGTTTTAAAAACAGGAGTCTTAGTTGTTAGTTAGTTGGGCAGGAGTCTTTTAACATAACTTACAATTGCGACCCGTTTGTGTTAGGCCCTGAGTTGGCCATGGATAGAATCCCTCTACCAATGTGGTGTAAGTTTGGTCGGACTTCATCCTCGAAAGGTTTCTTCCAAATTGACTCTCCACCGAGGCCTGTACCTGTAGGGTCTCCACCTTGGATCTGAAAAGGAATATTGTACAGATTGTACAAATAATTATGAATGTGAATCTGTGCAGGACAAATGTATCAAGTCCAATATTATTTTATCATTTTGCTTATTTTTTTTAATCAAAAAATGTATGTAATCAGAAAGATTTTTTTTAAAATTAATCCTTAATTACATAGAACCTGCTCATAGTCAGAAGACTGATTGCATGAGTTACTTAGAAAAAAAAAATTACATAGAACTAAAACCGTATTTAGAAACTACAATTTAAATAATTACAATTTATAATAATATAAGCCGTCTAACATTTGTTCTCATTACTGTCTACTAAATCAACTCACCATGAAATTCCTAATAGACCTGTGGAACTTGGTGCCATTATAATAACCACTGTTGCATAGTTTTATAAAGTTGTGGCAAGCCTTTGGTGTTGCTTCACAATACAACTCAAAATTTAACGGTCCATAATTTGTGATTAGCCGAACATATCCTAAAACGAAAAAAAAACAATTATATGATTATCTATATTTAGAATGTATAAACATTTTCAACAACATACATGTAATTTTGTATTAACATTTATACATTGCCCCCATATTGGTTTGGAATTTAAAAAAGAAAGTGCCAACCGTGTACTTTGCCTGGCATGTCGTAAAAGGCGACTAATGGGATATATCAGGTTTTAGGTGTGTGATTGTGTAGACGATGAGCAAGCCACTACTTTTACACAAATTTTTCTTTTAACCCAGCCCAGTTATATTTTTAGCTGAATGTGGTAAGGGGGCTTACTGTCCCTTTGACTCTGCATACCCCATCGGGGATTACAGGCATGATGTATGTATGAAACATTGATATACCTTTTTTCTTTACTTTATCATATATGACCTCATCCTCACAAATGATGGCTGCTTCATGTACAGTCTCTGGTACCATCGCTGTTGATGTGAAACTGGCTGCCACCATCCCAGTAGAGTAATGGGCTGCATTGAACTTGTCTGCAACCTAACATAAAGGTATTAATAAAAATGCCGCAAATACAGAAACCGAGAATATGGCATGGTAATGTATATGGAATTATAGTTTTTAAAAGCCTCCTTCAATTCAAACTGATAGTCAGCAGTGGCATTAGCAATTTGCCTCTTAAAAAAAGACTACATAGAAGAAGATAGAAGCTATTCTTAAATCTAAGCTCAGATTTTTTTAATTTAATGTCACGTTTCCCGTTTTTTCGAAGCTTCTTCTTCAATGGACTGTGGAAATAACATTTTCTCTAAGTCGATTTCAGTCAAATCTTCTTCTTGTGATTTAAGCAACTCGGGGGTGTCACTTGATTCTACCTTTTTGAAGCTATTTCGTCCTAATACGTTCGCAGTTTCGGCAAGTTAAAGTTAGAACTTGCACAGTTGAAATGTATCGATTAGATCTGCAAATAATTAAATTTTTAGCTGGAAATATAGGAATCGAGTCGCAATCTTTTAATCTGCAAATAGTGAAAATGCGAATAAAAGAAGCGTGCATAAGGAGCTTTTACTGTATTAATAAATGCTTGAGTACAATGTTAAATTAATAATAACTCGAACTGCTGCAGCTCAACTTATTCAAATTATGGCAAAATTTTCACCTCTTTCTTATTTTCTTTCTTTTCTGGAGCCTTATACTCTTTTTCCAACTCTTGTAAGATGTCTTTTGTTTCCGCAGACACAGTTTTTAGTCTTGCATGAGGGTCCTTCCTCATTGCTATTTCCTCTGCAATGAGTAATACAAAAAATTATTTTAAAAATATAGGTGCTGATATTTTCAAAAAAATTAAAAAACTTGACAAGACTAAATATACAAGAAATGTGTTTTAAGTAATTAGTGTACAGATGGCATGCTTTCATAAGTTTTGACTCCAATTAAAGCCACTAAGAAATAATTTCATTCCTTAAAAATGTGTATCCTAAGAGTGTGAAAAAAATATTGTATTCAATAAAAACAAAAACTTACCTTCAGTTTCCACTCGTAAGTTATTCTTTATGTGATGAAAAGAAGATATATTGAACTTGGTCAAGTTATTTGGATCTTGTATTGTGATGATGTCGCTTCTGACAAAAGGAGTGTCATTGATGAGGTCTTTCCAGTTCTTGCCCTTAATGTTGAGCTCCTCGACCGCCTCATATGAGTATACATTCCCACTGGTTCGGACAGTCACTATGTGAGAGTTCTTAGTAAAAGGCTTGAATAGAACTGGGCAGTGGTAGTCACCCTCTGAATTTTTGTGGAAGTTGAGTTTTACTAATGTCTTGATGTCAAATTTCTGAAAAAAGATATACCTAAGTTAGGTAGATAGACTAGGCATTACTGATAGTCCTCTGAGCATAGCTTGCATGGGGGAGGAGGAAACAGTGGTGCATGTGCTCCTCGAATGCACCGCGGCGCCCAGATCCGCAAGGAGAGTCTTGGTACACCGGGATCACTCGCGGATGCCCTGAGAAGACTGGGAAGATTAATCTGCTTCTGGAGGGAGGTGGGCTGGCTGGAATAAACGGCCACCATGGCTCACGTTCAATGGTCCACCTTAAGGACTAAGTGCAGAAACCAACACCGCTAACATGGAACATGGAATAGGTAAATAGATGTATTCTTTATTGAGATATTTCATGATGAGAAAATTTAATTAAGATGATTCAACAAGATAAATAAGATCCTTTAAAGGTCTACTCAGGTGCCTGAAATTACAATAAATGGTTAAACACATACAAAAAGACTATGTTACAGAACTGGAACCGGCCACTCACTGCTTTACTACTTATTACACTACAATTGATAATTTATTTTCCATAAGTATACTCACTTTTCCTGTCACAGGGTTACACTTGAACTTCTTCACAAATTCTGCTATAGCTTCAAGCTCAAAGACATTACCATCAATATCAGAGTATGGTTCCTCAAATGGCTGTAAACACAGGCAACAGTGGTCGAAAGGCAATCTTTTGAAAGATGTGTCTTCTTCTGTACTGGTGCCAGATCTTTTGCCTCCATACAAAGTAGTCCATTCCGTGTAGGTTAGGTACCTATAAGCATGAAAAATAATAAGTAAGATGGGACATTAATAATTAATTAATTTCATTTAATTAAATAAAATTATGTTTTAGATTTACTTACATTTTATCCTTTTGATGCTGACGTTTACCCATGTTTGCAGATTACTTGTTGATAATGTAGAACTTGAAAACAACTGTTTCATCTACTATGGAACTTATTAGAGTTACAATATGACACTTAATAGTTAATCCATGTATGAAAGATAATTATAACATTATGCTAATTAAGTTTAAAATCCTGCATTGTAAGCATTTGTGATGAAAACACAACACTTTATTTTGTAACAATTTAGATTTATTTTTTGACGTTGACAGTTGAACAGATTTTTTTTTTTGGAAAAAATTTCATTACTCAGAGGAATTTACTGACATTTAACATTGAGTAAAATTGACGACATAACGAATTAATAAGTCTAAGCAGATGGGGCACATTTCATCAAGCATTTAACTTATTGTAATAAATTATATATGTATAGTTATAATAAATTACATTTATTAATAAGTTTGTAAGTTGGTTATTGCAAAATTAAGCTTTGATAGCACCCACAGAAGGCGGACGGCCGCTTTCTTTAATCGATTCAAATGAGTAAAAATGTCACGGGTAGGACTAGATTAAACCAATGGGCTTAATTTGCGATTGTCTTAACACAATAAAGCATGATTATGTACTTTTATTGAAATTATCATGCATGTGCAAGTCATAAACAAGCCATTTTTGGCAACACTAACTGATGACTTTTGTTGTCTGAAATAAAAAAAAAATTAAAGATGTCGGATTGTGGTTGTGCCTGATTTTGTGAATTTTGTTGTTCTTACACTTAGGCGTCAAGTTGGCTTGTTATTTTCTTCTATAATTGGTTCCAAATATATTCAAATATAACATTGTGAGTATTATATACTTTTCTTTTGTACATATTTAGTAATTTTCGTTACTTGAGCGTGTGTGCATTCTATAAATTTCAGTCGTTGTTTGTGTTGGTGAGGGTGATGTACAAATGGATGAAATGTGGTAGAAGTGGTGAATATTGAAGATACACATTTGCCGGCATACAAATTAAGAAGACCTAAGTCCATTTAAGGTATTTTTAACGTTTGGTGTTTGTTATTTTTTAAAAGAGTACGTTGTTTTGTATCATGGGAAAGTAATAGGCTGCATTTACGCTTTGCAGTGCGGAGCATCTTACGAGGAGTTTGCATTGGTAGCATATCACAACATTAGTAAATATTGAGGATAAGTGTATTCCTATTCTATCAGTCGCGTATCGGGAGACATCTATTTCTTGAATTGGGTCACTGGTGAATCAAAAAAGTGTAAAATTGTCGGATAACGCCAGCCCACAAGATGGCCGACTGTTATTCGTAAGGTACAAATAAAACTTTTTCATTGCTCTCACATCGATATTTTGATTACTTGCTGTATGAGATGTAGTCCCATAATGGTAGATCAAACATAGACACTGTTGTATTTTGTGTTTTTTATGAGAAAACAATAAATCTCTTTGTTCCTGAGTGATCTTGCTTGAAATAAAAAAAAGTGCATTGCACTTTTTGCATTGTAGTTAATCTTTATTTATGAAGATATTTGCGATAGTTCATAATTTTATTAAGCAGCTAGCTGTGATTAATTAAGAATATGATAATTACATAGCTGAATGTGATAGATTCCTTTCCTACTAACTATTTAATTACAATAAGTTATATTTCATTCCACAAATTTTTACCATGGCTAGCTTTAAAACAATTTCATTCGCTTATTTTTTAATACACTTAACAATTTGTGTACAGCATGATAAATGTTGTAATTTTTTATTTGCATTTACACAAATTGCATGTGAATTAATTTAGCTTGTTAGTTCTTTAGTTTAGCAGTGTGAGTTATTGGTGCTTTTAGATAATGTCCGGTGCATCTGGTTCATCAGGAAGTGGCACGGGACGCGGTCGAGGAGGTGCGGGCACAAGCAGCGCTGTTGCTGACAACAAACCGGACTCAAAAGAAAACAAACCAAACCCCAAAATGTCAAAGGCACTGGGCACATCAGCTAAGAGGATTCAAAAGGAACTAGCAGAGATCACATTGGACCCTCCACCCAATTGCAGTGCGGGTCCAAAGGGAGACAACTTGTACGAGTGGGTGTCCACAATCCTGGGACCACCTGGTTCTGTCTATGAAGGAGGTGTCTTCTTCCTGGATATACACTTTTCTCCAGAATACCCATTCAAACCCCCTAAGGTAATATTGAATATTGATAAGAGGTTTTTTGTTGTACAGTGTAATTTATGCGCCCTTTAGATACAATCATTCTAATTTGTGCTTATTGCTATTTATCTCACTCGGGATTCCTCAAATAATGTAGGCGTTATAAAGTAATGGACCAACTTCAACATATCCAAAATATGCTAGCCTGTTTATGATAGGTACAAATATAAATGTATGTGATGATTGTTTCAAATTGTTCATTTCAATGTTATTGTGATGTGACATAAGTGTTTCTGATTACCTAAAATTATTGCCGTAAATTTGTATGTTACAACTTTAAAACCTTTTAAACAAATCATCCGAAATTTAAATTTACTTATATTTAAAAAAAAAAAAAGGGTTTCTGATTTCCTTTAGGATCTATCTGTGAAAATGTCTTAAATGTATTTACATAGTAATATCATTATAGTAATAGTAATATGTATACATTTAAATAAACAAATTTTAATGGATTTGATTGATCTGCAATTGATATTACATAATAAGTTCTAGATATCACTTTTTTGTTAACTAATTCATAATGGTTAGTGATTTTTAATCCACTTGCTGATGTACATGAGGTTTTGTTTAAATTTAATTATATTTTACCTTGAATGTTTCCAGGTAACATTCCGGACTAGAATATACCATTGTAACATCAACAGCCAAGGTGTGATATGTCTAGATATATTAAAGGATAACTGGTCTCCAGCACTGACAATATCAAAAGTTCTGCTGTCTATTTGTTCCTTGTTGACTGATTGTAATCCAGGTATGCACAAATGAAAATATTATTGTTTCATACAAGATTATATTTAATCAGTATTTTTTTTTATTTGTTCTTGTTTTAATTATAACTCAATGAAGAAAACACACAAATTGTTAACTTTTTCTTTAGATAATTTTTTACAAACATTACCAAGATGTCTATTTTGAGATGACAACTTCTAATAGTTTATTTTATTGGCTATTACTTTGAATAGTCATCTCTTTAGCCAGATAGAGTCCATTTCACCTAAGATGAGTTCGGTGACACTTTGAATAAGTAATTTTATTGGTACTTACATTTTATTACGCGATGTGTCGACAAAATCGATAGGTTATCGATAGTCTATCGAACCTACATAAAATTGTTTTATTGAGGTGGGTTATATATCTGAAAGATTGATGGTTACTGTATTTTGCAGCCGACCCCTTGGTGGGAAGCATCGCAACACAATATCTGCAGAACAGAGAAGAGCACGATCGCATCGCGCGCCTCTGGACCAAGCGTTACGCGACATGATTGCGCTGCTGCGCCCGCGCCGCCACGGAACAACCTAAACTATCATACTCAGTACCATTCTGCTCTAAATCCATCCTGTTCACGTAAATATAAGCTTACAATGTTCAAGTATCCGATAACCGGTGTACACTTTACGCTGCACTTCCCAATACTAGTGATTAACCATGTAAATTATGTCAGGAGTTCTGTCTTCAATGTGTGTATGGGTCGCGGGAGGTGTTCACCGGATATGGCTTATTAATTTTTAGTTGCAATTAATGTGATGTTGATATGCTTGAGATGAAGGTCTGAAATGTGTATTTTTAATTGATTGATTTTCTGTTAACATTTTAGCTGTGTTATTGTATAAATACAGTGATAATTGATAATTCAACAATAATTGTAAATTAGGTACTTTTATTTTAACCATGTTATTTCTATTATTGGCTACCATTGTATCTTACTTTGCTTTAATATTTGCAAAGTATGATGAAACCAATTTGGTTGTGGATTTTTATTCAAATCAGCATAAAAATATATAATTTTATTGAAGCAACCTCCTTTGTTGTAGTTGACCAACGCAGGGGTATAATAATTATGTGTCTATAAATTAGCGATGTTAATATTGTCTTTAACGTTTGTCGCACCCTATTATCATGTAAGTAACAACACATTGTGATGGTGGCCTAATACTGTTAGATTTCAACATGGTTAAAATTTGATTTAGATGCGTTGTATTGATGGATGTACGTTTATTGATGATATATTGTAGGATTAACCAGTGAATTGAGTCAATTTTTGCAATTCGCAATAATGCGATGATCTCAAACACTCCTTAACAGTTTTAAGTATTTGCTATGACCATTGCGAACCTATGAATATTATGAAATTTGGGAATAAATCGCATTGTCTGTGAAATTGTTTTTAATTTCAGGGTATCATATATTTTGGTTGCAATTTTTTTTTCTATTTAGTTTAGGAAATGGTAGAGAACCTAAACACATTTCTTATTTCCATTTTACATTTTATCGATCGTATCACTGTTTTTTATATAAAATTCATATTTTTGACCACAATTTTTTTTACCTTTGTTATATGTTGAATAGGCATCGCCCTCTGTACTGCCTCAATATTTAATGAGTTGTTTTTCAATAATGAAGTATATGGCATAGGTCATGTGGGTGCCCTCTTATTTGTAGAGGTAACGTGATATATTTGCTAAACTCGCTCAAGATAGAACCAGGATTATACAAAATTATCCAAACAAACATTGTCTTTGATCTGGCACCGTGTGGCTATATTTTTGTTTATTTTCGGTTTTATAGACTAGGTATGAGTTTAAACTAAACATTCTGAACAGTACTGGTTTTGGTTTGCCTCATAAAGGTTGGTACGACTTGTATTCGGAATATATAGAGCGTATGGTATCGGCTTTGGTTTTCAGATGCGTTAGTCCACGACACGTTTACCCCTATTTTGGTACAGGAATGTGTATAATTGTACATTGTAATAATTACCATGGTAGCTACGCCACTGCATCTTTCTACTACCTACAATTTTAATGTAGATTACTAGTAGTTCCTTGGAGGTAAGTATATGCATATAAAGTACATAGTTGTAACAATCTAAACTAATAAAATTAAAGTGATAATTTTCTAGTTGAAAAATTCTATCCTCTCATTTGTGAACGTGGATGAGATAGGCGTAAAAATTTCGGCCATTTCTACTTTTTATATTATGTGGCTATTTTTGGCGGAAATATTTAGGTAATGTTTTACCATTTTTTTTAAATAAATATAAATCAATTTAATAAAAATTCAGTTATGTTTTTAAAATAATCTTGGAATATAACTAATATTTTTAGTAAATAGCGATTACAAACGGCATAATTGGATCATTGTTTACCATGTGCAATCGGTAAAGTTATTAAATCGGCAGAAGCCCAAATACTGTGTTAATATGGCATTTATGACTTGATTGCGAAGCTCTATCGTGTGTTGTGTCCATGTGGATTAATTAGTGTAACCATCAGCAAATCTCGGGAGTGTCAAGTGGTTTGACAATATTGTATGTAGTGAAGCGAGATTCCGCGTTTTGTTTTGTGGATTAACATATCAAGTTCCACCTCGTGCGAGTAACGGAGATTAATTACCTACTATGTAGTTGTATCGCGTAACTCGGAGTCTGACGTGCCAAAACAGGCACTTATTCTGGCCTTTCCTCCAGTCTGACATAACTCCGACTTTTCTAAAGTATTCCGTTTAGGATGTAAACAGTTATTAGTTATAAGTTATTTTACTGTCTAGGCAATGTATAATGTATGTCTTAACCCTAGTTCTAAATAGATATTTAGCACTAATGATTTTAGCGAAAAATGTATGTCGCGCGTATATGAATGCGTGGTGATAGCGTTATGAAAAGAGTTCATTATATATTTATAATAATTAATGAATTTGGAGACTTCATTAGTAGTGAAACTGGTGCTGTGAGATTCAAATGCTTGCGACATACAATAAAGATGAATACGAAACTGTATTCGGGACTGGATATATTTTGTCAATGTGATTTAATTATTTTGTACTGTGACTCGAAATGTGTTGCTTGCAAGCCAACAGCTGTATTTAACGCGACTGATGTTCCTTAAAACTTGATGTTCATGAATTTTGAACCCTTGTAATCATCCTTTGTTACAATTTATATCATGGTATAAAATAGGAAATAAAATGTGTGTAACTAGGACACTGAACGCTGTTTTATTGCTTATCGTTAAAATGAAAGTCCAGGTATAGATAATGCCAATTATTTTTATTTTAAATATAATACCTAAAATCTAATAAATTTCAGAGGACACACTGATTCAAAGTTTGCTAATTAAGGGATTATAAAGGATTGTAATATTTTCTTGAAGTGTCCATAACTACAATGAACTTTGGTTTCTATGATACTATGTGCACTACCACTACTGATACAAACATGAAATACCAAAATTACATTACAACACGAGTCTAATAAAAATAGTTATAAAGATACAAAGGTAACAAAATTGGAGATAAGTTTGATTTGGCCTTTTGCAACCATTTCTATTCGAAAAATCAGTCTTCTACACTGAGCACACAATAATGGTATCAATTTGAGATATACTCACAATACTTTGTTATCTCTGCTTTGGCGAAGGACATCTTATTCAATGTTTTTATAGGGTACGTGAGTATATGTAAAAATCCAGTGCATAGTGCTTTACAGTGTCTTATCGCTTTTAGAAGCCTACCAAACATAATTATCCCTAAATATGTAATAAAGAATATAAAATTGTATACTCGTAATCAAGGACACACTTTTACATCATTTCATTTTCATTGGATCGACCATTTAAATTATTGTTAAAAAATAATTGGAATTGAGTAATATAAAAATAGTAATAAAAATAAATAATACTCCATATACATAAACTGTCAACTTACTGTAACTACGTATAGATCACAAAATGTATGTACTCGTACTTAGAAAAGAGTATGTGGAATAAGACATTAATACACCATAGTAGACACCGATAATTACTGAGATATGCATTAATTGGCTTATATGGTTTCGTACTGGTTGCGGATGGAGCGCGCCAGGAAGCACGAGAATATGACGCCCAGCAGCTGAAACAAGTACACGAGGCGGGATTAGCGATGAGTGAGAGACTTTCTTTTGCGTTATCCTGGAAATAAATATAGATTGAAATTCGTCGTAATGGGCGGCATCGTTTACAAAAACAATATCGCATTGTGTGTGAAATTTATAATGTATTCAATTATATATGTACATACATTATGTATGTAAGTACATTTATTTGTGTTATAAATAACAATTCTGAATGTTATTTTTGTCTAAGTACCTACTAATCTGTCTGCTCTTAAGCGTGATAGTATGTTGCAATAATTACAATTTATATTGGGTTATTCCCACTTGAATTTGTCACTTCTAGCTACGGACAGGTAGTTTACGGCACCTTCTTAGTGGAGAATACTGGGAAATATAAACAATAAACTCCCACTTGCCACTAGTGGGGAATATTGGGACATTGTTTTCAAAGGAATTCCCACTTGTCCCCGATGGGGACAGGCTCAGCGGGGACAAGCTCTTTGGGGACAAGTGGGAATAGCCCTTTATATTAATGTGTAATAAGTAAATGTCCCATATTGGTCTGGGATTTAATAAGAATGTGCCAACTGTGTTTTTTGCCTAGCATGTTGCAGAAGGCGACTAATGGTATATCGGGTTTTGGGTATGTGATTGTGTAGGCGACAAGTTATGTCGCCAACAAAAAACACAGTTAGCACATTCTTATTAAATCCTAGACCAACATGGGACATGTCACTACTTTTTCATAATTTTTCATCTGACCCTTTAACTCTGCTTACCCCTTCAGGGTTTATGGGCGTGATGTTATGTATGTATTATGTAAATACATTAAGTCACAATGGCCACAATGTAACAAATGCGGAGTATCTAACTCCGTTGAGTAAACCAAGCGTACGGCCTCGTGCGCGCCGCATGACTAAACTGAAGCCTTCATTTAAAGCAGAGCTCCCCAAACTATGCTCGACGATCTTATTACTGTTAGGTGATCAAAGGAGAGACTATGGGATTAACAGCAAAGTGCATAAGAATGTTGAAATCAGAAATTATATGTTTCTATCTATACTAATATTATAAAGAGGTAAATAAAGTTTGTAAGGTTGTAGGGGGATCTACTTTAGTCAATTTTGAAAATTATTTTACCAATAGAAAGCCAAATAGATATATTTCCACGGGAACGGGAGCAACGCGAGTGAAAAAACGGGGCGCTGCTAGTCTTAAAAATAAATTCATAAGACAGTCATTCAACAATTTGACAAGAACTATAAAACTCGAATGTTTTCAACAGCTCGTAAAGTGTGCAAACATCGGCCTCTATGTTTTATAGGTTTGATTGTAGATGGAAAATTTTGAAGCAAATAAATGCTACTTATATTTCCACCGTTCGAGTTAAAACTAATTATATATTATTAAGACGCCTATTTCTGTGACGACTTGAGGCATTGACCCCATCGCTCAAAATAATGATTAAACATTGGTTTAATAAAGCCTATCGATGTCATGGTGGGTTGTTGTAACCTCGAATACGCCGAGAAAATGTTTACGCCAAACTTATTAACCAGCTGGCTAGGCCCATTGTTCGGTGGAGTGACTGAGAACGCTGAATGATAATGGAGGTTTTGAGTGAGAGTGAGTGACCTTCGCTCCTTAATGTGTAGTACAAATTGTCGATTTGTTAGTTAGTTGGACAGATAAAAAGTTACATTGTACGTCTATATTATCGCACAACACCTCTACAGTAGGAGCGATAAGAAATAAATAAATAAATATCCGACTACATCACATACATTGATCTGACTCCGAGGTAAGTAGCTTAAGCACTTGTGTTACAGATATCAGAATCAACAGTGGTATTACAAATATATACTTAAATATATAAATATTTAAGTATATATTTGTATAGTAATATATTTGGATATTAACACCCAGACACAGAACAAACACAAGTATTTATCATACGAATGTTTGTCCTAGGTGGGAATCGAACCCACAACTCTTGGCGCATGGGGCAGGGTCATTACCGAATGCGCCATCGAGCCAGTCAAAAGCCGCGCGATTTGCTGCATCGGGGGTGCGGTGCCGAGCAGAACTGGTCTTGTAAATGCGAATGCTTTAAATCAATTCAATAGTTACGTTACCTGCGTGATGGCGATACCCAGTCCGGTCAGGAAGAAGATCCAGGAGTACTTCTTGAGAGTACCGAGCAGGACGTTGTAGCAGCCGGCGTGGTGGAGCGTCTCGGAGTCCAGCGTGCAGGCAGCCACCTTGTCCTCGGTGATGTCCAGCCCGGAGCAGCAGGAGGCGGGGATCGGCATGTCATTGCTCAGCCAGTCGGAGGGGCCTACGATGCCACAGCATTTCAGCTGGGGATTGGGAGATTACGCATTTAGTATCAACTTGATATAAGCTTTTGTAGAAAACAATTTATAACATATTATGTATTAATCCTATTGAACATAACATAACTATAATAAATCCACGGACTAGTAAAAAAAAAAGGACTCCACGCTGTCATACTATAGCGTGAAGCCACGTTTATGCATGTGTGAGTGAGACTTATGGATACCCTAGTTATCGGATATCTGTCATTCAGAGGCTTCGGAGCGCTTATTATGTCAATGTGTGCCGTAAGTGTTAAGTTGGAGCACCTGAGGAGCTTCAATGTCTAGTTAGTGTCGCGGAGTCGTCCTTTTTTTACTAGTCCGTAAATAAATCACATGGATTAGCCATTCTGTACAACGATCGAACAAGTAACTCGTTGATTTTTTAAGCCCAGCTTCATCATGGGACTGTTTTCATATGGCTTCCTATCTCGCTGACGGTCGGCGCTGATGGGTCAATTTGTATGTAGCTTTATGGAGCGTTTTTCGCGCTGACCGCTCAGCACTGACGGGTGCATACATTCTACTGTCAGCGCGCGATGAGCGTGACACTAAAACCAGCATGAGAGTTAAGTGACAATGGTGGTAAGCGATTCACGTGTGTGTGTGTTTAACTACATATGTGGGGAATAACTATTGTCAGCGATTAGATGTAGATAATAGTGAATCTGTGTTGTTTAACATTGATGTTATCCTGTTTTGTCATGTTATTGTTCAGAAATATTGCTACATACTTTAGTCGCAGTACTACATAGTGTTATTTCTAATGTTTACGGGTAATATTTATTTAAACCGACTTTAAAAAGGTGTAAAATTTATGATACATTTTAACTACCGATGTATTTTTTAGTAGGATAACTTTTATGAATTGATTAAAAAAAAGTCCGTAATTATATTAACTCTTTCAGTCACTCTTTTGTATTTTTAATAGCTCAGACATAAAAATTACATATTCGTGTTCAATATGGATTAAAAATAAAAAAATAATAATAATAAAAAAAATTTAATATTTGTATGTTTAATATATGTATTAAAAATAATTTTGTGTTTTATATCTTTTTACATAAATATTCTGAATAAATGTTCTTACGCATTTGGATTCAATTTTCAATATTTTATTTACCATTTGTTAAAATATATAATAAATATTCTTGTTTTTTAGGTGGTTAGTATGCTAACCACCAAGACGGAAAGAGTTAAGGTTATTTAGGTAAATGTGTGTTTCGAACATAAACAACTGAAATAACATCCATCATAATTAGTTTAAAAAATGTCACCCGTACTACGAATCATTAATTTTGCGACGTTGCCAAACGTATTGTATACACATTACATCACACTATTATAAAGAGGAAAGATTTGATTGTTCGTTAGTTTGCATTGAATAGGTTCCGAAATTACTGGATCGATTTGAAAAATTCTTTCAGTACAAACATAGGCTATATTTTATTCCCTTATTTCCACGGGAATGGGAATTACGCGGGTGAAACAGCGGGTCGCTGCTAGTTGTCAAATAAATAGTGGTGACCAACGGATTCCAAAAGAGTTTAATTTTTTTTCAACTTTCTATGAAGGCGCCTTGGGAACCGCTAAACCACCAACATGACCACGCTGAAAGAGTACATAAACGGTTCATGGGACTCACGTCGGTCTGCATCATGTTGAAGGACTTCTTAATGCTGGGGTCGTCGTTGTAGTGGCGGATGGACTCGTTCATCTTGCTCATGAGCTCCGAGTCGAGGTCGCTGCGCGTCGCGTACGCCGCGATGCCCACGCCCAGCTCCGTAATGAAGATCACCAGCATTATCAGCGAGAACTAGAACGATCAGTTGAGGCTTAGTGGATACAAGTCGTAACTTGGTTAATCGTAGATGTTCTGTCGTCCCCATTACATTTGTGAGATTCCCCCCATCACCAGTGTGACATCTTATGTTTTTAAAATTTATTTCTAAAAAGATTATTATTATATATTAACAGGTTAGTCAGATAAACCAAAAGCTCTGAGGCTCCTTAAACACAGCCTAAGATACCTACTTATATTTGGTAATTTTTCTTAAGACTCGAGCGAGACTGTCTTAAGTTTATTTATTTAGGTATTTTCTGTTGAAAAAGTATTTGACATATAGTATTTTAATTACATTTAAAGATTAGATGAAACCAATCGTTTATAACACTTAAGAACTAGGCTAAACGGCCGATAAAGTATATAAGCGACAATGTAATATATCACTTCACGCCACTTCCCTAGCGGGATAGGCAGAGACAACCGGACGCCATATCGTCGATACTGCGTAACTAATACTTGATCATTAAGACCAAATTCGCAATGTTATTTAAGTCAAAGTTAGACCTTACGATCAAGTGTTAGTTACGCGGTATTACAGTATCACTGACGATGTGGCATATGGTGTAAGCGACGAGTTTAAAAAAAACCTACCACATTCAATATACTACGAAAAGAGCGTTATTTAATAGACACGTTGTGTTCTTATCTCGTCCCCAGCCAAAGCGGTCGTTAACCCCAGACAAAGGTGTTCTTTACAAAGGTGCCGCGCCTGGGGCACAGATTAATAAATAGTTACTACGTAACCTGGGGTGACCCGCTGGTCTCCCGCACTAAGGGGAGACGGGATTAAACCGGAAGAAACAATATGATTTATATTGCGATAAAAAAAACTAATTTAGACGTTCAGATTTTTTTCGACATCTGGTCTCTTGCTAAAATCTATATAATACTAGGTAAATATATATAATTCTTCATCTTGAAACACGAAACTTTACATGCAACAATCTATAAACAAGTCATTTGGCAAATTGCCCGCAGCCCGGGCCTAAATTTTATATGAAGACCAATAAAAATAAAGTAGCGATACACGGTGAATATTAAGTAAATATTGCATCAATCAATAAAGGTTCAACAAATTAAACAAATATATGTAGAGGTACACTTGGAACCTCAAACCGCAGATTTCCTTTGTTTGATACGGCTGTGGCTAGCTTTAAAACATCTGCCATGTATTATTCTCTAGTTTTCCTGTCAAGTACCTATTACGTACAGTAGCGGATTTACCCTAAGGCCCAGTAGGCCCGGGCCTAGGGCGGCCAGATATTAGAGGCGGCCAATCGTGATAAAAATTAAGTGATGACGCTTTAGTACTGAGAATTATGGCCTGGGGCCTAGGGCGCCCAAGACTGTAAATCCGCCACTGATTACGTATAGAAAATATACTAGTCATGTAGTATTTTTTACCTATTACGAGGTAAGTATTCTTGCCCTATAATAAAGTAACTCGACTACGTAAAGTTGAAGCGAAAGCGCTATTTAATTGGTAACATAGTATAATATAATTAAAATGAATGACTCAACTAGTACGCAATTCAATAGAACAAACAATAGCTGTGATCTATAATTCACAAGAAATCCCTCGTTTGCGATTAGATAAGCAGTATGCATTGTCTTATTTATTTTTGTAAACTAGAAACAATCACTATAACATTCATAGGAAATGAATAGATAAACAAACTTGAACTACCTATATGCGATCCGCTATGTAATAGGGATGATGACTGCATTAAAAAACTATAATTCTATTTAGTCCGTCAGTTAGATTATACAAAAATACTAGACACATATTTTTCGCTTTATCAAATTAACAAAAAAATCACAAAGATAATGAGCATCAAAGTTTTAGAGTGGGGGCTTGCGACGGCACTATTTAGTAAAAATTGTACGAAAGTGTGACGTCACGCGCAACTTGAATGTATTGTATCTTCGTCAATGTTTGTTTGACAAATAAATAAAAAAATACGTGTTCAATATTTTTTTATAATCTAACTGACGGACTATACAGAATTTTTTAGTCATCTAGCCTATTATGCAGTGCAATATTTTGGCCTAATACCTCACTAAAATTTCATGTACAATCAAATTGCTATAGATTAGAATATAAATATACAAATATGTCTTTTTATTCCTATTATATTATTTATGCAATTAGGTGTGTTCTTGAATATTCGAGGCGGTTGAGAAATACTTAGCGGTCAGCAAGTTAGTGACATTTAAAAAAATATTCTAGTACTCGCATACACAATACGCGGACATGATGTGCACTAAAGCCGAGTTTAATTACAAGTGATTACGTGCCGTGACTATCCCTAATTACGCCTACGCGCGTACATCACATTGTCATTATCGTCTTATTTATCAGTGAGGACAACATCCCTAATGCTTATGTTATTATATGCCCAACCATTGGTATAAATACTGCTGAAAGTCGGTAACTAACTAAACTTCACGCCACTTCCTTAGCGGGGTATGATTATAAATTTATTGTTCCATAATTTTTCTCTTGTCTCGTTAAATAAAGATAATGTTTACTACAAATGTAAATGTTTGTGAAGATCTATGGATGCATGTATGTTATTCTTTATGCGAAAACTACTGAAAATAAAATTTCTGAAATCTACACATATTACTAATAGTAAAAACATATAATAACTTTAATTAGGGAAAAGCTGGGAGGTATTAGCATATGAATACGCTAGTATTATCCTTAAATTTGAAATAGAATTCTAAAATAATTAATATATCATTATCAGAGTAAATTATACCTACATTCAACTACCATACCACGCAACGTTAAGGAAAACCGAGGCACTTTGAGCCACCAAGAAAAACATTTAAATACCGTAACTGTGTATACATAGGATGGTAATCGTATCGTATCGTCGTGAAAAACAACTAAGTTTATTCAGAATTTTCCGTAACTACGAACAAAGGTAAATTCATTTCTGTAATGTATCCAAGGGCATAGCTACCGCCGTATCTGCTGTATCAATTATACGGGGCCCCCGGGCCACGGGGGCCCCCGAAGTGCGTAAGCAAAAATTAAGAAAAGCTTAAAAATTAATAAATTAGTTTGCCGAAAAAAAGGCAAGGAGAGTGTATACTTACTGTATATTAAATTTGAATTTGAATTGTTTGTTAAACATTTTGAAAAAAGTGACAGATAATTATGATGAATAAATATTTCTATTAATTTTACGCAAACATTTTTTTTTCTTTTGTGAGAAATCTTTACCCTTCATAAGGGCCCTCAAAAAAATTTTATACGGGGCCCCGCCAAGGCACGCTAAGCCACTGAATTGAAATGAAATCATAGGACTAGTATATTAATATGAATGTTAAATTGTGATGTCTGGTAAGTATGCAAAAAGTTTGCACCCTTAAAAAGGACATGCGCATAACAACGGTACATATAAACACAAAGCCCAATCAACAATGAACCTTACCGTAAACATATAAGAACGCAATTGTATTAATTTGATAGTTCGTAGGCTCAATAAATTAGAGTACCTTCTCCTTGAATACTGAACGATTTCATGCACCCTAACTGGTTGGTGTTTACGTCATTCACTCAGTAATTGCCAAGTGATGACTCACGGTAATAACGACTACCATTTTGCCAAAGTTACAGTGAGAGACTTTCGAAAGAGATGACTTCTCACTCATCCATCCCACAGAATTTTACTCCATAACGATTTGAATGATTTGTATCGACATAAATTTTTCCTTTTTATGGTTATCTGTAAATGTGTTACTTAAGAAATATGTAACCAAAAAATAACAAGCGAATCTAGGTCACTTATGTACTTGTTCATTTAAAATTATTCGGCATGATTCATCGAATGTGTCTTTGTTTAAAAATATGCAAGTACATTGATAAATTAAACAAAACATAGATGTACTTATCTAACGAACTATGTATTATTTTTTTCCAGGTGATGAGGCAACATGTTGCATTCGTAATCGGTATTCGAATGAATGCATAACATTATGATTAAATAAACATACTAGCCTACTACTACTAAAAATCTGGGTACTAGGAAATTAACAAACATTAATGCTTAAATTAAACATCCACGGCTTCAGTACAAACAAACATATTATGACTATGCTCATCATATGACACCAATAAGATTAGAAACCAGTGTTTGGTTTCGTGGCCATGGCCCTTAACCGCTAATCCAAGCGGCCTGTCCTGGCATATAAACATGTGCACATCAAACTAACTAGGCTGACACTGCGTATGCGCATACGCAGTGTCAGCCATTAACTGCGCTGCAACGGTAAAGCCCCGAGTCATAACAAAGCGACGACGTCCGTCATAAGCCGACTTCCTGCTCTCTAATCTTACGGAATCTATCAACGAACGCAGCAAATGAAAGGAAGCGTTAATTTACCGCGCGAGATGCGCGCGCGCAGGATCAGAGGTCAGGAGCTGACTTCACCGGGCAATTGGGACCGCCTGGCCGCAAGTTGTGGTGACGGTCAACCATCTGACAGTCGGCTGTGTTGTTCGTCTTAATAAGCGTTCCAGGGATTATTTTTGAATACGTTTTATGGGGTAAAAATTTAGATACTCCTCGCCTCCTCATTTGTTTTCAATAATAATTGCTTCTTCTACAATGTTTGAGAATATAAAAAAAACTACAACTATTTATACAAACAGCGCAGAATAAAGTTTATATGAATAGGAGAGATTATATATTTTTAAATAATTTTGAAAATTTTAAATAGATAGATCGGTTTTGATCTTAGTTCACAATTATGGACAGAGGTAGATCAGAATTCCTATGCAGAATTCCTATTTCAGTAAACAACAACAATTTTGGCTAACATACCTAACATAGCTGAGAGCAGTAAATTCAATAATTTACTGCTACTTAATATTACAGCAATCCGTGCATGTTGATTTCAACCGTAATATTAAGTAAATAGTTACAAAGGTCCTTTCCAAGCGATGAGTCAAACAGGAAATATGTAACAATATAGCAAGTCTTATAACGCTAAAAGAGCGTGACCAGTGTGGACGTCACACAACCGAGGTCACGCCAGAAATGTGAATTGCAACCGGTGTTCAATTCGCTATACTATCAATTTGCACATATAACGAATATTGATATTTGTTCTCATAGTAGAATCGCATAAAATATTTGATGAAGAATCCAACGGTAGTTCAACATAAATAGCCAATTCAACGTACGTTCGGCTTATCCAATTACGACGAAATTTAATTAAGGAATAGATTGTCTTGCCAATTTGCTCAACGAGAAATGTCCTGATCTGAATTTCATCATTTTCTCTCGAATCAAACCTCAGCGTTTTCAAAATTCACAGTTTTGTGTGAGAAAGCCTTGTGAGGGAACCTGCATATACAAATAATTATGGATGTGTCGATTTACCCCTGGAGGTTCCCCTGTCTAAGAAAATCCGTTAGTTTTCAGATCTTGACCAATCTAAAAAGTCTGAAAATTAACAGATCAAAGTGGCCTTCAGATGATAATGGGTCATAGCTATGAAGGAGATGTTTTGGCCAGCGACCGCGGCCGGCTCTGGAGCGGCTATTTATACATTGTGTACCACTTAACGATACAAAGGCTACGTGTGGGCGCCTGTACCACGTGGTATAAAAATATCGGTGTTATTGTGAAGTATTTCCCCGTGAGTTCAATGCTCTCTAAATGTGTTTCGTTGATTTTCGATTTATTAGAGCGATCGAAGGCATTGTACATAAGTGTACTAAATACGCTATCTCGTATGTACTCGTATGTCACTTTTGCTCAATACCTATGTCTTGCATATGCGATTTGTCAGGTGGATAGACCTTTAGATCACCTTACACGTGTTTGTATATTTTGGTTGTACCTTGTTGTGTTGCAAATTTGCAATTAGCGACATACGAAGAATACACGTAACACTGTGTTGCGCCGCGTTATTGCGCCAACTCAATACGCAAGGAGGCTAAAAACTAGCGGACTAAATATAATTTTTTTCTTCATTGTCCGCTTCTATTTCAGGTATTGACACATCCGATTTCAGTTCAATAACATCTTCAGCCTCATTCGTATTGTTCAATGAATCAACAGTAGTTTGCGAATCCGATATGCTTGATGGATCATCAACGTAATACTTCAACGGTTTGACATCATCATCTTCATTGTCCTCTGAAAACGCGCTAACATCGTTGTCTTCTTTTATTTCCGAATCTAGTTTCAATTCCGTGTGCAACGTTACATCCGATTCATTAACTAGCGGACTAAACAGAATTATAGTTTTTTGATGCAGTCATCATCCCTATTCACTGCACTGTCAGTTGCTTCAAAAAGCGTTGTGTTTGATATTTTGCGTTGACGCATCCTTGCATTAACGCATCCTTCCTTATACCTACTAATATTATAATAAATTCGAAAGTAACTCTGTATGTCTGTCACGCTTTCACGCCGAAAACACTACAACGATTTTAATAAACTTTGGTATAGAGATAAAGTAGACATTGAGAAAGGACATAGGCTACTTTTTGACGCAAAAATACCTCTGATGCATATCAGAGGTATGGTTGAATAACCAATGAGGTTAAATTACTTCAACTACTTCATTACTTCTACCCTAACGTTTGAACACTTATCAATACTGTAAAATGTGCGGTTTTATCTTCGACAAACATTTGTGAGTCATGTAGTTAGTTTTGTAATCATTGAAGGGGAAGTATTCTGTACAAACGATGACTGTTTGTACGTGACTAATGCTATTTCGATACATATTATAGTGGACACAGAATTATTCATAATACTCCTAGTTGAATGAAATGAAATAAAATTCAGTCGAATTGAGAACCTCCTCCTTTTTTTTGAAGTCGGTTAAAAATAGAAATAAGTGGTCTTCGGGTAGAATAAAAAGCATAGTAGCATAGCATATTTCCAATCTTCTTCCAGAATGCTGGAGTTCTTCTTTGTTTCTCTAAAAAGCTCTTTTAGATGAGATTAAACTTTTCCTTAACTTGGAAAAGTTTAACCCGAAAGGTCAAATTTATCCCAAACTACACTATAATCATATAATTCAATTCCAAAAATCTTAACTATGTATGTCAATATTTGGCTAAAGCTTTGACATCAGATAAACATACTAAATGATTACAAATTATCGTGTTCATTTCACAAAACATTTACTACTAGCTACTCGAGGCCAGGGTCACAGACCACTAAACACAGCAGCCCGTAATATTGAATAGGTATACAAGGTAATTTTTATGATACGCTAAACCTCTTACATACCTAATAAGCTAAGGAATTAATTTAAAGGACTAGAATATGAGCAGTTTTTTTTTACCTTTCATACAAAATACCCAGTTAACTAATCAACTTGTGTATGAAAATTTAACTAATTTTTATTTATTATCTCAAAATCCTTTAAATTAGTTCTTACAATAATGAGTTGAATAAGTAAGTAAGGTCAGTTTTGTGGTTTCGTATAAACTAAAAAACACCTTATATAGAAATAAAAAGTATATATCTTATAGTTTAGCATATAAAATGAAAGTGGCCACTCACCGACAAGATCATGCAGTGGTTCTCGCTGATGGCTCCGCAGAAGCCGACGAAGGCGACGAGGAAGATGACCACGCCCAGCACGATGAACAGCAGCGCGCCCGGCATGTAGAAGCTCTCCTGCGTCGCGCTCGTGTACGGCGTCACGTTCATCATCGCCGACGCGCCCAGGATCAGGATCAGTAGACCCGTCAACTGTCAACGACCAATAGGCTAATTTACTCAAATATATTTTTTAGTAAGTTCGACAAATCATCAACAAATATTGAATACGTATTTTTTTACTTTATCTAATATCTAATACTCAAGATCTAAAGTGGGGCGCTTTTACGTCACTTGGTCGGTAATATTTTACGGAACTAGTGACGTCAAGCGGAACGTTAAGGCGCTATATCTTCATAATTTTTGGTTTGCTGAACAAAAGAAAAAATACGTTAGCAATATTTTTTGTAATCTCAATAATGGACTTTAAAAAAAAATGTCCTCTAGCGTATTCCCTAGTTCCAAACTAAGCTTAAGCCTGTGCTATGGATACTATGGTGAACGGATAGATCTACTTAAATACGTTTATAAATATTCATAACTCGAGTTCACATGTGCATGTTCATCACACGAAACATTTGCCCCAAGCGGTATTCGAACCCAGTGGCCAGGGTCTCTCGACCACTCGACCAACGGGCCAGTCAATCATCATTATCATTTTCTAGCGTTATATCGCGTGCTTAGTCGGGGGCCGCTCATGGTCTAACACGATAGGCGATTTAGCGAATCTGTTTATTGTGACTACTGATTTGACGTTCGCAATCCATAGATAGGCGAACCAAACAATTTGGATCATTTTGAAGTATCCAGAGATACGTGTTAGGGTTTGAACCCGCACCCCTCGGAAATGTGGCACGTGATCTTACCAGCTCTCACAGCTCTTTCAATAGGGCTACCTACTTAAAAAGGTTATACAGAAATGTCAGAAGGCAATAAATGAGATGGACTGATTTATTACGAATGTCCGGGAAACATTGGATGCGGATGAAACAATAAATTGGACTAACATGTAAGAGCATTCGGTAGATCAAGGTTGTAGAAGAAAAATAATAGTATGCGCCACCGTCTAACTAGTGGTTTAACTTGTATGTCTATTACAGTAACTCACAAGTATTGTATTGTTAAAGTGATAACTTATATGGATGTGGTTTCTAGTGGAGAAAACGTCGAGAGGACCAGTGATCTAATTAGTTCGAAGGTCAGGTACAGTCAAGTAAAACAATGTACCTATCACTGCAACGGAATGTTGTTACTGCCGATAAGAAATCGACAAGAGAATTAGTAGTATTTTTTTTTAAAATAAACGCGTTAACATATGTTGTATGTAATATAGTATAATTACTCATTTTACATTATTATTTAACTAGCGGTTTCGTCCATATGGTTAATGTTAACAGCCTTTCTCGATAAATTAACTATACAACACAAAAATAAATTTTAATTCGGATTAGTAGTTTCTGGGATTAGTTCGTCCAACCAAACAAACAAACTCTTCAGCTATATATATTAGTAAGTATATAGATTAACCAAATCGTTTAATAAATGCTTGTCGAATTGAAAAATCCGATTACAAGGCTAACCAGATCGGACTTGCGCTCAAATATGGCAATTGTTTACAAGCATATCAGCCCTCTAAACTTTTTGTAAAAAAAAGAGAGCATGTTACTTTTGTATTTACTTAATAAAAGTACGTCATAATAAAGAAAAATAATAATCCTACAAGATTATTGAAATTATCTGCATTATTATTAATTAATGTGTGCGAGATCTTTATTACTCTCGACCATTAGAATAATATTTTGTATCATTGTTATTTTTTATTTACTTTTATATTACATACATTGCTATTTACGTATGTATTAGCGAATCTCAAGACGCATTGCAACGTTCAGTGCCTATCTAGACATTCATAGACATGTAATCCAAAAAGTAAAAGTATCCCAACGCGGATGTTTTGTAATCATGAGCGTCTTTAAAAAGTGTATTCAAGATGTTATATTTGCGGGCTTGCAACCTGTCAGTTGCAGAGTGCATGTCAAGTTATGCAAGCAATCATTCTAGGGATTAGGTAGATGGGAATCGCTGTTCGCATGCAACGAGTATGCGAACGAAACCGTCTACGCCCGTCTATGCCTATGCCAGAGACAAATCGATGGATTTTTTCCAAAGTAGGCCACTGGAACACAGATTAGAGAATACTTACTACGTTAACTAAAATTCCAGCGTTTACCAGGGCGTAGGGTTGCAACTCGTCCCATGTTCATTATGCTCCTTTCTGTCGCGCAGGCAGGTATAAAAGCATTGTGGCATAATTCAGGTAAACGTACTTCGTACTTCATGATTAAACCACGTGACATGCTTAATTTTACATTTTGGAAATTTTTAAGACCTTTTTTAATTGATATGAAAAAAGATGCAAAATGTTTGAGCGATTTTTCGAGTAGTTTGAATTGCCCAAATAAACTTAAAACAATTGTTTTGCAACAAAAAAAATAGTAGTTTATTTTTTATGCTAACAACAATACACTACTGTTTCCTAAAAAAAAAGTCGAATTGTGGACGACCTCCTTTTTTTTAAGTCGGTTAAAAAAATGTAGCCACCCTAGTAACTATCCTGTTACAGACTAATGAGATTAAGTATTTTACTACAGCGTGTGTGTGTGGATTTCCAGTATATTTGAATAATAATTCACTGCATTAGTATAAAAATATTTAGTACAAATGTTCACATTTAAATCTGTACCTTGAGTGGCAAGGCAACAACGGGTCGATTAATGATATCAAGTTGCTATTCTACTCCAGTTTTAAAAACTGGTTTTGGTGTATAAGTAAATATTAATGAGTCGGTCTAGACTTAATATACCAAACTATATGTATAACAGTTAATGAAATTGTTTTCACAAATCTGATTGCTTTGGTGTGTGTGTGTGTGTTATATAAGTTAGAACGTGGCACAACACATGCTTAGTTGAATGTAACCCCTAACTTATGTAAACCATGTTGGCAAATAAATATTTTTATATTTGTAATTAGTGTACTCAATGCAAGTGCATACATAACATCACACCCATAATCCCTGGGGTAGGCAGTCAAAAGGGCAGCAAGGCTAAATAACCACAGCCAAAAATTTATCTGGGCTGGGTTAGATGGAAAATGTGGAAAATTAGCGACAAGTGGCTAGCTCGTCGCCTGCACAATCACATACCCAGAACCCGATGTACTATTAGCCGCCTTTTACGACATGCAAGGCAAGAAACACAGTTGGCACATTCTTTTGGTGCATAGCCAAATGAGCGCCGGCGATTCCATACCGAACTTCGCTATCGCGCCCCAAACTTGTTTACTAAGAACTCATAGTGCGGAACTCGGAGTTAGTTCCTGATATGCCCACCCGAATATGTCTGTGGCGCGATACGGGCGATAGCGAAGTTCGTTTTGGAATCGCTGGCGCTAATTTGGCTAAGCTCCCGTGTCAATATAAGTGGTTTTTATATTTTGCTAATCTGGCGCACATAACTAGATATTAGATACATAACAATCACCCCCGCAATCAACCTTTAACCTTAATTCAGCTAAAAAGAAAATGGTGTTGTGTTGCATGGAAAATTGCAACAATAAAATTAGTGACAAATACAATCACAAACACAATAGCATACACCGTTAGTCGCCTTTTATGACATGATAGATAAGGAACACTATAGGTACCTACGTTCTTTTTTGAGCCTCAGACCTAGGTGAGACTGCTTTGTTATTGTTTCGTCCTAAATAGTTCTATGCATAGCAAGTATAACGTAAACAACAGAGATAGGAGAGATAAGACGGTCTTTCTATTGCTTAAATTGGATGTTTATGGGAGCCGCGGGAGTTTGATTGCCTGCCACATGCGTCAACAAAAACGACTGTTCAAGTTTCTTTAATAATTTTAGCAAATATGTATATATAGGGAAAAGAGCCTTGTTTAATTTTGCTGCGAAGGGGTGTATACAATTACGCCGTCACTATCGTACAATTACCTATGATCGTAATAAAACCTCAAGTAAACAGACACAATGCGACCCCCAAGTTGACGAATGAAGTTTTACCATTATCATAATAGAAAGGAGTGTGCGACGTTGCCGCTATATGTAGCGATGTTGGCGTTCGATATAAGCGACCCTTCCAGAATGTTCCTATATTGTTGTGGAAAAAATCGTTACCTGAGTAAACATGCCGGGACTTTGGGAGTCGAGATGCGTTTTTAACGAATAACATACTTTTGATCATAAGACTGCAGTGCTTAGTAGTCTTGTGATGGGATAGTGTGACGCGCGGATGCAAGGGCATCCTCCCATGAGCTATGGTCGAAGTTAAATTCTTTTCCCTAGGGAAGTTAAGTTAGTTAATATTCTCTAAAATAAAATCCTATGCATGGTTTCATGTCTGGAACTTAAAAATAATATACTAAACATGTTCCTTTTCATAAAAGGCGACTATGATGTCTTGGGTATAGAGTGATTGTGTAGGCGGTGACTTGGCTACTTATTATTACTTTTGTCCATAACTTTTTGGATAAAAGGGGTTGAAAATAAATACAGGTGTGCATGAATGATATTATTATATATGTACTTATGTTTGTCTTTTTCTCTATGCATACATTTTAAAATCTATGAAACTAAGTTTTTAGTCAATAAAAAAAGCCCACAAATTCACAGTCCTACACACTTAATCTATTGAACATAAAAAAATGTGCAGTTATAGTCATCTGGTTCGCAATTACACATTTACGATAATGAAGGAGCATGAGCAATGACCCTTTGCACTTCAAGCGGCCAGGTTAATTGCTCCAATAAAGATAGTAGAACACGCTACTGCTCAGTAGTCTTTCTAGATGATGAATTCTACTATTATCTTGCTATAAGTTACAAAACAGTCAAAGGTTATATTAGGGTAATAAATAACAACGCTGTCCTTGGAAGAAAATATGCTACAAAACATGCCTAATAATAAAAAAAATTATTTGTCTATGCCCTCCTGCTCCCTATAGTACTCTTAGATGTTCCATAACTATTCTAATTTTAACTTTATTAATTTCATATTTTAATATTTGTGACTCAACTAAAATGAGTTGTACACAAAAATCAGTTTTTTTTTTTTTATTTAAACTTTATTAACCAAACATTACTGAACTTAGACACTGTACTGTGTGCACATTTTAAATTGTGGTTTTTAGTAGGTATGGGTAGGTATTTAGTTTTTAAATATAATCAACACCATTATAAGTATTATAGTTATCAATATATTCATGAGCTATTTATGTCACTATATGTACAAGAGTGGCAGAGGACAGAATTAGAATTAGTTTATACCTATTACATTTTGCATTGTTTATGACTTGTGATTGATCCAGCATAAAGTATGAATAATTATGAATATTTATCTTCAACTTTAGTTAGTTTCATCACGAACTGGTTTCATGTTTCATTTAAACTAGAGGCTAAGACCGTTTTTACACAGTATGGCGCAATAACATCACCATATAGGTATTGTATCAAATTAGTATCCATCGTATACAAAACACTTTTTATACTATCTAAGCGTCATTTAGGGCATATGATTTACATTGTCAGAGCTTGGGAAAAATATAATTTTTAACGACTGTTTAAATCGATGAAAGACGGTAGTGCGAAAATAATTAATGTCGCGATGTAAGAAATGTCTAAAATCTCTAAATTTCAAGTCAATACTCACAATTTGCATAAAATTATGGTCAGACTGAGCATACAAAACTGGTTAGAGAATAAAGTATTCAAAACACTTACCGCAAACAATACATTGAAAATGAATAGAAGATACTTCACACACGACATCCCAGCGCCGATAGCCATTTTATCGTCTTAGTTATTTTTGTTTCAGCCCAAAAATCCAAGAACCTGTAAAGGATATTACGTTTAGATGCTTTGTTTAGTGTTCTGGAAGGTTGGAGTAAACATCGATTTGCGTTGTTGTTGGTTTTGGTTTGACAGCTTTAGTAAGTACGCACTCCCTGGTTTATGAAGATATTACGATGTACTGCCGCCAAAAGTATGTTAATTATATCAAAATTAAGTATATACATGGTTGTAACAAAACTTACCGCCAAATTAATCTTTTAAATTTGGAACTGCGCTAAAAACAATGCAACAATCGAGCGTCACCGTTCTACCGAGCAAGCACAGATATTAACTGGGTTGCCAGCATATGCAATCAAATGTCTACCAATTCTTGAATGGTAGAATTTTACTGGAATACAAAGAATCACCTATTATTATAGACGGATGGTAGAAATGTGACTACTTAGGGTGTAAATCTTTTGTCAGATTTTCTAAACAATTGTTATTTAACTAGGACCGAATTGATGCTAACCCAGCAAGCAAAACCTTCTAATATCTATTAATTTCCTATATATCCAACGAAATTTTAGCAAACTACCTACGCCTCATTGCGCGTTGGTCTAGTGCAGCTATACTCAGTGTGTTCCGCGAAGCTCTGCGGGGGTTGGGGTTCCTCGAAGGCTTTTTGGGGGGTCCATGAAAATAGCTACGGATCATCTATACTTATAATAAATCTTCATTAGTGATCAATACTGATGCCTAAAATGCAATCGGTAAAATTTTTGTCTGTCTGTCTGTCTGTATGTTCCTTATAGAAACAAAAACTACTCGACGGATTTTAACGAAACTTGGTACAATTATTCTTCATACTCCTGGGCAGGTTATAGTATACTTTTCATCACGCTACAATAAATAGGAGCAGAGTAGTGAAGGGAAATTTTGGGAAAACGGGAGAAGTTACTCCATTTTCTAAGCTTCCGTCGCGTGTGCAGCCTTAATGGTTAAAGTTACATAGAAATCATGTATGACGGAAATAGTCTTTATAATATTAACCATAAACGCGGGTGACACCGCTGGCACAGCTAGTAATTAATAAAATGCTAAAGGGGTACTATAAGGCTAAAGGGTATAATATTACGTTAAGCCTGGAGCGTTTAAGTTTAATATTAAATACCTTTCTACAACGACGCGGGTTCGATACCCTTTGCCCGCACTGCCATCCGCGCCCCGAATTACAAATAAATCGGTGTTTGATTATTCTAGGGTTCCGTCAAATACTCCTCTTCCCAAAAGGAGCTTGTAGCCAAAAAAGTTTGAGAACCGCTGGGCCTAGTGGTAGCTAGCGCCGCCTAAGGACTAAGAGGTCTTGGGTTTAAATCCCGGGTCGGGCTAAAAACTAGGTATTTCAGTATTGAAATTAATCAGTTAAACCCCGAAGTCAGGGAGTTGACGGTTTATCACCCCTGTGCCTTGGAGAGCATATTTTGCCGTTGGTCCTGCGCCTGAATTTTCTCTGGTCTTGTCGGGTTGTCGTTTCACCGGACTATGATAGTGAAGGAATAAAGAGTGCACCTGTGTTTGCGCAGACACTTGTGCGCTATAAAATCTCATGCGCAGATGACTTATCCTTGTTGAGATTAGCCGCCGTGACCGAAATTTGTTAGGATGATATTATTATTACGAATTATTTGTAGATATGTGTCTAGATAGATCGGATACAAATTTCTGTCTTATCAACATAAGATTTAATAATATCTACTGAATCGCTACGAGTCGTTTTATTAAAAAAAATGAACATCGTATTTTGGATAAGTTTAAAGATATCCCTCTAACACGAATGTTGTTTTAATACAATGAACAACCTAGGTAGATTAGATCGGCTTGTCAAGATAGCGGAGATATTGACTTCGCGATTGATAACTAACTCATCTCACTTTTCAGTTTGCCTCTTTCAGTGTATAAGTTCACCAGTACAGTTACGTGTAGTTTTTCTTCAGTAAAAATGGTAAAAGTACCAAAAATTTTCAAATCAGTGCGATATGGACTGGCAGCTGTAAACGGATTGTTTTTGGTGAGAACCTTACAGTAACTATCAAAATTCCAAGATTTTAGAAGTACCAAAACTTGTCATATCATCTTACTTGATCATTCGATGTTATGCAGGTAGATATTATTTCAGATTACCCACCAAATTGTTAATATCGTTGAAGGGCATTTTTGACAGGTAAGTACGATTACGCCAAACCAATAACTTATCCCAGAATGATCGAGAGTGCTAAAACGCGAATAAGGTACTTGACATTAATTAAAACTAACTAACTAACTAAACTCCACGCTACTTCCCTAGCGAGGTAGGCAGAGAGAACCGAACGCCATATGGCACGATCCTTACACACCTCACTCGCCTCTACAACATTCATCGTACTTTTCATACAAGCTCTACGGTTTTTATGACTCCTAACATCACCTTCTGTTAATACACGATCAATCTGGTCGTGGTAGGTGAGCCTGGGCCTTCCGCGGCTCCTACATCCTTAAAATTTCGCATTGTAAGTAAGCCTCCCTACCCTCTGACCCTATAACTTTGACTGGCCCGTTGGTGGAGTGGTCAGAGACCCTGGCCCCGAAACCAAGGGTCGCGGGTTCAAATCCCGCTAGGGGCAAATGTTTCGTGTGATGAACATGGACATTTGTACTCGAGTCATGGATGTTTATAAAGGTATTTAAGTATGTCTATCCGTTCGCCTAGTATCCATAGTACAAGCATAAGCTTAGTTTGGAACTCGTGAATTGGTGTGTCAGTCTGAATAACATATTTATTTATAACTCGCGCAAGAACAGCGACAGTGGTGAGTAATTGGAACTACAGCAAAGATTAGTCAGTTTGTCAGGAATAATACAAGATAGCGCTACAAGCACAGGTTAGTTGTTTCTTAGTAATAATACGCCATCTGTGTAAAATTCATGGTTTTAAAACAAAGATTATTTTGGTTTGCTTCTGAAGAAAATATTTTATAATCAATCTAAATGATGCCTGTAGCGACATCTGTCTGTGTCAAGTATATATACGAAATCTAAAATATATGTGACTGACCAGACATGGTAATATTATCTAATTACCGTGACATAATTACGTTTGGATTTTTCAAATCTAAATATTAATCTTCTTTATGTACCATTAGCTGTAGGTACTTTGTAAAGAAAATACCTCATAGTGCAACTTTTCACATCTTGAGGAAACATATAGCTATACTCCAAGCTCCAAGTTGTCAGTTTTGTACGAAAATAAGGCACTTCAATGTAATGACGAGAATTGTTAAATCTAGAACCGTGGCTAACGGGGACCCCATTCGATAGCAGGATGGGACATCACTCCAGGGCGGATATAACTTTGGTCCACCAATGGGCATGCCGACATCCTTGACTCCATCCTAAGTAGGTAAACATAAGCAACTCGCTAGGGACCATGTACTGACAAGATCATAGCTGGCGTGTATACTTGATTGAATTTGGATAGTGGTGCCCACAGCCTTGTGTAAGGTTGGATCCGCGTCTGCAGAACTTAAGAAAGATATTGATATAATTGTATTAATTATACTTAGCTTACCGGCTTACTGATGATGGCGGTGGGCATCGCTGTCATGGTGGTCTACACAGAGTACGAGACGTTCCTGACGCAGCGGTTCTTCACACTGCCAGGGTTCGTCATCGCCACTGGCGTGATCATACTCCTGACTTCCATACTTGGTCTTTATGGCGCGTATTCAGAACACTTTTACTTCATAGCAGCGGTAAGTAGTCTGCTTCGTAAGCAAATGTCTTTTATCGGATTGTAAATTGTCTCCGTGTTTACTGCATAAGAGATAAATTGTAGTGATTCGACATATTTGATCCATAAACAGAAAAGTGCAAGCAATTATTACAAATTCGAAAAATACCATTGATGAACCAATTTTACCATTTTTTTCACCTATTTTGTGGTCTAACATTTGTAAACCTTTTTTATTGCTTTATTGACTTTATACAAAATGTTAGGTAAGTTCCTTAATTTAAAGTACGTCTGTTGTTAAAATAAAATAAAAAAAAAATTATTTTATTTTGTTTTTTAGTATTTGTCGTTGTAGCGACAACAGAAATACATCATCTGTGAAAATTTCAACTATCTATCTATCAAGGTTCATGAGATACAGCCTAGTGACAGACGGACGAACGGACGGACAGGAGTCTTAGTAATAGGGTCCCGTTTTACCCTTTGGGTACGGAACCCTTATAAAGGTACATTTCTGCTTGTGTGCTGCAGTACGTCATCTTGATGCTGGTGATACTGGTGTTCGAAGTCGCTGCGGTGATCACTAGCTTTGGGCTGAGGAACGATACCGTGTCGCAGATCAGAAAGCCTATGGTGGAAACCTTGAATCAGTACCAGGACCGGCAAGAGATCGCCATCATATGGGATAATCTGCAGATAGGAGTAAGTCATGCGCTATCTAAATCTTACCACTGTATTTTTAATAAGTAGTCAGGGCCGTATTTAGCCTATTGGAAGCCCTCGGCACATTATGGAATTATCGGTGTTCTATTGCTAATGTGGGACCTCTAGTCCCTCTCGATCGCGGGGTCCTGGGCAAGTGCACAGAATACTCGGTGCGAAAGAGGTACAGGTACAGATTAATAGTAAGTACAGGCGACAACGTACAGGCTGTACGGAATCCATTATATAGTCGTTACATCACTGCTTAGCTGCTAACCAGTGGTTAAAGTCCCTAAATAGGGATGTTGACTGGCTAGTCAATTGAGATACTTTTTAAGAGCTGTCAAAACGAAATCACTTAGATTTTGTATGGGCTTGTCAACATGTGACGTCACTAGTTTGTATAGTCAACTAACTTAATATTAAGTAGTTTTTGTAAAATTAAAATTCTTAGACTCAATATGACTGAAAATCAATAAGGCTTAACAGCATACTACGATACTTTCTTTTTCAGAATTGATATTTCAAAATTAAATATAAATGGTGTCAACATCCCAATTAAATAACGATAAAAAAACACTGCTTACTCTACAAATTTTATAGTAGGAGTATCCTTGGCGCCATAATACATTATAGAAAGTAAATATTTATAAGTATAACTTTCTTTTACATATTTAATTACTTACGTATTTACGTATCTATCTTACGATAGCTTATGATACATTGATTAGCATGAATTACGTCAATATTCTTATCATCTTCAACTTGCAATAGATACTTCAAGTATGACAGAGTTGGTAAACAGTTAACGAATATTTGTTTATATTACAAAAAAAAATTAATAATAGGAAGTCTATGCTTGAATAAGAATTGTTGGTTGTCAAATAATAATGAACGTTGAGGACGTTCATTATTATTCGAATTAAGATACAGCCTGAAATCAAAATCAAATGAACTAAGCCGGGTCCATACTTTTATCAAATTCAAATATTATTAATATACGGAAGCTCCTTCGTCCCCGTATTATCACTGCGGCACGGCATCAACTTTGCTATTGCAATTGTGTCACAATAAAAAATATACATGTTTAGATATGGTGGCGCTACAGGGGCACTGGATAATATGCAAACTCCTATCTTAGGTTTCGCACAAAGGTAATCAAGTCGATGGGGCCATGGTCCCATCAGACACCCTTGAATATACCTAAAGACAGCCCAATGTTCCTAATCTTAGTGGCGTAACTAACTATAGGTTGAAGTAGCAAATTCATCGTTTTAGGGTCATCATTCAATGACTTTTGATTTCAATGCTAGACCATAGAGGGCCCGGGTCCATGGGTTCCAGAGTTTTTCTGCCACTAGGGATTGCAATCCAGCTGGTACCAGCACAATTTTCGCTGTGCTGGATCTATATAGTTACGCCACTGCATATTTGCGTTGTGCCGATAAACAATCTGTTAACCAGTACGAGTGTTGCGGCGTGGCGGGGCGGCACGACTGGCCGTCGAACCAGCTGCCCATCAGCTGTTGTCACATCGACTTTGGGACGGTGTCGCCGTTCGAGTGCAACACTGGCAACGCACATGTCACCGGCTGCGCGAGCGTACTGGGCGAGCATCTCTCTTATAATGCGCTAGTGCTGGGGTGTACCGTGCTGGTCGTCATGTGCTTGCAGGTCAGTTGCATATATGATTATTTATTTTGACTGGCTCGATGGCGCATTCGGTAGTGACCCTGCCCCACGCGCCAACAGTTGTGGGTTCGATCCCCACCCATGACAAACATTCGTATGACTTGTGTTTGTTAATATCCAATATTTAAGTATATATTTGTAATACCACTGTTGATTCTGATATTCGTAACACAAGTGTCTAAACTAGTTGTTACCTTGGAGTCAGATCAATGTATGTGATGTAATCGGATATTTATTTATTTATTTCAGCTGTTACAAGTAGCATTATTCGTACTTTCTGTATCCTTCAGGGCCGGATCTACCATATGGCTCTTAGGGCTGCAGCCCAATGTAAAAAATCAATAATTTTATTAAATTAAACAGATCCTACGGTTTGCAGCCCTGCGAATCCTGCGATTAATCTAACCTTTCCAATTCATTTACCTAATTCAAGTCTACGTCTTATACTTTGAGTAATTAGGTGGGCCCTTAAGTAGTATTAGCCCAGGGCCCCCTAAACTTACGGTCCGGCCCTGGTATGCTTGCAATAAAGTACAAACAAATCAATCGGGAGTTACAACAAAATTATCATTCTTATCAGGTATACTTATAGCCGCGGGTACGGAAGTAGAAGAACTCATTTTAGGTATTTGTAATTTAATTAATATAGTGTGTAAATAATTAGGCTAAATATTACTGAACTATTGCTAATAAGTGGTAACTGATTACCTATAAGACCACTTAATTGTTTATGTGATAACATTTCTGAAAATAATAAAGGAAATAAGTAGGTACCTTCGTTCGGTTTGGGGTAGATTCCATTTTTGACTGCTGATTTGCTCTAGTCAACCGTAAACCTTAAAATTATCCTATTTTTAACCGACTTCAAAAAAAAGGAGGAGGTTCTCAATTCGACTGATTTTTTTTTTATTTACTTTCGGTAACAAATTCATCTCTTAGCTTTTGAGATGCATAATACAAAGAAGACAAGATACCTAGATAAGGTGAGCTACATACATAATAATCAGTACATTGATAAATGCAAGATTTGAGTATTTTGCAGAAAATGTATTTATTCAAAAAAGGTACCTAGGTATGATACAAACATACAAATTATCACGCCTGCAATCCCTAAAGGAGTCCAAGGCACAATAAGTTTGGTTGTTTTTTGAGTTGAATGCCATTAAAAGTACACGACTGCCTACTAGAGACTTACTTATGAAGGGGCGGAAAAAAGGACGCAATGAGCAGTGCGATGGACGCGACCATGGCGCTTAGGAGCATCGGCACAGTACTGAAAAAAAAACGTTATCTTATCTGCTGCAACTATAGCCACTTCAATTGCTCCACCTATACCATTCCACCTCGCGCGGCGGAGTGGTCGATGTTGTGCACCTGTTAGTCAGGTCATTGCATCGGACATTGTTTTGCATTTACAGGCCCGTTGGTCGACTAGTCAGAGAATAATCTAATTTCTAATCTCGCTACGGGCAAATGTTTCGTGTGATGAACGTGGAAATTGTACTCGAGTCACCTTTATGTTTATAAAGTTTAAGTTACGAGGATCTTTATGTTTATAAAGTTTAAGTATGTCTATCTGTTCACCTAGTATCTATAGCACAAGCAAAAGCTTAGTTACTAGGGACTAGGGAATTGGTGTGTCAGTCTAGAGAATTTATTTACTTTTGAATTTATTTATTTATTTACATTGATGTCCTGTACATAGCCTCCATGCTCCAGAGCGAACTCAAAGTACGCCCCTGTGAGGGGGCAGGCGGTCGAAATTTAAATTTCATTTCGGTACTTCTTCAGTTAAAATCGATGCTATTGTTCTCAGGTGCTGATGACTGCCGCATCTGGGTGGCTGGCCTACCGCTCCAAGTTTGAGGAGGTGGAACTCGAGTCCTGAACAGATAAATAAGCCATAGGCTCAAAAAATAGAGAACTGGACACCTCTGATCAATTGTCGTACATTCTTGTAAACTGTCTTAACGCTGTTCGTCCAAAGCATGCATTGCATATGAAAATATCTATCATCGATGTTATTTGTGGGTGCTTATTTTAGAAGTCAATTAAATATAATAAGAGAGAGGCACCATTTCTGTCATTAATCAATGTCTTGTTTTATGAATGTGGTATTATTAGCGTTTGGTGTCCTCTTGCCTATTAATTAGTTGCTTATTTTTAAGTTCAATGACGTATTGACAATTGACAATTTTTTTGACAAGAATTAGAAGGTTAATTTATTTTGTTTATAATATATGCTATATCTAAGTATATACGTATTATGCAAATTCAGTGTTTATAAATATTTTGAATGTTTTTAAGAGTTATATGCTTTAATTATGTATGACTGAGACAGGAAGTATTTTGACTGAATTTTATCGTGTTTAGATTTGTCTACACGTCTTTAACAATATTTATCACATGAACATTTACTTCTAGATGGATTCCAACCGGTCATGCAGTCTGTCTGAGTGTTTAGATTGTACGATAATATGCTTTCGTATGTACAAGGCCAAGAAATAACCATTGATTAGAGGATTTAATAGAGATGATAAAAATTTTACAAATTTCCCTCCATTCACACAGAATTCTTACGCTATTGCGGTAAAAAGAAAATCAATATGATCAGGATGTAACATTACCAATCCTGAACAAATTCGATTGCGAAGTAGAACTATTGATAACCTCACAAGTTCATTTTAGACGATATTGTGGTGTTCCAATACTTTGCATTTTGTAAGGACCTTCAAATATATTTTTCTTATCTTTACTTATTTATGAATTAAATGTAGTTTAACTTTATATCTTTGACATGCTTGAAAACAATAATTTACTTACTTTAAATTAGTTTTTAAACCCCTCTGAAAGACGGTACCTTTAAATATAAATAAGTTTAAGACAGGTTTAAGTATGTGTCCTATTCAGCTACCAACAAAGTGAATATTTAAGATATGTGGCTCGTATGAAATTGTACTTCTTTACAGTCGAAATGTGCATATATCATTTAATATAGGTATTTAAAGATTCCTCTTTAGAAGAAAATACACTAGAACCAACAGACTTTGGACTTTTTGTTATAAAATCTTATATAAACGTTATAATGGCTTATCACCCCCAATTATAGACATTATTTAAATAAAAAAGAATGTCATTGTAAATTTGTATGTACCTAGCTAAGTACTATACTGTGTCTATTTTTTTTTAATGTCGAAATTTGTTAATAATGGGGAATTATAATGTTTAGGTACCTACCTAGAATATGATGATTTTAAGCTTTGATTATGTTTTAGGAGTGTGCATGTTAGATTATGTTATGTTAATGCTATTACTATAAAATAAACGAGTTATGTTGGGCCTTGACATCTTCGTGTTTATTTCTTTCGTTTTTTTTTAAGAAACCTAACATAGTAGGTAATACCAGTTTTACTAAAATATAGTAGGTACTTTAATAAAATATTTCCTAATCATTTTTTAGATTTAGAATGGCTACCCCGCTAGGGAAGTGCCGTGAAGTTTGGTTAGTTAGTTAGTTAGAATGGCTATAAAAATTAAAAATATAAAATTGTATTGATCTTTTATTTGTAGTAATCTCTTTCCATATTTTTTTCGGAGAAATGAGTTAACGTAATTTTGGTTAGTTGGGCGCTTCGAGGTTGGCAAAAATAATTTCAACAAACATTTTGGATCCCCAAGTGCTGGAAATGTATGTATATCGTTCTGTAATAGAATTATGTTATCAAAGGTGTAGGCGCGTAATAAGTTCAAACAAAAGGTAGGTACCAGTATACGATCCATGATAAGAAAATAAGAAAAATCTTTACGTAGCTGTAGATAAATACGATGAAAATTTACAAAGTAAAAAACATTTCAGATCATATTTACAAAGTATGTCGTAATGATATTTCTGTGAGAGGACTCGCAGATATCATCCGATGATATGACTACATGACTAAGATATGAAAAAGAAAATGGAAAATATGGTTGGCGAAAATTATTGATTTCTGAGTGAATCAAATGACGTGAACGAAGTCACTCGACAGGAGCCTCGAGATAAATCCGCTTGTTTTCCTTATCAAGATTAATGTATTGCGATAAAAATATCTAAAGCTAAACTAAACTATACGTAGTGAACCTCTGCGCGTGAACGTCGCGCCGTCGCTCTGCGGACACATAAAATCACAAAAATGTTGTCTAAAATATTCACAACAGTGAAGTACACACTGGCGTCAGTGAACTTTCTATTTCTGGTAAGTGCATCGCGAGTGCAACGAGTGTTTCCAGTTTAATTTATGGCCTCATCATAATATGTTCAAGCGTTCATGTGACGGTGTTTTCAGATAACGGGCATAATTATATTATCTGTGGGCAGTTCGGTTCAGAGGGCCTATAACGGATACCATGAGTTCCTCACGGAGAGGTTCATCTCGCTGCCGGCGTTCTGCATCGCCACCGGCGTCATCATCTTCGTCATCGCCTTCTTCGGCTTCTATGGCGCCTTCAGGGAGAACTACATCATGATCATGGCGGTGAGTGTCCACCTCAACCGTTCACAATGCCGCAGAATGAGAACGATTCGGTTTAATTTTGGTCTCTAGCTACCGTTTGTCCTATTTACGTCGTTGATGAAATGTCAGTTATCTATTTTAAATAATAATGTGAGTATCTAGTCCTATTTGCATACTTATCACTGATAAAGCAAGAGCTGGCAATTAAATATTTTTCAATTGTTCACATTAGTAACTTTAATGAACTACTGTTGCAAAATTAACACGTACATACCTACAATTTCCCATTAATTGATTTATCATAATTTTAAGTGCTCATTATGAATAAATGAAGGTAGCACAGTGATATCAATATAATATAATAAGTATGACTGATCGTTAAATTATTGGAATAGTTGCTGTAAATTGTAAAATTGTTATTGGTAGTTTTGTAAAATTCTTATATATAAATTATATTATCTACTCCAGACATGGTGTTAATTAGGAATTTTATGTATCTGCCACATGTAACACTGTATTAAACATATATGGTATAGTTGCTGGCTTATGTACCAGTATTTGTGATTGCGTAATTTTAACAATCTTAAACAGAACAGAATGGTTATACCTTTGTTTTATATAAATGTAGGCAGCAACCATTACTATGTTACGTTACGACAATAAGGATGAGGGTAGAAACAATTTTTGCTTGGTGCAAAACAGGGGCGGACCGTGACTTTTAGTGGCCCTGGGCTAATTCTAAATAGGGGCCTAATCTATATCTTATTAACTGTTCAGTACTCAGTGAAACGTAGTAACCTGGAACCCTCGTTTTGATCAATATGTATTCATATTATCTTGGGGCCCTTTTTATCTACGAGGATCTGCCCTGTGAAGCCCTAAAAGCCCCTATAATCCGCCCCTGGTAGAAAACTATTAAAAAGCGATTATAATGATTAAATAGATGAAGGCAGAATATGCAGCTTCAACAAAATTTTGTTTGCACATCCGAATCTCTGTTGTTTGAGGTACATAGATATGACTAACATCACACGTAACGATAGCGTTTCTCACCTTAAAGTATGACCTTCCGAGAGACTCGTACATCAAAATGATGTGCCGTTTTATGTAAGTATATAGTCAGATATACTTTAGTAACTACATTTGCATGATAGTGTAGGTACTTAAGTACCGGGTGAAAATTCTATTCTCATCATAGGTACATAAAGTCATCAAGAGTTATCTCAAGATTTCAGTGGTAATTCTAACCAAAAAATTTTAAGAATTCTGACGGAATATCGGAGTCTATACAAATAAGTTTTTATTAAGGGACAATCAAAAAAATTTAAGATTGGATTTGATACTGAGCGTATCGTCCGACCAAATAGACACGTTGTTTGGTAACAATCACAGCTGTCGGAAGGAATTGCCAATAGGTGCTGCGATAATAACAGTTTAATACCTAAGAATGTTCAGTCCTTCGGTCCGACATTATGACGAGTTCCGAGAACTAACACTGAACACTCTTGTGAGTTTCAGGAAAAGTACTGTCATATAATTCAAAGATAATAAAACAGAATCAATCGATTTCATAATATTATGTATTAGCCTCTGCCTGCGGTACATCGATGGTACGCTCGCTCGCGTGGTAGGTACATAGATAAAACATAGCTTATGTGCTAATTAAGTCTGTAATCTATGCCTGTGCCTAGTTTCATCTAGAACCCTTCAGGAGTTCTGAGTATATGTTACTAACATACAAAAATGCAAATATTTCTCTAAAATAAATATGACTGGCTCGCGCCATCGAGCCAGTCATATTCGGTAATGACCCTACCCCATGCGCCAAGAGTTGTGGGTTCGATCCCCACTCAGGACAAACATTCGTGTGATGAATACTTGTGTTTGTTCTGTATCTGGGTCTTAATATCCAATATTTAAGTATATATTTGTAATACCACTGTTGATTCTGATATCCGTAACACAAGTGCTTAAGCTACTTACCTCTGTGTCAGAACAATGTATGTGATGTCGTCGGATATTTATTTATTTATTTCTTTATAATATTAGTGTAGTTTAAGTGGTACGGAATTCATAGCATATGAGCCTGACTAGAATTTATCCGCTTATTTGACATTCATCTATCGTTCGTTACTAGATGTTCAGCCTTGTCTCTTGATGTCTTAGATCACAGAGCGACCTTGTTGTGACGTAGTTATCATTCGGCTAAATGAATGCAAACGAAAACTGGCTAGTGCGAATTTCGGTCTTGCTTATCGCTTCTTGGAGTAAACATGAAAATATAAGTACATGCTTACCATATTTCTTTAACATATCAGATTTTTACGCCTTGTTAACAGTTTACTTAGTTCATTTCATGAATAGATGTAATCATATACCTGTTGGTTGTACTTCAATTCAAACCAATATTTCTGCAATATTTATATTAGTAGGTACAATGTTTTGAACGTTCCAGTTTATTTAATTTCATGAATATTTTATATATTATAGTTATTGATTTTGCTTCAATAAGAGCGGTAGTAGCTCAATGGTAATGACACGCGCCTCATAACCGAGGGGTGCGGGTTCAAACCCGAGCACGTATCTCTAGATTTTTCAAATACATATATTGTAAGTATTTATTCCACTAGCTCGATGGTGAGGGAAAACATCGTGATGAAACCTGCAAATTAAAACAACTTTGGATTTGTAATCATGATCCAAAAATTGTCTGGTTCCCCTATCTTAGGTAAGGAAGGTCAGATCGGCAGTCGCTTTAATACCGACTCGCTAAATCCTGGCTCATGGTCTAAGCAGACCCCATCTAAGCACGGGACATAACGCTACGAAGATGATGAGTTATTGATTTCACTTTAATATGCAGGAGGGGCAGGTAACTTCCACTGAAATTAGTTTCTGGTTAAGGATAAGTGCAAGGTTACAAAGACGAGATAAAGCCCCCTTAAATAGCCATCTATAAATGTTTACTTTTAAACCTTTGTTCAGTAAGTAGTTTGTTTCTTTCTGAGCTGATAGCTGTCAATTACAAATGCATGTTAACAGATGTAGGGGCATAATTAAACTTGATTTTTACGCATGTAGGTAATGTTAAGCCCATGGGCGAACACGGGGATATATCTAGTTAGTAGACATTGGCACACGAGTTCGAGGGGGGGCATCCCTTCGATCGGCGTCTGATTTCTGGGCGGAGAGGGCTGAGACGTGCTGGGTGGCCTAGTACGTCTCGACGATGCGAGCGTGCTCGGTGTTGTGCATCCGATGACTGACGACTGTGGGGTGCACAACATCGACCAATGCCGCACGAAGTGAGCCGCGCACCTCCGGAGGAGCTGCCGTATAGTCCCGGCAGTGGGGATACCGGCTCCTCCGGAACTGCGCATCGTGAGGCCATATTGGGGTTTTAGTCGGTTTGAGTCCGACACACCGCCCTCTGTTTCCCCAAACAGAGGGTGAGTTTCCCCAATAAAAAAAAAATGAGGCCATCCCCCCACCAACTGTCCCACCTTGCGTACGCCCATGGCTTAGCATAAAGCCTGCTAAAGGATGGGTTATAATGTGTATGTTCGTATTTGCGTAGTAGGAATGTCTCAGCATTGAATACTACAAACTAATCTTTCGACTTTGATGAATGAAGTGGCAATCGATTTGTCATTCAGGTAAAAATATAATAATAGATAATATTAAAAGCTGAATAGTCTATTTATCGAGGAAGGATATAGGTATACTAGATAACATCATCAACACATTAAGCTGGTGACCTGCGGACAGAGCTATAGTAAATAAACAAATAAACTTACCAACTGATCAGGGGCGTATTCAAGGGGCAGCAGAGACAGACAGCCCCCCCCCCCCTTAATTTTTCAAAGTTGTGGTGCAAAAACAATTGCAACACTTTTTTTAGTATAATTATACCTGAAAACTGTTTTAACAGGTACAGAATAATGGAACCAATTGCAATAGTTTTTATAGGTATGTACCATGTTATATTTTAGCCAAAACATATATACAAAACCTTAAATAAAGTTACACGTTACTAAAAACTGTATGGCGCTTGCGCATCACAGGTCACAAGGTTGTTTAGTCCCGTTTGTATTATTTCTAGTAATAAGCCGCCGTAAAGAGCGCAAAACTATAGTCATGTGAGGAAAACAAAGCAACACAAAATGTTTTTAACTTAGTAAGTTTTTAAGATACCTGAGTATATTTTATATTTTTAACTGATTCATTATATGAACATATTTGACCCGTGTTTTGGTTTTAGTATAGGTACACTAAATATAATTGTAAGTATATATTAAAGTTGGGAAAGACTAATGCGTATTAAAAAAATATCAATATCAGCACAAACTGAAACATGTCTGCTCTATTGCTATTTAGCATCGAATATAAGCAAGGTTTAGTATCATGACGAAAAGCACGTAAAATTATTCCGTAACTGTAGACACCGTGCTGACCTTTACGTGATCGTAAATACACTTTGAGACGATGGCGTAAAGCATTGTCAAAAATACATTGTAGGTAGGTACATAATGGAGCGGTGGTAGCTCAATGGTTAGGACACGCGCCTCTTAACCGAGTAGTGCGGGTTCAAACCCGGGCACGTACCTCTGGATTTTTCAAATCTATGTACGTATTATACCACTAGCTCGACGGTGAAGGAAAACATCGTGATGAAACCTGCAAATTCAAACAACTTTGGATTTGTAACCATGATCCAAAAATTGTCTGGTTTCCCTATCTTAGGGTTACGAAGGTCAGATCGGCAGTCGCTTCAATGTAATTACCAGACTCGCTAAATCCTGGATCATGGTCTAAGCGGACCCCGTCTAAGCACGGGACATAACGCTAGGAAGATGATGAGGTAGGTACATAACGCCTGTATGCTGGCGTACATAGCTCCTTAAGCTCGGCATAAGCTCGTGCAAATTCAAAATATCCTTATTATAAGTACATACATAACATCACGCCCGTAATCTCCGATGGAGTAGGCAGAGTCAAAGGGAGCAAGCAGCAAGCCTCTTTCACCATATTCAGCTAAAAATAAAACTAGGTGGGTTAGATGGAAAATAGTGAAAAATTGTGTTATTTATGGCCTCAAAATGCCCTTGACCGAATCTTCCATCGGATCGGATTGTCGTTACTACTGATAAGTAAACGGCAAACGAACTCGGTAGTGTTACCTACACTTTTAAACGCCAAGACAAATCTTTAGGTATATCAAGTAAGTAATACAACTAATGTGGATTTGAGGTTCTATTGAAAAGACACCTTAATATTCACTACTTTACCATCGTTATGAAAGCCAGTAGCTTCTACTGCCCGCGAGCCATTCGGTTGTTGTTAAGAGCGTTTATGAGTCCTACGGGATTTAAAGGTAATTTGTTCCTGCATAATTTATGCTGCTAATTTTGTCTAGTACAAGCATGTACATACATACATATATAAAATCACGCCCATAATAAATAAAGCATGTGTCTCTTGTATAAGTAATGTTGCCCGCCCGAAGCCTATGTCTTTCAGTGGATAGTGATTAAACGAAATTAAATTTGTTTGCTCACCATATAAAAATATACAAGTGAGTAGGTACATAGTAGGTATTTTTTAAATTTGGAGACAAAGGCGGTTTGATGAGACCTAAACTAGGAAATACCCGAGTCTCATGATAATGATAATGATGCATATTTAATGTGATGTTCCAGTTCGCCGGGTCGATGGTGGTGATGTTTATCTTCCAGCTGTCGGCGTGCATCGCAGGGTACGCGTTGCGCGGCAGCGCCATTGCGCTGGTCCAGCAACAACTGCATGACACTATGCGGCTGTATGGCGCCGATAACTTTGTGGTCACAAAGCTGTGGGACGAGGTGCAGACCGATGTGAGTGCACACCAACATTTATTTCGCCTCAGGAATGTATGCATGTCCCAGTAGACCTAGGTGGAGGCTAAAATGCTAAACGGGACCTGGAAGGGTTGGGAGCCGTCGTTCCCCCACTGGCTAAACGGTGGTCATTCTACAGAGGGCGCAGGTTTCGGGATTCCCTAACGGAGCTCTACTCTCTCTAAAACAACTTTGTGGATTACTAAGCTTATGTGAGGATCTGTCGCAAGCAATTGTTGGTGGTAAAAAAGCGCACTGTCTGTCTGAGTGTTGTATTATATTAGACCAACTTAAGATATGTATTTTGAAAAAAAATTCGTGCACATTCAACTTTATAAATTGTCCATTTGTAACTTTCCAGTTCACATGCTGCGGAGTGACCAACAAGACCGACTGGCTCGCGCCGCTGGGGCACACCGACGACGGAGCCCTGCCGATCAGCTGCTGCAGCTTCCCCTGGGGCACGGTGCAGAAGTTCGAGTGCAACGTCACTTCGACGACAGTCTACAGCACCGGCTGCTCCGACGCTTTCGGGACCTGGGTGCAATCGCATGTGGCCGTCATAGGCGTGGCGGGGATCTTCCTTGTGCTTATGCAGGTCAGTAGAATGAGGAAAATCTCACGAGCGCTGCAACATTCTGTAACAGGTTCTGTGGCCAATGTGAGAATGCTCAGGGCCATGCGGTGGTAGCCCAATGGCAACACGCGAGTCACATGCGGTGAGTGCGGGTTCAAAGTTCACGTACTTATGGATCTTGGTGGTGAGGGAATAATCGTGATGATATCTGCACATTCAAACAGCTGTGGATATATAACCATGATCCAAATTGTCTAGTACCATAATCTAAGCAACCCTTAGAACGCGAAGGTCAGATTGGCAGTCGCTTCAAAGTTATAGCCAGATTAGCTAAATACTGCATCATGATGTAAGCGAACCCTGACCAAGCACGGTATATAATGCTAGGAAGCAGAGTTAAACACTAAGTGCGTAAACGGAATAGTGTGCACGGAAGACGCATATTATCTGCAGAAGTGGCAAAGAGTGCCTAATGACCTCTTTACAGCAAGGAAAGGACAAACAATGTGTTATTCGTTTTATTTCGAGAGATATACCTATTTTTAAACCAAAGGAGTTTCCAACCCGTCACAATTGCGTACCTACTTTTGCGGCCATTGCTCATATGTCCAATGGCACTTCGGTACTGGTCATATCGGACACGGTATGGATGTATTGAATCATCAATCAATCATCACCCTGTGTGAACTGTAGCCGAAAATGCCGCGGAAATTGAATTGATCGATATTAAGGTATTGCATATTAAAATGGATGGGTCAACCTCATGCACAGATCGTCATTCCACCACAGATCTTTTAGAGTAGGTAAATGTGTTTCGTAATAAACATAAAATTTTACCGATTATATAAATTAATGTTTTAATTGTTTAAGGTCATGATAAGAATAAATTTATGATAGAATACGCATTAAACAAAATTGAAACCACAGATTATAAAACTTCAATTAATTTTAATTTTCCAGGCGTTAGCGGTAGCTGGAGCGGTGTGGCTGGCCAAGATGATGAGAGAGGAGCATGGGGCTTACCCCTAAAGAGATGGGAGTGAGACCGGGACCTGTTATGTTTAGTCGATAATTTATGTAATTTAATTTAATGTTGTTGTGATTGTTAATTGTGATGAGCAGTGAATAAAGTCCGATATTTGTTGAGTTTAATTGCGGACATCATTTTCGTCTTAGTTAAGGCATTCGAGCATTAATATCAAACTCGTTTTTGCCCGTTTTTTCTCTGCCTTAATGTAGTCCGTCTAAGTTTTATTTTTCTATCCCTCGTAAATGGTACCAAAATACTTAATAATAAGACAATATTAAAAAGGTAATATGCCATTTCAAACCTTATCTTTATGCCCTTGAAACTGTATATGCAATTTCACGATGATCACTTGAGTAGATAATATGATGACATGTAAGCGTAACACAAAGTCAACACTCTTGCGCTCTGGTTGATTTAGGAATTGGACGGTTTGGTAACGATTTACAACTCATAATTATATAATAAAATAAATATCAGACATCGCAAACATGTATCTGATTCCGAGCTAAAACCTTTTTCATCGTTAGCAGAATCAAACATCATTCAAGTGGTCTCACATTTATGCTGAAACTAGCTGTGCCAGCGGTGTCACCCGCGTTTATGGTTAATATTATAAAGACTATTTCCGTCATACATGATTTCTATGTAACTTTAACCATTAAGGCTGCACACGCGACGGAAGCTTAAAAAATGGAGTAACTGCTCCCGTTTTCCCTACATTTCCCTTCACTACTCTGCTCCTTTTGATTGTAGCGTGATGAAAAGTATACTATAACCTGCCCAGGAGCATGAAGAATAATTGTACCAAGTTTCGTTAAAATCCGTCGAGTAGTTTTTGTTTCTATAAGGAACATACAGACAGACAGACAGACAGACAGACAAAAATTTTACTGATTGCATTTTTGGCATCAGTATCCATCACTAATCACCCCCTGATAGTTATTTTAAAAATATATTTCATGTACAGAATTGACATCTCTACAGATTTATTATAAGTATAGATATTAGGTAGGTACTAACAACCAGATCTGGGTGGGAATCGAACCCGCAACAAACAGAGACAATATCGAAATATATCCCCTGTATTATATAATCCCTATATCTACTAATATTATAAATGCAAAAGTTTGTATGGATAGATGGATAGATGTGTTACTCTTTAACGCAAAAAGAACTGCATGGATTTCAATGAAACTTTACAATCGTATAGTTTATACATTAGAATAACATATAAGCTATATTTCATCGATGTACCACGCGAGCAGAGCCGCGAGCTGAAGATAGTAGGTTTATAAATTTCAGTCTTACCCATTTCGTATTAGGTACATTGGTTACATCAGACTAGGTAAGAGGAGGGATAATTCCGACTGTGTCTGTTTTTCCTCTTACCTCCGAACTGTAAAAATCATGGCCTAGTTGCCTACTAATAATTTAATTAAGGTAATACGTATGTACGTACTTAAATATAGCTAAGTTATTGTGTGCTAGTTACTAATAAACAACTATCAAACTCCAACTAGACATTTATACTAATATTATAAATGTCAAGTTGGAGATGATGTTACATCATCATCAAAACATTAATATGTTTCATACCTGGTACCAAATTTGCTGGTATTTGTACTTATTTACTTAGATATTGACGAATGAAAAATTTAAAACATAGGGCTTTTATCTTATCCCTCTATGTGTGCTCGGTCTCACGAAGCCAAACAAAAATATTACCCCGGATATTTGGGATAATATACGAGATGACATTCTTCTTTAGCTTAAGATAACTATATGACCTTAAAATATACGTAAACAAAGTCGCAGGCAGAACCCGAAAAGTAATTTCTAGATGGATTTCCCAATAAAAATCATCTATAACCATTATTATCTTTGAACAAGCTTGAACGTGTTTACAAATTGTAAACTTGTTGAGAAAATCTTTGTGTGTTCTAATCTAATCCAAATATATTCCCGATATGATAAGATTTTGTAAGTAAAGTGACGTCCACAGTTTAAATAAACTATATATCTATTCAGATCGCTGAATTAGGTACATCTGCTATTTAAACGACAGGCCCACCACCTCCCATGGCCACTTCGACAAACATAAATCTGCTATTTATGCGACAGTTCACAATACTATAAGTCGACAAATAAGTATGAATATAAATGTAAATAAATAGACCTATTGATAATAATCCATACAAGGATATTGGCAACATTATTTGATCGTTGGTTGGTTGGTACGCTGGCGTAGCCTAATTGTCACACAATTAGCGCTTTACGATACGGAATAGCTAATTAGCTGAAGAAAAACCTTTTTCATGGCATTGAGCATTGGGCCGACAGTTGAATTCCGCTGCTCGGAGCGTCGACAGCCCCGAGCCTCCGTCACTCGGCCTTATCACACTGATAACAGCCTTTGTACCTGAAACAACGCCAGTTTCCTTTTACGTGTGGTGACGATAACTCATCCTTTTAGTTGAGAAAACAAAAAATGACCAAGAATAGTCTAGAAGTCGGAATGAGGTGCATTAAATATATGTTGTTGTGTGTCACGGCGATTTTCGTGGTGAGTATTGCTGGTAATGTCATCATTTGTTAATAAGTCCTCTTTGTGTGGTATGGTTGGCTTGATAAGTGGTGATAAGGAAATTGCCCAACATTTTGGTCGTTATTTGTGCACAGTAAGTGTGTCAAATTGGCACACGTGATGACCAAGATGATGAAAACAACTATTATTCATTGTAAGTAAATACCGTTATATGCAGGAATTGTTTTACGGTCTATCAACATGCATACTATAAAACGTGTTGTGAATTGCACAATATTTTTATGGCATGGAAAATAATTTAGAGTTGGTAACACCGCAGTCTGTGTAATATACTATTACTAGATATATGTACAAAAATATACTGATCTGTATATAATATAATAAATAACAGGATATTTATTAGCTACTTTAAGATTAAAACGTTAGTAGTTGCACTCGAGTCGTAAGCTGCACTTTGTAAAAGCTATTTACCTGATAATATACATAATATGTATATTCTGTGTAGTAGGTAGGTGTATTAATATGTGGTATATCGTCATATGACTGTAACAGACATATTTGTTTTTTTTAAAGAAATACATATAAGTAAATCCTATGCTTAGGTAATGTACGTACCAATTTACATAACAATTAGGATCCCTGCGAGGGTTACCCCATAATAGTTCTTTTATTATTACACATTATTATCACAGGTATATGTATACATATGTAAGTATATCTGTAGTTCCATGTAGGCACGTGCACAGAACATATAGAGCTGTTTTAGTAATGTAGATATTTGATGTCTAAAGCTATTCAGGATATTGAAAGTACCACCGATATTATCGCTGAGTCAATATTATTGATAGCATCGTTTGAGATATTAATGCTCGACTATCGATATTTTGACTCTCAATAGTATCGATAGTATCTCACAAATTTAACAAGGTCTTCTACTAGGCAAAACTAGTAGCGTAGCGTAGTAGCGGTGGTAGCTCAATGGTAAGGACACGCGCCTCTTAACCAAGGAGTGCGGGTTCAAACCCGGGCACGAACCTCTGGATTTTTCAAGTCTATGTACGTATTTATACCACTAGCTCGACGGTGAAGGAAAACATCGTGATGAAACCTGCAAATTCAAACAACTTTGGATTTGCAACCATGATCCAAAAATTGTCTGGTTCCCGTATCTTACGAGGTTACGAAGGTCAGATCGGCAGTCGCTTCAATGTAATTACCAGACTCGCTAAATCCTGGATCATGGTCTAAGCAGACCCCGTCTAAGCACGGGACATAACGCCAGGAGGATGATTCTACTAGGCAAAACTACGTTGTTTACTATAAACGTACCACATAATAAACTGACACGTCTTAGATAATGTTTGCCGCCATTTGTATCATAGTAGGTATAAGTATAAAACATTTTTATCATTTGAAGCTGTTTATACGGAAAATCGATTATGTTATCTCATTCCATATGAGTCACCTATATCCATCAGGTACGAAAGCGACCAACCGAAGAATGTTAACGCGATACGTGTGGTAGGTTTTTAGAATTGATAAGATGTTTTAAAAATAACACAGCATATGCATCTCGGTAGACTAGTGGCTAATTGATAAATCGATCCTTGAGTTAACAAGTACTGCATAAGGATAATTTATTAGGACTGTATTAGGACTTCAATAAATAGGTAATTTTCCATGGTTTTATTACGCCAATCCAATGTCTTTTACTACAGAATATTCAGATATTTATTAATAAATCGAACTGGTAATGGCAATTGCATTGGTTTATTAACAAATGGTAAATATAGCTGATAAATATATAGTAACTGACTGAGGACTGAATAATATAATCTTTTCCTTAAAGGGGAGTGTATTCAAGGCGGCATTCCGTTTTAAAAATCGCGTAGGCAGTGGCGGATTTACCCTAAGGCCCAGTAGGCCCGGGCCTAGGGCGGCCAGATATTAGAGGCGGCCAATCGTGTCAAAAATTAAGTGATGACGCGTTAGTACTGAGAATTATGGCCTCGGGCCTAGGGCACAATAAATACAGAACCTAGGGCGGCCAAGACTGTAAATCCGCCACTGTGCGTAGGTAATACATATTGTTGTTGTGATAGCTAATAAAGAGACTTGAAATCTAGACCAACAGTAATAAGAAAAGATAACAAAGACACAGCATTCTAATCTACGAATTCACATTACTTTACTTCGATAACGGCGAGAAGGCGAATGTCAAATGCACAAGAAATGTGGGGTTACTTAGTACGCTTACCTGACATTCAGGTCATAGCTGATACAAGTAAACAAAGTCAAATCCTAATCTTATTAAACTTAGAATCAGTACCATATTGATATATTATAGGTGAAAGTAAAGGGTTCTGTTGCAATTGGTTGTCAATAGCTATAAGGTAGAAAACAAGAAGCGATTGTGATCTACTTAATAGTAATATAATTATAATAAATATCTGACTACATCACATGTCTTGATCTGACTCCGAGGTAAGTAGCTTAAGCACTTGTGTTACGGATATCAGATCAACAGTGGTATTACAAATTATACTTAAATATTCAATATTACTTACTTACTTACTACCCAGATACAGATCAAACACAAGTATTCATCATACGAATGTTTGTCCTGGGTAGGGATTGAACCTACAACTCTTGGCGCATGGGGCAGGGTCACTACCAAATGAGCAATCGAACCAGTCAAAATATCTAATTATTAGATACAAATAAATAAGTACATCTCCTGATTGACTTCAATGCATTAGTGATATAAACGTGAGTCTTAGAATTCTATACTTCCTGTTAGTTGATCATGGTGGAATATCCATTGCATTGGAAATATGCATTAAAACTTTACCTCTTCCTTGGACTTCCTTCTTTGTTAAATAAAATTACATTTAATGTTTTGTACCAAATCATTTGAGGTCTCTTTCCGAGAACTTGTCAATTTAAAGCTTCTTATCAGGGGCATTAACCGGACCATAACTAAATTGGGGCTACTTGCTGCTAGATTTTTATTATTTGACCACGGGAGATAAAAAAATACTTGTCTATCATACTTTTCAGCTCCATTTAAGGCTGAGTTTTAATAATTCGTTAAGAATTAACCCACTGATAAAGTATAAGGTCACAAATTTGCGGATGTCATACGTTATTTTACTTAAGAAACAGGTAATGGAATTTTAAAATCGTTCGCACTATGATTTATTCGACATATTTTATCTGACTGTTGAAAGATCAGCACTTAATCTAATTATAAGTAAGTAGCAATAAAATTATATTTCTACATCTATGGCTTCATATTAAGTTTAGCGGGGTTAGATTTTGCGAGGCTGGCTTGTACTAACTGCGTGAAGGCATATTATTTCTATCGCGTTTCGGTCTTTGCCTGGTCGGCCACGCGCCAGTACTATTTCATGCATGAGTAAATAAACATTCCGCCGTAATAAACAATTCACCACTCGAGATCGGTACGATTGTTCTTTGACTACCACCGATATCGATTTGCTTCTAAAAATACTCCACGATGAAGTTTGGGAATAGATTTTCAATGGACTTCGGAAAGAAAAAAATTAACATTTTAAAACAAACTTTGCGTCAATCTATTTAGCATACATCTATATGTAAATTATCTGTAATGCAGCTCATATGTAGGTTCTCGTTGCTTACTTATACCATTATGATGTTATTTAAAAGACCTGTTTAGATACATTCAGCGTAACACTATCCATTTTTCCCTGACTAAAACTCATGAAAATAACAATTATTTTGTACCTTAAAATATGATAAAGCTTAAATTTAATAGGATATCAGAGCACGGTGTGGAAAAATGGTCTAATAATAGCACATTTGCGTTTATAATGGGGTTCCGTGTACATTTATTAACTTTTTCTCAAAATTACAAAATCAAGTAGGTAGGTAGATACTGCTAAAAAGAACTGCTTTTAAAGATCATATTATTATGCTAAAAAAAAATTGTGTTAGATACATTCGAATTTACCTAGTTCTTGAGTTGTCCTTTGTGACAAATTGTCTGGTATCATATGACTCGACCTTTTATTATAGGACTGAGGAAGGCCTAGAGGTATTAATTGCCCCAATTGCCCTCAATTTACCTTTAGTTCCGCGTCTGCATCCAGGTCCTGCTAATGCATATTTAAAATATCTTAATTCACCATCATTTTCATGGTTACTTTTCATCGTATCTTTAAGCGTAACACGTATTAAGACTACTTTTATTTCTGGCGACTTTAGTTTTTGGAGCTCTCTTCAATATTATGAAGAAAGCTGCAAAACCTTTGCTTGGTTGAATATGGAACATATTATTGAACATATAACATATATACCTAGTGCCATAATATAATAGTCTTGTAGAAGGTAGCAAACGTCCTGTAAGCTTTAGTGCGTCCTACAGCACTTATTAAGAAAGATATCCAAAACAAAGAAAATTTTACTAAAAAAAATGCAATTTCTGCTCGATGGTGCATTTGATAGTGACCTTGTCCTATGTGCCAAGAGTTGTGGGTTCGATCACCACCCAGGACAAGTATTCGTGTGATGAATACAAGTGTTTGTTCATTGTTTGGGTGTAAATACCTATCTTTTTAAGTATATACTTATTTGTAATGATTGATGACAGCTGTTGATTCAAATATGATGAACTTGGAATATTAAGTATATTTAGTGTTTTTTAAGAAACATATTAACCAAGATGAAATCTAAACAACATTCCATTTATTTATAGGTAACTAGCTTCTGCCAGCGGCTTCGATCGCGTAGTACATCGATAAAACATACACACACACACACTCACAACATCACGCCCGTAATCCCCGAAGGGGTAGGCAGAGTCAAAGGGGCAACATGCGCCTTAAACCACATTCAGCCAAAAATAAAGCCGGGCTGGGTTAGATTGAAAACTATGAAAAAGCAGTGACAAGCGGCTAGCTGTCGCCTACACACACACCCAAAACCCGATAGATGGTTTACGGAGTTTTGGATATGTGACTGAGTAGGCGACGAGCTAGCCACGTGTCACTGCTTTTTCACCGCTTTCCATCTAACCCAGCCCACTGTCCCATGTTGTTATGGGATTAAAAAGAATATGCCAACTGTGGTTCTTGCCTAGCATGTCGTAAAAGGCGACTAATGGCATATCGATAAAACATAGCCTATGTTATTTAGGTGTATGGGCTATAATATTCTAAAGTTTCATTTAAATCCATTCAGAAGTGTTTGTGTAAAAGAGCAGCAAACATCCATCCATCCGAGCAAACTTTCGCGTTTATAGTATTAGTAGGATATCTATTTCAATCTACTATACAACGGTTCTACCAAGGGCAGTTTGTGGTTTATAATCATGTCTTCTTGAATAAGTACCTTTAATTATATCATCTTTTAATATGAATAGTGACTTTGTGACGAATACGATGACAATATCGCTGAGTAATTATCACCTGCCCACCAAAATACACATTTGGGCATACACGTCGTAAAACAAGTATTATCGAAGACACGAATAAGTTTATAACTCCATTCGACAATAACCCTTAATGCTATGCTATAAGAATCACGTTTATAAATTAAATTGCTTGTAAATGTACATTGTTGATAAAATTTAGTGACGTACCTACAAATATACTTACCGTCTCAGTTGATAAGTTAGAGCGAGCCTTTTGCGGAGTTGGTTTTTAAAATATCTTGGCAGTAATACTAAAAACTAATTTTATATCGTATTTTGTAATTACATCTTAAATAAATAAAAGGGGCTTTTTGATTGATTGATGCAAATTTATGACAAAAATATTAATAAAATCGTAGAAAATTACCCAAAAAATACAAACAGGTCGAATATGTCCGACATAATGTCGGACATATTCGACCTGTTTGTATTTTATATCTGTTTGTTAGTTTTATATTTCATCGTGCTTACACCATGCATATCTATGTAATGTTAACTGCATGTTGGGTAAACATATCGAATAACGATAAATAGTTAATAAATTGGTCTGATTATGTAATCACACAATTTTAGCTAACCTTTATACACATACCATACATATATCGAATGACATGGGCGTATGCAATGGGGGTCAGGGAGTGCCCTCCCCTGGAACTCGTATGCCAACTTACTTGCTGGTCTATTTGCTATCATTATAATATTGCCCCCCCAATGGACCAAAAATATATTGTATTGCCCCCAAAGCTGCCGAATGTCGAATGACGATAAATAATAATCAGGGCCGGATCTACCATATGGCTTTTTGGGCTTCAGCCCAGGGCCCCGTGGATTCAAGGGGCCTCCAGCTAAGTCAAGTCAATGTCAAAAATAGACAATAATGCGAAAAAATCCATAATTTTATTAAATTAAATAGACCGTACGGTTTGCAGCCCTGCGAGTCCTGCGATTATTCAAACCTATTAAATTAATTTATCTAACTCAAGTCTACGTCTTATACTTTGAGTAATTAGGTGGGCCCCTAAGTAGTATTAGCCCAGGGCCCTGATAATAATAATTAATAAGTGGATTTGATTACCACACAATTTCTCTAGTTTCAAACTAAGCTTTTGCTATGTAGATATACCCGGTATTAAAATTCTCGTTTGGAAATGACTTTATCACGGCCATGAAGGCTGATAGCGATGTATCGACTCGTTTAGTCACAGATGAACGAATCGTGTGCGCTTGCGTCGAACCGACTTATAATACCACCATTGCTAATTACCCTGCTGTTTGCATACGGTGGAGAACCGTGGTACAAACCACCGAGTACCTATGCAATGTTGAGCTGAAATATGGAAATAATAAGTAATGTTTGAATTTTTCAAATTGGCAGTTAGGTACTTAGTCTGTAGAAAAAATCTTGAAATTTCGAATTGAAGTTGAAAAACGCATTACCAAAACTGAAGTCATTGTCTTATGCAAAATTGTTTCTTTACTTCGTTGAATGTATTGAAAAAAAAACTACGAAATAGACGACAAAGATTAACATCGGTAAAACGTATAAATTACACTTTATGCCCACTGTTTCTCATCGTTGATTAATGGTATGTCCTTTCCATGTTAAGCAGATTAACAAACAAACCGAGTATCTACTTAGAAGTCTCCTTTGAAGGGCAAACAATACACTTACTTAATTATGTATTTTTTTCTTTAACAAATGTAAATGAATTTTGTTTTTGCGGAGCATTGAATTGGGTTTAAAAATGTGGTAAACCTTTTTGCTCGGTCATGCCTGAATCAGAACCGATCTTAATGTACAGGTATTGTCATAAAGAATGTTAAGGAATTGGATTAATACAGTGGGAGGTACTTACTTATTTAGTTACCTTATAATCTGCGCACAACCCCAAGTTACCATCGCTTTTGCGTACACATATCGAATAATAATCGTACGACTAACGGCGTGGCCCAGTCAGAAAGTATAAGTACTTACATACCTAAATTAGAGAATTAAGTAGAAAGTTCTTAAAAGATAAAAAAGCAAATCAGGCAAGGGCTAGTAACTAGTTCTAGAGATTAAAGAAATTATTGTAGAATAACAAATTATACTTACTTGTTACAAGTTCAAGGTTCAACAGCAACAAGAAGGACATTAGCATAATAACAAAACAAATAAGTACAAAGAACCGAGACAAAAAACCACCACTAACAGATTGGTGTGTTTAGGTAAGATGCAGTGATTTTTGATCTATTAGGTACTCTACAGGCGTAAGTCGCCTTCATTTGCAGGGTCATACATAAGTAACTGGTTAATAAAATATGTAGTAAGAAAACATAACATCTACAACTTAAATTACAATATAAACATTATCTTCCTAGCGTTATGTCCCGTGCTTAGACAAGGTCAGCTTAGACCATGATCCAGGATTTAGCGAGACTGGTAATTACATTGAAGCGACTGCCGATCTGAACTTCGCTACCCTAAGATAGGGGAACCAGACAATTATTGGATCATGGTTACAAATCCAAAGTTGTTTGAATTTACAGGTTGCATTACGATGTTTTCCCTCACCGCAAAGCTAGTGGTATAAATACGTACATAGACTTGAAAAATCCAGAGGTACGTGTCCGGGTTTGAACCTGCTCTCCTCGGTTAAAAGGCGCGTGTCCTTACCATTGAGCTACCACGGCTTCCTAATTTACAAATTAAACAATAGTTGTATAGACCCCATGTTATAAGTTTGGGAATTAAACAGAATGTGCTAACTGTGTTCCTTGCCCACCATATCGTAAAAGGAGACTAATGATATATCGAGTTTTGGGTGTATGATTGTGTAGGCGACGTCTCATAACGAATTGTGATGATATGAATGTATGTATGATAAGTACGAAATAATAAGAAACCTACTAATTCATCTTACATTGTAATTGCCAATGAGTTTGTTAAAAATTCTTTCACCAATTGAAAGCTACATTATCAGCGAGTAATAGAAGCTATGCGCATGAAACCGCGTGGCGCTGATAGTTAAAAATAATTTCTGTTCTCTACCATTGGAGTTAGTTTTGTGATGAGTGATTCTTATAGTGGGCTTTATTCTCGGAATCTTATAAGTAGTGCATAGACTTCAACGAAAACCTAAATATAGGTGTCTTATTGACACACATTTAGTACGAGGATAGGTAAAATTAAGTTTTTCGTGGTTTATGAAGTTAAGAAACACCGTTCAATGGCAGTATTAACATTCAAATATGTCTGTCCGTGTTCTAGCTGACGTCAGCGTTGATCATCTCCGTGGGCACCACTATCTACGCCATCTACCAAGATGTGTCGTTCGTACTGGAGGACCACTTCTTCTCGCCGGCTGTGTTCGTCATCGCCATCGGCGTCATCATGCTCTTCGTTTCGCTGTTCGGCTGCATCGGAGCCCTCAAGGAGAGCACCTGCTTGGTTAACATTGTAAGTATGGTTTCTTCTTAAAAATTCAATTTTACAATCTCTCGATATCGTAAATTATGGCCTTGTGATAGAAGATCGAGCGGTCGATCAATCTTCATAACAATCTACGATCATGAGTGAATCGATAATCAATAAAAAATTAGAATTTTTAATAAGCATATTCTAGCACGATATCTGTTATTATAAAAAAAAGAGTAAAGGGGGATGCATAGCATAGCATCTGGTAGTCCGTTTTTTACACGGGTGAATCCCTCCGGATTCCGGTTCGCCTCGGGAGGAGCAAAGCAGGATATGTCCGACTTCCATAGACTAAACCCCCATAATAGCCTGCAGTCAGTTCTATGTTGAAGGATCCGGAAAACCCACCTGACAGAACTCATTTGGCATTTGCTACTCCTGCTATATGGCTAATCCGATATCCGAATCTGAGGAAATTACAGCCAAATAAGAATACAGTCTTGAATCGGAGTTAGTTGTCATGGGCATAGGAATTCTTAATTGTGTTACCAATGTTTAACATTCTAACCCAAAGTAAGCATAATAGCAGATACTTTAATTCCAAGGCGTTAGATAAGCGATACCATTCTTGGTACACTACGCAGTAAATAACATTCAGGTAACGTAGCCTATTTGTGTTTAAATTTGAACAAAACAACACAGAAAATTGGTTAAACATTTTCAATACTTTGTACAATATTTGATACTGTTGGGCCGACTCGGTCCAATAGTTTCTATGGTGTATAAAAACTTTTTGCGATCTTGAATTTCGACGTGAATGGCCTGAGAAAATGCGAATTCGTTCTATCTCAAATAATTTTTGGAGACACTTAAAATACTGTTCGATTCGTTATGCTCTGGTAAATTTAACTTGCTATTAAGTAAGTATTAGGTACTCGTGCGGTAAGAATATCGGAATACTTACTTCTTTGGCGCCTCAGAAAACACTTTAAACAGCCGGATACCTAATTACTTTATAATTAATATCTGGTACTCAATTTGTTTTCAAAACATTCCTCTACGAAAGATGCGCTCATGCCCCTTTTAAAAAATCCAATTTGAATATTAAAATGAAAAGTTCAAGTTGATCTGGGATTTAAAAAGAATGCGCCAACTGTATTCATTCTTTGTATAGCATGTCGTAACAGGCGACTAATGGTGTATCGGATTTTGTATAATTATGTAATTGTGTGGACGACGAACTAGCCACTTGGCACTGCTCTTTCACAATTTTCCATCTAACCCATAACAGTTTTATTTTTTGGCTGAATGTGGTTAAAGCGGCTCGCTGCCCTTTTGACTCTGCCTACCTCTTCGGGGATTGCGGGCGCGATGTATGTATGCATGTACGTACAAATAAAAGCCACTGACGTACTAGTGTCTCCTCGTCTGGCATCGTCCACTTTTTAACCAAGCCGATTGTTTGCCAATGAAAACGTGACTTCTGAAGGTTCAGGCTACGTTCTTTTTGTGGTAAAAGTGGTACAGTACAGTCCTTAGGCCTCTACTCAAGTCTTAATTGTAAAGATATTCTGTTCCAGTTTGCAGTAATCCTGAGCTTGGTCCTCGTCCTGGAGATCGCGGCGGCGATCGCGGCGTACAGCTTGCGCGGTCAAATTGCGACCATGCTGGATGAGAATCTGCGCAGTGCCATGCCCGAGTACTATGAGAACCCCATGGTCATGGACTACTTCGACTTCCTGCAGTCCAGGGTGAGGCAGCTTTCTTGTATCTCGTTACAGCCTACGACGATAATTTTGTCTTAGGGTTCTTTGTCATCTTCTATCCACTGCTTAAGGAATTTATCCTTTTCTATAAATACTTACGTTTTTTAAAACGCCTCTCTATTGATATTTCCTAACAGTAACCCAGATAGGACTTAATTTTGATGAACGTGTCAGTACTTAACTTGAACCTGCAATACCTACAGTCGTTTTTGCAGATATCTACACATCACAGTAAAAGTGATATGCCACTTGTTCTAAATAAATATTCATGCTGTAATACATTTTACAGTTAAGTAAATAATAGAATTTAGTGTAAGTACCTAAATTTTACCTACCTTTATCCTATATCCTTATTTCATTCGTCATTATTTACTTAAATATCGGTATACGAATTAAATAAGGAAACATAGTATTGAACAACATATATTATATAGTGTTGTTAAAAAAGTAAGCCCTGCGGTTTCACCCACGTATTTCCCGTGTCCGTAGAAATAGGAGGATAAAATATAACCTATGTTACTCGCTGATAAAATAGCTTTCCATTGATAAAAAAATTATTACAATCGGTCGAGTAGTTTCGGAGCATATTCAATACAAACAAACAATCAAATCTTTCCTCTTTATAATATTAGTATAGATAAATATTGTAATTTTATGAACATAAACTACATCAGGGTACCTACTTATATACAATGTATACAGCTTATTAAAATACCAACTATGACGTAGAGATAGATGTTGAAAACCAGCATCGTGATCTGCCAGCAGGTAGCTCGCGACTTGAGCTGAGCGGGCGCCCTATTAGCACATACCTTGGTTTTCTGTTTGTCTTGTAATTGATTTTTAACCGACTTCATTTATTTATATGTGCGTCAAATTAAGTATTTCTTTCTTTTGTATGTATAGCCATTAAATGAGTAATGGATATATGTGCATGCTTTTCTATTCTATTCTATACATTGTTAAGCTCGCTTAAACTTTTGAACCAAATTATAGAAATGGGCTCAAACAAATACGCGCTATCCTAGATAGTAAGTACCTAATTTTATATTTTTTTTTTCGTTATGTTGGAATTGTGAGGAATTACCTACCAATCAGATAAAGGAGCAGCACCTTAAGATGTAGATATGTCAAGATGCTTTGCTCTATATAATAACTAAGTTCTTAGATGCTTTAATCAGACCTCAAAATGTTAAGGACCTAAAATGTAGCGCAAAACTTCAAATGTGTCTCAAACTATCCTCAAACTATAACTTACAGATGAACTGCTGCGGAATCGACTCGTATCTCGACTGGGGCGATGTGAAGCCCCCAGCGGACGTCGTCGGCATCATCGCCAACAACATCACCACCCCTGTCTCCTGCTGCGCCAAGACCAGGGTGGAGATCCTTCCGAACCTGGACGAGATCCACGAGTGTACCAACCTGTACGCCAACGGCTGCATGCCCAGGCTGTTCTACTTGGTGTACCAAAGTGCTGGCTTGCTCGGAGCCGGAGCGTTGACCATTGCTTTCATCCAGGTTAGTAGATCTCTTTTTTGGATGCTGAGATTGTGTAATAAGTGGTGATGAATGTTGTCTATTGGCTATGGCTTGATGTCATTGATCGAATAAAATTAGTAATTTGGAGGCCTCGGGCACATCGGAGAATGATTAGGTATGTTCTACTTAGAAGTCTGGGACTAGTAGTAGACTAGCGAAGGAGGCTTTCTAGATCGCGGGCCCTGGGTACCTACGTATGGCCAGTGTAAAAGAAAGGAATCATATTAATTAAATTAAATGCCATCGAAGGCTATATTAAACCCACCTACATAATCTCTGTAACTAGATATGTTAAATAAAACCTCAAAAAACAATAACTGTCGTCTATCTTCTGGTATTTTTACGCAGTTAAGGTGCAAATTAAGGATCATCAGATTGATTAGCAGTCTTAAAATTTTAACGTGGCAATAATTCTCCTAACGAATGACATACATTTTCTGCTATTCCAGATCATCGGCATCGTGTTTTCGTTCTCCCTGGCGGGTGCTATTCGCAAGGCGAAGAACGACCGCGAGCGCAGGCGCTGGGAGATCCAGGAGAGCGTGATCAACGCGTACACCTCTCTCAACCCTCCCGACGAGAAGAAGCCACAGCCCATTGTCTACGTGCCCTTCCATGGGCAGACCGTCGCGTAGGCCCTCAGCCAGTGCTTGGCCGCTACTCGCAGATCTGCTTCCAAGATAGCCGAGGATACATCCTAGTCTTTAAAGTCCAGCCTTGGTAACAATCATGCTTCCACGTTAGAGTAGATCTTTATCCTTTTCTCTTTCTAGAAATATCACTATATTGCGTTTGTCTTATCTTTAGAACATGAATGCTTGGTCATTGGAGTAGTTTGCTTTCGAAATCTTAAGAAATCAGAGAGGTCCTAAGATGTAAATTGAAAATTAGTTCCTGATTTCCATTAAGTGTTGTACCTACTCTAAAACGACTAGTGGCATGTTTTCAATATTTTTTTGAGGAGGATTAAATGTTTCAGGATCAATAGTTAGGCAAGCGAATATAATAAATGTGAAAGGTGGAAGGTGTTTTGACTTTTAAATAATTAAAAGATGTCTAGTGCGTGTCAAATGGAAGCAAATATGATAGTAGTCGGCATTTGGTCGTCCGCTGTTTGAACGTGAATAAATATAAACTTAGTGCAGTAATCTAAACCAGCGTAAAGTACTAAGGTACCTATTTAAACGTGATGGAGCAATCACTTCAAATAGCCGAAGTTAAACGTAGTACAACTTGAAGATAGGAGAAAAGGGGTGTTTTATAAAACAGACATTATTTTTTATGCTAGGTCACGCATCATTTTTTTGGGACCAATTTAATTCCTTCCTCCAATTCCGGCTTCCAAGCTGTTAAGTAATATGGGCATTATTTATGTTGTATCTATCTAATAACATATAATATAAGTTATATACCTTCAGTATCTTCGAAGAAAATAGCTTCTAATTTTATAAATTTATTAATATTTATATACTTTTACATGAGTATTAGTACTTAATATGTTTTATAAGAAAACGAGTAGTTTTATATGAATCTAGTATTTAATGTTTTAAAAAACGCTATATTTTGTATAATAAATTGTATTTAATAAAATCTTGTTTACAATTACCACAATAAAGTCTTACCAAATGGCTGCTTTGTATACCCTCATCACATTTCCCTTAGATAGGTAGCTATCTCACAAGTACAAATATATGACTTGTATTTACTTATATTAAAAACTAGCTGTGCCAGCGGTGTCACCCGCGTTTATGGTTAATATTATAAAGACTATTTCCGTCATACATGATTTCTATATAACTTTAACCATTAAGGCTGCACACGCGACGGAAGCTTAAAAAATGGAGTAACTTCTCCCGTTTTCTCAACATTTCCCTTCACTACTCTGCTCATATTGATTGAAGCGTGATGAAAAGTATACTATAACCTGCCCAGGAGTATGAAGAATAATTGTACCAAGTTTCGTTAAAATCCGTCGAGTAGTTTTTGTTTCTATAAGGAACATACAGACAGACAGACAGACAAAAATTTTACTGATTGCATTTTTGGCATCAGTATCGATCACTAATCACATCACCCCCTGATAGTTATTTTGAAAATATATTCATGTACAGAATTGGCCTCTCTACAGATTTATTATAAGTATAGATCAAGTAGGTAGGTACATCATGTTGTATAAACGTTATACGATAGAAAATTAATTATATGACATTTAAGTCTATCTGCTAAACACGTAATTTCCTGAAAACTACAAATGGGGGTTCTGTCAGAAAAACTTACGTTTTAGCTTAATAACTGATAACTGTACATACATTAAAAGGCAGCTCGTTTGACAGAAACGACTATGACTAACTTAACTTATCATTAAGATTATAAATAAGACAGACAATAGGAAGGAATCATCAATGTCAAAATTAACATAATTCTCTTGGCGTAAGTAGGTACTGTATCGACCAGTGATATAAAATTGTTGTCCGTGTTTAACTTATCCATCTACCCAGTTGTTTCAGTTCTATTCGTTTGGTAAGTTATTAATTAATAGTAATTAGTAAATAAAATGTTATAATAAATAATGTTCAAATATGTTTAGGTACTTACCTACATATCTGAAGATGATTTTTAATTTTACCGTGTAAATACCAGTTATATAATTATTTTGATCTTTTGTTGTGTACAGTATTTTTATGGTACTTATAGAGAACAAACTCTTTATTTTCCTACATAAATATTCACGAGTTTGTACGAAATGAAATGCTTTAGGTATACATAATACCTATTTCCAACGGAAATAAAACGTTACCTACCTACCTACCTACCTAGGTGTACTAACTATTCCGTGAGCCTGCTGAATTGCGTCTTAAATTTGTTTTATGGTGTCTCACTAGGTAATGGATATGGTGCGCGCATCACAAGGTACCTAATGGAATTAATGAGTTATGAGCGTATTAATGTAGCATAACTACTTCTACCTGGATCACGTGTCAAATGTGATGCAGGTACCTTTTATAGCGCATATTGCTGATGATACAATTTGCTTAAAATCCTTGTGGCCATTTATTATATTTTATGAATAAGTAATTCCTTTTTCAAATGGTTCCGATCAACCTTGAGTAAAAGAGTAGGTAAGTACGTCATAAATGCATTGTCTAGACCAGACAGAAGTTTTACTGGAGATGTTTTAAATCTTAGGTGAAAAAAGAAATTAGGTGACCCTTTATCCCTTCGTTATACAAACTATTCAATCATATAGGAGCCCATCATCGCCCGTTGGGAACAGTAAGTACATATGCAATATAAATGACTGGCTCGATGGCTCATTCGATAGTGACCCTCCGTCATGCGTCAGAGTGTTACTTCGATTCCCACCTAGGACTAACATTCGTGTGATGAATACTTACTTGTGTTTGTTCTGTGTCTGTGTGTTAATATCCAAAATTTAAGTATATATTTGTAATACGACTGTTGATCCTGATATATGTAACACAAGTGCTTTACCTCAGTGTCAGATCAGTATGTGATGTAATCTGATATTTATTTATTTATTTAAATAAAGCAACATACTAATAAGTGATAACTAATTAGCGTGTTTGAAAAGACTACATGAAAAGAAGCGAAATGTTTGTGTCAGGATCGTAGCAAATGGAAGGATGTGATCTCTGCCTACCCCTGTGGGAAAAAGGCGTGACATTATGTTAGGTAGGTATGTATGTACCTATGTGTGTAACATACTTGTTATAAATATCAGACTACATCACATAATTATACTAAACACCATTATAAATTTATGAGCGAAAATGAGTAGATATGCCCTGATAAGGTTAATGCTGGCTGATACGCCTTATCACTTTGATAAATAATAAATACATCAACGTAGCTTCGTGAAATTTGCTTTTTGTTTTCTATACGTATACCTACCATATAACATTATTCTATACCTTTTTTGGAAAAAATAGGAGTAAAAACGCACATATTTGCTAAATTGTAAAAGAATTAACCGTCACAGGTCTGCTTTATACCTACCCATCTATCGAAGTATTAACTTATCTACATATTTTCTATCGAAAATAGATACTTTTGTTAGTATGTACTATGTGTCTGTAATTTAGATTTTGTTAATTATATCAGTCAAACCAAAAGCAACAGGAACATACATAGATAGGTACTTACACTAATAAATTAAAAATAAAGCGGAAGAGCTTGTTGGTTGTTTGAACGCGGTAATCTCTTGGGAGGGACTTTTTTATTAGATAGTCCGTTAACAAAATAATGATAAAAACCTGTTAGACTATACGTTTAAGTAGGCATCTAGGAAAAGGAAGTCTTAGGCAGCAGTTGTTGGAACTTTATATACCTAATTTAAATTAAAAAAACCAGTAAGTATACATTGTACAAATAAAAGTTACCATGGTCCATATGGTACCATAAAATGTATATAGAACATTTCCGTTCCCCATGTTGTCCCATTAATTATTAGTTAGATAATAACTGGAATTACAGTTCATACTCAATGTTAAATTCCCTAAACCAGCACAATTTCAAATGATGTCATGTGTACACCGTGTAAATGAGGAGAACAATCCTTATCAGATTGCAGTTCCGCTATCAGCCAGATAACAGACGCAGAGCCGCTACAGACAGTGTTCCACTGTACGCCACAGGCCGCGCACTTCCAGTCTCAAGATGTCTGCACCACCCGTGCGAGCTACCGCACAAAGGACGATGATGTTCAACAAGACCGAGACGGAGTACAATATGAAATCGATCAGGTTTCTATTGTTGACCATCACAGCTATGTTTATTGTAAGTACATCACCTTGATTAGATAATCGTAGGAATTTTTCCTTAATGTTATTGATTAATGTATTTTTTTTTTTTTTTTACAATTATCCATAAATTTTTATTAGGAGAATTATTTATCCGGCTAAGAATCGTATAGATTAGTTATTTGAAGCGTTAAATTAGTAGGTATATAGATACCTATACCTACTTCATTTGCATAATAAATTCCTCGGCACAGTGACACATTTAGAAATTATTTTTATGTAGATAAGCGATAGAGTAAGTAGTAATGTATTGGAATTCTGATTACAAAATTGTAAATATACAGGTATCTTGTATGTTTACTAAAGTTCGTAATTTCTAGAGCATCTTATTAGTGTTCTTCATGTGTACTTGATAACATCATCGTATAATACCTAAGTACCTACTTATAGATTTAAATATAAATGATAACGCTGATAGATTGAATTACATTATCCTTGGACAGCTGTTTATAACTTATTCCATCCTATACAAAATCTACCTATCACAAAGAAAAACATGTTTTTTCTCAGACGCAAATTGTTTTTGTTGTTTTACGTACAAATACAGTGTATGAGATGGACGTAAGTACGTTGTAGTCATTTAAGATAAGTAGTATAAATTATAAATCAGGGGCATCATATCCTGTTGCAAGACCACCCCGTCGAATGCCGAGAGAAAAACAATAGGTAGGGTAATAGAGGGTAATGGGGGTCACTTAAGCGAGAACTCAAATAAAATTTTAATCAAAAAGAAAGTATTTATTGCAACTGCCTGTAAACATAATTTACTTATTATACTATCATCAGAGATCAATTTCAGTCACTTTGGCAATCAACTTTGGAAATTATAAAAGTTTAAAAAAAAAACAGATTTGACTCCCATTACACCAACGTAGGGGTAATGGTGATCATCCTGGGGGCAATCGGAGTCAAATAAAATCTAGCATACATCGCAAACATATCCTTTAGCTGACTCCCATCCAGTGCACTCCGCGTGAGCCCATAGTCCACACGAGGTACACCTGTACCATATCTCGTTGTTTCTTCCGAACTCGTCGCATACTAGGCATCTGTTTCCAGCATCTTGTGCGTCATCATCTTCATCGTCCTGGCATAACTCGTCAGTGCCAACATCTGATATAGAAGTTTCGTTCTGTTCTTGTAATACTTGGCGCTTGGCCTTTTCAGGACCCTTCTTCTGTACTTTAGTCTTTTTTCCTTGTCCTTTGCCTTTCCATGTCTTCTCTTTTCCTTTACCTCCTTTTTTCTTCATTTGATTTATTTCATTTTCTAGCAGATTATCTTTGAGTGGCGTTGAAGTTAAAATTGTAGCGTATTGCTTGTAATGTGGTCCTAAGGTAGAACCTTTTTTATCCTCTTTTGAAGGCTTGAAAACGGGATTCCCATTACTTTAGCAGCATTTCTTATAGAAGAACCTCCATCAATGAGCTGTATAGCTTTATCTAGGCTATTAGAAGACCAGGAAGCCTTTTCAGTTGTCCTGACACGTACTTTCGGCATCTAGAAAGAAATAATAAAAACATGATTCAACAGTAACGCGCAGTTGTGGGCAATAGTAATCACTTGCGGGTAATGGAAGTCACCTGACTCTCATTTCCCACAACTACACTAGTGAGTAAAAAATAAAAACAAAAAAAATCTTTAATACACTGATATAATCTGAACTGCACATTACAATTTGAAACGTCTAACTAAGTAAGTGTAAATGTCATAATCGCATACTGCAAGATATTTGGCACTTACCTTCTAATTTTTATTTACGTAAAATTACATCAGCAGAGCGCAAAAACAAAACACGGTCGTTTCTCAGTGGCGCATGGGTCGACTGGCGCGAGCCGTTTGTGGCTGCGCGAGGGCCCGAAGCGGGGGCTGAGGACGCTGTTTACGCGTCGGTCTCATGTAGTGTTTCGTGGTGGTGTGGGTGACTCCTATTGCCCGCTGACTCCCATTTCCCTACTCTACCCTACTTACTTACCTAAGTATATTTGATGTAGCTTTACATTAATGTACCTGCGTACCTACCTACATACATATCTATACATAGATATATGCTGTCCGCCTCAAGTTGTAAGGTAAATTTTACAAGTACGGGCTAGTTAACTTATTGAATAAGTTTGACTCTAAATGTGGAATCTGATCGAAATGTCGGCCTAACCCGCCATAAGATTCTTCACTGAAGTCTAGAAACATGATTTTGTCATATTTTACTTACCAAATGCTTTTCGTATGTACCTACATTTATAGGAATCATTGGGAAAAGGTCGTATTTCCATGGGTCTTTTTGTAAGAGGTATCCCTCCAAGGCAATGCCCATGGCATTTGGTGCCTCCGGGTACTAGTACCTACCTTTATAATACGGCATTGAGATCATTTGTACCAGTGATTCTCAATCAGTGGCCCGCAGCCGCGGACTACCAGTGGTTTGAATTACGTACTTACAGAAGGTTATTTTTAAATTACTGCAACTATTTTTATCAATGTGGTCCCTGCTAACAATAATAAAATCAAAATAGTCCTTAGCCGTAAAAAAAAGTTGGAAACCACTGATTTAGACAGACAACTCATATCATTTATCCTACTTACTACTACCTATAAGCGCGCCAGTTTTGTTTTTGTTATTTATAGATGATGACCAATGATTTGACCAGGATAAAATGCGCTGATAAATAAATGTGCATGATGCTAGTACCTTACCTAGATATACCTAAGTTATTCTGCATTGCAAAATTTTAAGGAAACTAAATCATTGCTAAGTTTTTAAATAAAATTCACTTCAAGTTTGCTCTTGATCCTTAAGTAATTCCGTGGCGCCCCGCGCCATAGTGTAAAACACCCATTAAATCGCAAAACGTTAAATATACACCACGATTCCACCAATCACCCTTACCACTGTTTGAATACCGTCTGTATCAACAAATGGTGATGGGTTGGATGTTGCGATCAAGTCCCCGTTGTCCTTAAAACCTTGAAGCCTTACTACCGTGGCCCTAAGCAATGCATAATTATTTACGTATCTATTAATAACTATTTACGTACATTTCCTCAGGTGATCGGAATCATAATGATGATTCTTGGCATCTCCGTGTACAGCCACTATCACAGCTTCTCTTTCTTCTACGAGAGCGCTAAGAGCGGCCGGTTTGTTACTCCTTCAGTTCTCTGCGTGTTTCTTGGCCTTTCGCTGGTGCTCATCTCTTCGTTCGGTTTCTTCGGCAGTTTGAAGCAGAGCACGTGCATGGTCAACATGGTAAGTGTATAAATAAATATCTCTCGTATATTTTCGATCTAGAATTATTTAAGTACTTAATCTGTAAATTTTAATTTGCTATTCAATCTGGCATTGAAAAGAGTAAATACCGAGTTTCTTGCCGGTTTCTTCTCGGTAGATGCGACATTCCGAACCGGTGGTAGATTCTAATTGTTCTATTTGGTATCTATTATTTGAAGATTTACAAGTGCTTTTTTGAGGCCTAAGTAAATAATGATATTTTGAGTTTGAGTTTGAGTGAGTTTGAGTTTGAGTTAGAGCAAAACCTAAAGTGCCTAAGCTTTCCGCAATTTCTAGATCTGGTTTCTACATACTTAATTAGGTCTTCTGTATCAAACTATTATGTCTATTGATTAACTGATTTATTGTTTACAGTACGCTATGATTCTGCTGAAGGTGCTCATCATCAAACTCGTTGTTATCATACTGGCATTCACCACAAGTCACAACACCCTTCTGACTTACATTAACATACCGATCACACAGTACCCCACGGACCTCGAGATCCAGTCAGAAATCAACAGTCTGCAAAATGGAGTAAGTTAATTACATCGAATAATGGAAAATATAATGTTATGTCTTAGTTAGACTTACAATGTATGACTACATTAATAATACAATTAAATCACTCGGGTATCTATCACATTGGGTCAAGCAAACGCGGCCCATGTACCTAAAGCGACTTAACTTATGGTGCATAGTGTGCGCTAACGGACACAAGTCTTCGCGGGAGCGCAGGAGTTTTAAAGATGAATGCCACTCACGAAGTCGCAAACTGTCAGAGCATACGTGGCTCGCGTTGAATCCACATTAAATCCACCTTAATTTGCACACTAGCGCTGCATGGGTTAGATAGGTACACCTCTGGGTTAATAAACGGAGGTCTTAATAAGATATAATACCTACGTAATTTCCTCAGATGAATTGTTGCGGTGGTTATTCGATCCTCGACTACTTGGGAATGGAATTCCCCAACAACCAATCTACAATTGACGTCACCGTGGTAGGCGTGGAGGGCGACCACTTGAGCCTGGTCGTTCCCAGCAGCTGTTGCGCCCAGCGCTTCCAGGACTCCTGCAGTCACCTGCGCACCATGGGCTGCAAGGAGGCCATCGCCAGTGCCATCGTGCAAAATGCCAGCGTACTCGGAGTTCTTGGGGTGTCTGTTATGTTCATATTGGTAAGAAGGTTTCGAATATCCTACATTCTATCCTTCATGAATAGGAAACGGGATCCACATCTTCCTAGCGTTACGTCTAGTGCTTAGACGGGGTCCGCTTAGACCATGATCAATAAGGATTTAACGAGTCTGGTAATTACATTGAAGTGACTGCCGATTTCACGGCATGGAACGAGACTCCCCTGGAACTCGTGTGCCGAGGTACCTGCGTGCCTATTTACTGTCAAAATTATTAGCGCCTCCAAATTTCAGGGGGCTCGTATTATAGTCTGGTTGATACGGTGCTACCTCCTGCATTAACATAAAATTGTGCCGACAGCCAAGTTATTGAGGGGTTCTTGAAAGGTCTGCATTAGATATAATCTACGTCAAAATTATCTTATCCTATCTTAACAAAAACCGAGGAGATACGTAAAAACGTAGATCATGTTTAATTTTCCCAGAGGTAAAAAGACAGTTGAATGCTTTCACCCAGAAATAACGCTTTTCTTTCAGTTGCTTGGAATCGTATTCGCATTGTTGCTGGCACGCTGCATCCGCAAGCTGAAGAGCGAGAGGGCCATGATGGCGTGGAAGATCAGAGAGCAGCTGATCCTGGCGCGCATGGAGGAGGACAAGAAGCTGGACAACACCATGTACATCGTCGCACAAGACTCCAGCGTCGCTTAATGCTTACATCGTTAACACAAAGTTTATAAAATACCGTCACAATATTATATGTACTATCAGTCAGTAAATTATGTATGTAGTTGTATATCATTTTTCATTAATATCTAAAGTAGACTTTGAATTATAAGAATTATTGTGGAGTTAAGTGAAAGATAGCAACCAAAAAGATAACAATGATAGTTGTATTATAATTTGAATTGAATAAGGATTTCTTATTAATAGAACAAAGTGTTTTTCCTACATACAATTTAAATGTGGGTTTTAATAAACTTGATATGTAAATTTTTTTCATTAATGACAAATCAAATGTAAGGAGAATATTTTATATAACTAGTAATTATGATATGTTCATGTTATATGTAAATAGTAATAATATAATTTCCGCTGATTCTTCAGTCATTACAATATAACCTTATAAGACTGAAATTATACACCTTTAGATAAGGCTTGGCCTTATCCGTTTATTAGTATGACATCATACAGTACTTTTGTACTTACAATTAGTAACATGGCTGTATTACTTGGTTGTAAATATAAAAATATACAACAGCAAGAAATGTAGAAGTCAGATTTTTATTTTGAAGTAAGAACCTAATAAATGTTCATTATTAATGGTCTTGATTTAGTATTAACATCACTTATTGACTCATATAATGCATCAAACAAAGTTTAAAACTTAGTATAAAATTGTTATTTAGCTATAAAACCAGGATATAAATATTTTAGGAGACATTTAATAGCGAATACTTAAGTGGGATAAATAAAAAAAATATGTAAATGTTTATCAAACATTCATACATTTTATAGATAATAATATTATCACTTATCACACTGTCTATCAAATGATAAATATGAACTGCGTAGATCTAAAGGATGTCATTCCTTTGTATATTTTATTTACACAATATATAATAAATTAAATGTACTACAGTAATTTAACTAGCATTTATAGGTGATTGGCTAATGTGTTGTCTATTATTATGATTCCAAAAGGATTTAGCAATATCCCTAACTTGGGTTCCAATGGACTCATGCTTTCCATTGTTCAAGTATGGTGGTGTGAACTCTCTGTATGCTATGCACACTCTACGAGACGATATGTCTTCTCTCAAGACGCAATGCTCCCAATGGTATCTCGCCTCACCGTAGATTACTATAAGTGATCTCCTGAAATAGAAGTCATAATAATGAATATTAAGTACAAAAAGTTATATGAATCACAGCATATAATGTTCTATTACAAAGTGAATAAATAGCCTATGCACCTGTATTTAGAAATCAGAATCAACTAAAGGTACAACTAACTAACTAAACTTCACGCCACTTCCCTAGCGGGGTAGGCAGAGATACTATGATAACTATTTGTTATAGTACAGGGATATAGTCTGTTGGGCCACCAAAATTTACTTCACTGAATGCTGTAACTGTGTTCAAAGGTTTTTATACACATTATATGAGAAAAAATTAATAGAGGTAAGAGTTTCATGCTACACAATATAATCCAGTACCCTATCAAATTATCAGTTAATTATTTTACCTTGGCATGGGTAGTCTAATAATGACATCCAAATTATCAATAGGCTTGCATGCTTCTAAGGCTGTTTTTTCTTGTCCATTACAATGAATAAAATTTCCTTTAGAATCCACGACCGGAGGATATTCATCAGCACATGGTAGGTTATACTTCTTGCTGTCGCCTCGGAATGGTGTCATAGTAAGGACTGTATCAGACAAACAATTTACAGTGACAACACGCTCCCCCCAAATCCAGCAATCGTCTATATGGGGATCTATAGAAGCGCCTTTGCTCGGATCATATTCCAAAGAACATTGTTCAATAGTTTCATAGCTTTTCAACAAATCAACTGTTTCAAACCTATCTTGCAGGAACTTAGAAAACTCTGGGAACCCTTCGAAGCTACCCAGAACCAATTTTTTCTTTTTAAAGTTTGTTTTTGGGCCGAAATTCTGTTTACGCCGGCCGCTCTGAGAAACGTCCCATGGCATATCGTCTAGGTTATTCATCAAATCTTTCTCTTCTTCCTCGGTTATAAATTCTAATTGTATGTACACTCCTGGGTAGTCTATCGAGTCGCCTACATGATTAGGGTGTTGTTTGTACAAATCCATGTCCCAGCCTCTCCAGGCTTTGTTGCAAAATGGGCAGTACACATAACCTTTATCTTTATTAAGTTCTAGCTGTAATTTCAACTTGTCAGCGCCATGCTGTGTTTCGCATATCAAGCAAGTTCTGCAACCTTTGCATCCGCAAGGTCTGGGTTTTGTCATATTGATTTATTTAAATTATGTAGGAAGAAACAACAAACAAGAAATGAAATTTTATGTCACTGACTGACTCACATTACGACAATCGACATTGATTGATGTTTGTTTTTTTAAACTAAAGTATCTGTCACTTATAGTGTCCGAAATATACTAGGAATAAAATGCCGTGTCTAGCTAAATACCAATTTGTTATATTTGACAAATCACCAATTTAAATAGTCTAGTTAGATAAGTCAAGGATATAATGTATTTCTTATAAACAAAAAAGATTACTTTATCTGAAAATGTACCCATATAGAGTAGTGGTAGTTCGATGGTACGATACATAGATTACATGTACAAGGACGTAGTACTTTGGATTTTGCGGACCTATGTACGAACATACAAATATTCGCAAAATATTATACATTTACACATATAAATATGTACCAATATCCTAGCGGTGAGTATCCTCAATACCACAAGGTAAACCGCATGTTTTAGATGTGATCATGGTCTATTGCCTGATTCTCTGTAAAAAAATTCAAGTATCAGCAGATAGTTGTCGTTTCAACAATTTAACCAGATATCACGGAACATAGCGATGGTTGTACTGATATTTAAAATGCATACGCGAACAACATTATGTAGGTACTAACTACTTGTAATGTACCTTATTTATAGATTTTACTCTCATCTATTTCTATAAAGCAGTTGTTAAAAGCCACTTCTTTACCAATTTAGTGACATCGAATAAGGGCAAGGAAGTTAAATAATGAAACACTTTTTAATCGCATAATTTTATTTTGAGATCACATAAGACGTAAACTAATACAAACTAATCAAAAGATTAGTACAATTTAAGTATAATTTTCAATAATTCAGACAGTAAACAGTACCTACTATGCAGAACTGCTTGTACAATGGTTCTTTGGTTTTAAATCTTTTGTTTAATAAATCGCACGCCTATTTCAAGTAGGCTTTGCCCAAATTTGGTGCAATATTTTTAATATTTGTTTATTCATTATATTTATCTACGTCGTCAACTACATCTAAGTAGAAATGTGTTAAAAATGTAAAATATTGTGATACAACATTATACTTCGTTGGAAGTGAATAAACGAAATCACGTGAATCCTAAATACAATTGAACGCCGATCGGCGTTAATTTTATGCATATGTATTGGTGTAGGCATTGTTAAATTTTTAAGGTTTCCTTTATTTTATAAACATTATTACTACTTTTTAAAAATAATATGAATAAAGTAACATTTTAGATACATAACCAAATATCAAAAAGTAAAAAAAAACATGTAGGTGGTTCCACTTAAGTTGCGAAGATTTTTTTCGGTTTAAATAATCTTCTAAGCATTTACCTGCTTACTTTAGTAGACACAACTAATAACATATTGAAATAACTCAAGTTTCAATGGTTTTAAAATAATGAAAGAGATATGTAAACGAATCTTACTAAAGAGCAAGAACTTCCAGTTCGAATACAAAACAAATTTCATTAAAACTAGGCACATAGTACTGTGATGTGGCCTGCCACATTGTAATATACATTTATAAAAATCTTATCATAGTGCAGTGTTTTTAGTTTATATTGCGTACAATACAAATTCGAGACATACATACATACATACAACCAATTATAATAACCTTGAGGATACATGTAGTAAAGTGACAGTATGGTTATAAATGGACACTTCGTAGTAGAAACAATTCATAAAAATTGAGCTGTACCTAATTAGTTACTCAATCATATTTTTTGCAAAATATCTTATCTAAGAAATATGTTTTCGGGTCGAAATTCTGTATATAGCATAGCATTTGTCACTTCACTGCATTTTATTACATATTGACCATATTTTAATACATATACATTTTAAATGAGATATATTTTTTCAACAATACTCTCAAATGTGCTCAATATAAAAAACACGTCGTTTCATAAATGTGTTAATCTTGTTAATTCATGTAAATATACATATAGAATATTTAATACACTCTTACAGTAATACATGGGATACACTCTGTAATGTAATTCTTTTACTTGAAACAATACAACTTTAGTCAGCACCAATAATACCATTCACAATAATTCACGACACATACTCCATAGCTCAATATAATATTTGCCAATACTTTACGAATAAAAAGCCAAATTTCAAAATTAATTAGTACGTAGCGTGATTACATCTAGGCACCTACGTAATATCAATAATTTACGCGAGTTAACAATGGCAGTGAGTAATGTAGATACTTAATTATGATATACATACATTAATAATAATGATATTTTTATTCCAACATTTTTGGAAGAGCAATTTTAGTCCGCCATTAAGAACGTCAATGACGAAATGTATAATTGATTGATTTGTGCGATAATGCTATTCGGACCGGTTTCAAAAGTTAATAATGCAAATGAGGCTTCAAAATTTATATCAACATTGGATTTTGAAAGGCTTTGAAGTACAACATGTAAAAAAAAAACTGAACTAACATGATTTTTATCCTTTTTTAAATTCATGGTGTACAAAAAATAAAAACATTCCATATCCGGCCTCATATATATTCTTTACGAGGGTAAATTTTTGTGTAGTATTAACGCATGTTTGGTCAAAAGTCTGGAACCGTTAGATATTCAGTATCAAGTCGCTTAAACATCGAACAGGGGCGCCTTCAGGCGCATAGACAAAAATCGTGCACGACGCACGACTAAAAAGGGAACATCGTTCCCGAAAATTTGAAAGCTCCATGTAGGAGTCGACTCAGTCGAGGTCGTCAAAGTCCAGCACGTGAAGGTGGGCACGGAGCGGGGCGGCGGCGGCTCGGGGTCGGGCGTGGGGGGCGCGAGCACGACGGCGGGCGGGCGCGCGCGCCCCGGGGCCCGCTAGTCGTCCACCAGCTCCCACAGCATGAGCGCCGCGTCCGTTCCGCCCGCGCTCACCATGCAGCGGTCGTTGAACAGGAAGCGCGCGCTGTACACCGCCCCCGAGTACACCTTCATTTCGTTGTACTCGGCTTTCGGGCTGGCGCACGGGTATCTGAATAGTAAAAGTGCCGTTGCAATATAGTTCACTCTTACCTACACGCGTCATCGATTTCTAGAAATAAAATAAAAAATGGATCGGACGTTGGATCGGTTAATTATAATAAGTTCCTTGAATGCCATAATTTTATGGACTATGGAAATTAATTTGGCGCCCAACTTGGGGCTAACCTATGTAAGTTAATTTTGCCATCACACTTAGAAACTTTTTTACCTGAATAAACGCAAGTATCCGTCGGCATCACCGCTGGCTAACAGGTCATGGGCGGCGGATCGACTAGCTGTTGAAATGAGCGTGGTCATTGGATAGAATCTGTTGTTCCACATTCCTGAAAAAAGAAACACTCATATTAATAAAACTATTCTCTAATTTAATAATTATTCATAATTAGAAAATTGTAACACACACAGTGAAACAAAATGTAAAGTTTACCTGATACAAGGAATCCTACGGTAGAGTTATATGTTGCCCATTTAACGTCCTTCATTGCGATGGGACTCTTTTCTGGTGATAAGGATTTGATGTCCCCTGAAAATTAAGCAATAACCGTTGTATATCTTCATGTGTTAAAGGCACCTGCCGTGTAGGGTGGGTATGCAGCCGTTGGAACTGGAGAGGTCGGTGCCGCGATTTCTGTGGCCTCCAACACTCGGGCAATTAGGTACAAGCGCCGTGGGGTAGTTGTTTGTCTTTCTGTCTAGTTTAGTGGGTGTACCCTGGCGTCCTTCTATCTTTGGTCAGGGTCCTTCCACTTAGAGAGCTCTGGCAGTCACACACACCACGTCAACTACATTCAAGAGCCGCGCATTCTTCGAGTAAAGAAATAAAATATGATACTAGCTTCAATGTTAAAACTTCACTCTAGTTAAATCTAGTGTAAGGTATGACTGACTAAGAACGGGACATAGGCTGGAAAAACGATGTTTAGAGAAGCTGTTTTCAAGTTAGGAACTGGTACACTTACAAAACGCCAGATCGTAGTCGGCTGTGACGGTCTGCAGATAGTTCCCGTCAAGACTCCAGTCGAGTTGCATGAGAGGCTGGGCTCCTCGAATCTTATTAGATTTCTTGTATGAGAACCCATCGCGGGATACCCGGAACAAGTAGATGCTGCCATTTTGGGAACCGATGGCCATAGTGTCGCCGGCTGTTGATGCAAGACAAGGAATTAGCGAATGAATAAATGGCATTAACTAATCTATGTACTCTGCCTTGACTTAAAAAAAAAATAATGATGATTTAATTTATGATTTATGAAATTAGATATGTTAGACCAACTACATTTCTCCAGAAAAAGTCCTACATTATTCTAATTTATATGTAGGTATGTTACGATTACTCAAAATAAACCAATCTAGTTACCGGAGTTATACTGCAAGCAATTGAGAGGCGATCCGCAGACCCTTAGAGTGGCGACGTGAGCGCCAGCGTCAGCATTTAGAACTACCAGGTGGCCCTCGGTGCTTCCGGCAGCTAGCGCCCCACCCCCCGGGTGCCACGCCAATGACACGCACTCGTATCCCACCTGGATAAAGCCATTATTTAATAATATTTTTGTTGTACTTAATCATTTAGAGATCAGTAGGATCCATCAATTTATTTAATATAATGAATATAAGTCGTCGACGTTAGGGCGCCAATTTTTATTGTATGTTTCAATTTAGATATTATCTTTATGTGCATTATTTTAGTATACAGTACACCAATACTACATAACACGATGGTAGTAGTTAAATAATAGCTTATTGTCGAACATAATTGGCACCCAAATTGGAACTACATGTCAAGTGTAAAATTATGTACGTTATTATTATGATTATTGTCTTTGTCGGCAGTCCAGTAATTTATATACGTAATGAAAACGTACCTGTGTGGCAAACACCAATTTGTGGCCTTTCCACAAGGCAATATTCTTGTCATGGCCCGCTGTAGCGAACATTTCGTCGTCAGGATGAACCGCCAATCCCATTAGTTGTTTGTGGTGACCGAATAAAACCTACAAAGATTATAAGTAACATGTAATATATAATATAACAATACATTTGTAAATACATAATACACATAGACGAATATGCAATTTCTTTAATGCCTTACTTGATTGAATCGTCTTTGAAGAGATCCTTCCATAATATTGTTTCTTGTGGTTCCAACGTATAAGTTGCCATCATTTCTTCCAGGTCTCTGAGGGTAGATGCTTCGCACTCCACCCGCCGATTCCGGTAACTAAAAAATATAGACTAAGAATTTAAGGCAGTATACATGCTAAAATTGACAACATGTGGCACTATAAGCCCACCATTCAAGAATGTTAATTTCAGATTTTGTTTAATTTATTCAATAATACTCCCAAAATACCTTTGTTTCAGTTATTCTTTTGTAATTTTGTAAAGAGTCCCACGCAGCAATCTTTCTGTCCTTTTCTCCTCCCGATATAAGCGTCCCCTCCGATAGCATTACCAGTGAACTTATTCCTTTTATATGGGCCTAAAAATAAAAATAAGTCTTAGTTGAAAGAGCACAAGGGCAGATCATTTTTTTGTGCTGAAATAATTTTACCTCAAACTCCATTCGAACGAAATAGGCTCCATCACTATCCACACTGTAAATCGTGATAAAACCGTCGCTGTCTGCTGTGACTACATCGCCGTCTTGCTCAAATTGCAACGCAGTAACGTGCGTGCGGGCAGGCTGAAATTTAAAGTTGTCATTTTCAAAAACAGTTTGAATTTAAGGTAAATTATCTAAATATAATAAAATGATCTTCAACGTTAAGTAACTAATATTTATAGTGATTCCATAACTAAAACAATGAAGCTTGAATATAAACTTTTTAGGGCATCGTTCAAAAGCGTTTAGTAAAAAAGTTAAAATTTTAAATGCAGTATGAAAATTTTGGCGCTAAGATAATTGAAAAACTACACAAATAAAAACTTTTCAGATGTGAAAAATATTACGAACCGGTTTGATAATGTCAGTGCGTTCGAAGAAACCGTCTTTTCTGCGATTCCAAAAGGCCAAATGTCCCTTGCCGTGTGTGATGAGCAAATTGTCGTCGAGCGGATGAAAAGCTGCGCCAGTCAACTCCTCTTGAAGAGTCTGGATGTAAAATTATTCTGTGGTAAGGTATTTATTGTAGAATTCAAATTCAAATGTTGTATACAAGGTGGTATATTATTATATTGCACTTTATTAGAAGACAGTACCTAATTGTATCTATTGAGTATCTTAGCATTACGAAAATCGAATATAGGTACCTAATTATGTACGTAGCTATGCTTTTCCACTGTTCGAAATGAAATGATTAGTGATTAAGTACTATAATACCGGTATGAATAAAAAAAGACATGTCACATTATTCAAAACAATCAATGTTTTAAAACTATGTACCTAGCTAAATACCTACAAATAAGTAAGTAGGTACCAATCTCGTCTATATATCAAAAACATAAGAAGTGTGCATTCATAAAAACTACTATTCATAAAAAATAATCACTTGAAATAATTATGAAAAATGTCCAGACTCGGACAACAAAAGGCGGGACGTTAACACGCGCGGTCTGACGTGTCGTCGTCGCGTGACCGTTAAACCGTGCCACACTTGACAAATACGAAGATGAATTTCGTTCATGTAGCCAAGTACCTATGTAGAAATGTTACATTGTTACAATGTAATGCTCAATATCTACCTATGCATTTTCTTATTACTGTACTGGTTAGCTAGCTCTTCTAGCACCTAATGTATATTACATTAGGTAGGTATGTAGAATTTTTTTAAAATTAAATAACTAACTTTTATGTCTACTGCATGGATTTTTTTGAGAGCAGTTCTACTTAGAAGTATTATACATAAAAATTGACACTTTGAAACACCACCTAAATACCTTACCTAATATTTGTATTGGCAGGTTTAACACAAAGAAAAACATTTTCAAACAATAAAATATTTTTTATTTTTTTAATAAATCTGCTTTTCTCATGCTTCTATTCCAATGAAGAAGTTCTTGTGCATCCTGTCTTTCAATTCTTGCTTTAAGATAAACTTCCTTAGCAGCCTTTACTCTCCAACCTTGCTCCGCCACTCTCAATCGATGTAATTCATCTTCTCTTATCCGCAGTCTTAAATTGTTTTTACGTGTTATGTTAAAATCATCACAAAGGAATTTGACATATTGTTTTCCTGTGTTAAAAGAAAAAAATAGATAGTTAGACAATACATATTAACAAATAATTCCTTTAATTCATTGTATTTAATATGAAAATATAACTGTCACACTTTATTGGATACTTACTTTCCTGGTTATTTGAACTATAATCTGATAGTCCAGATCCAGAATCTCGTAGAGGCAGATCAATAGCATCTGAATAAAAACAATATACTGGATAAAACTGATTTTTCAGATTGTTAAGAAAGGACTTAATCAATATCAATGTAAAATTTTCTTCATTTTATGACTATAGTATTGAAAAATTCAATTAAGAATTTTTCAATACTATAGTAGGCATACAGAATTTAGCCTCAAGTGTTAGAAGATTACCTTCTAGAGCTTCAACATTCTCTGCAGTACAGTCCATGTCAGCCTCTTGTTCTGTGGCATCACTGTCAGTCATGAAATCTAACTTTATATCTGCTTCCTCCACAAGAGGATCTGGTAATAATGAATCAGTGCTCTGGGAAGAACTGTTGAACATATCACTTTCATTTACAACGCGCCCTTGTTGCTTCATTTTCCTGCGTGTTTTAATATTGTCCCAACATTTCCTAAGCTGTTGAAGTGTTCTCTGTAATGTTTAATAACAAAGAACTAAATTGAGTATACAAAGTAAGAATCAAAGCAAATATTCGAAACGTATCCTCACTTTGTTCGTATTCACAGCGTTATAGTCCTCCGTAATAAGTTCCCATGCCCTCCTTTTCACTTCTGGGTTTGTTGTTGGTTGGCCAGACAAATGTTTCGCTATTAACTTTTCTAAAAACAATCTTTCGCCTTGTGAGAAGATCTGTCTTGAAGCCATTGGATAGTACGATTACCAATTAATTACTAAACGTGTACAGATATGATTTTTATAGTGAAAAAGGGTCAAAATTGAATTAATTGAACAACATTTGCTTGAACTACTCGATGAACCTTGTTTTGTTTGACAAGCGCTCAACAAACAAAAACAAACGTCAACGTCACACTGTCACTGACAAAAACAAACGTCAACGTTACACTGTCACTGAGTAGAATCAAAACTTTACAGCTTTGAGCATAAATATTTTGGCATCAAAGTCAAAGTCAAAGTCAAAATATTCTTTATTTATAAAGGTTTCAAAGAAACACTTATAAATCGTCAAAAACAGTTGAAAGAGATATGATTCTGCCATCATCCAAGCGAAGGTTATTTTTGACCGGATCCGCGAAACAATTTTTTCTATAATTTCACTTGCAGTATCTCTGTCCGCTGACGATGTAAGTTAAACCTGGTCAGGTTCACATTAAAGACGTGGTCAACCGCTGTATGTAAGCCCCTGCTTTGATCCTGTTCGTATCATTTTAACTTATGCTAAATTAAATCAGAATCAGTAAACTGTTTAATTTGCTTACATTTAGTAGGTAGTTGTATACTCGTTGAATGCTTGTTTGAACTAATTCAAGTTCGATTTAAGGCGGTATTAATATAAACACACCGACAAAGCGTTTACGTTCAAAAATAATACATATTATTTTCATCCGAATTACTTGGTAAAGGGGTGTGTGCATCATTTGCATGACTCACGATAGTGTTGACACGAGGTTTATGCGGCGCGCTATCAGGGTGCAGCCGTCTTGGATAACATCTAAATGCGACCGAGGACCTTGCCCCCACACAAGGTTGTAGACAAAAGTTTTGTTTTATTTTTGAAGTCCGGTTTGTAATGTCTAGGTGAGATATGCAGATTTCGATGAATCACTAATGTATAGTATTATTTTATAAAATAGAAATAGGTGTACCTATACCTAGCTTAGGTACGTAAGAACTACCAATTCGCTTCGGAATAGCAGATGAAACTATATACATATTGATACATATCTACCGGGTGACATATGTATAATTATTTTAAATTTTATGTGCGAGTAGGAGCACTTACCGCAACTTTGCCAAGAAGATGGCCCCACTGCCACTGCCATACTGATAGGATGCTCTCACGTCCAGCGTCGACTGCCAAAACATAGCTACCACCGTTCTACAGAAAAAAAATTATTTAGGTACAACACAACAGTAAAAAGATATTTAATTCTATTGATTAACACTATTTATTTTACATAGATATCTATTAGGCGCAACCTTCTTACAAAAAGTATTTGATATTATCGTAGCCTGTCCTTTAACTTGAGGGTAGTTAGTTACATGACAAGTTGGAATTGAGGATTCATATACGTTTTGGTTGGTATATGGCGGTACACCCCAAGTAACACAGATAGCAGTATAAGGTCTTAGTAACAGCAAACCCGGGAGCGATAAGCTTAAAAAGCTGTTGATTAATGTCTGAGTAAACGTGTACTCAGCTCTTATTCAAGCAAATTGGGCACACTTTTAAATGCTTTAATTTGAATAATAGCAATATAAAATCTGAGTAGTAGCAATGTAATTGTCCACATAGCTTAATAACGTCTGAAAAACGGCAGTCGTTACTTATACACAGATGTTTTATCATGTTTATTCAGATAAATATTTGTGGCTGTGATATTCAAAAACTACTCAGCTATAAGCACATTTGTACCACACTATTTCAAACAAAATGTGTGTTTCCTTCAAGAAATTGTTGACATCATTAATATTTATTAAGATATTAATGTGGACGGAATGAATACTTGGAATTGTTAAGTAATTTTTAAAAATACGAGTTTTAGCTATTATACAAGTGAAATAATATTGCGCAAGTAATTTTGTCGTCAATAACGTATGTCCTGTAACTATTGGTTTTACGCGCCGCTTCAATATCGAAGTTTAATGATAGAAATAAGTTAATGTACAAGACAGAAATAAGGCAAAAAAAAACTTTTAGCGTAATTCCTTATTTTAGTGTTTTAAAAGTAATAATTAGTTTATGTATAATACTCGAATTTGTATCTGAATTAATAAAACACAGCATTTGATAGTAAAAACAATTCCAAAAACATTTTTTTTTGAGGTTATAATGGCGATTCCTATAAATCTGATTATTAGCTGCTCACGGAGCTGTTTTACCGAGCTGCTGCTGAATAATAGTTTTGACTCGTCACATATTAAGCCTTTATTTGGCAAAGCGCGGTATGGCGGAATAATTTCTGAATAACAGTTGAGTATTTGTTCACATGTTTTATTAAACAGCTTATTAGGGTTCAAAACAGAACAATCAAAAACTAGAATTTCGTGGAAAAATGATTAGGTGATCGATCGAACTTTATTATTTAACTATTATATAATGCAATCATTTCACTTAAATAAAAAAAAAAAATTAAGCAAATGAATTAAAGCTATTTAGGTATACTAATCTAACGTAAAAAGGATGTAAAATATTTTTTTTATTTTGTTTTATTTAGAAAAAAAGCTGTGGTAATCATGTTTTTTTTTTTTCAACTTACGTACCTATGTCTAGTTTGAGTTAACTACTCGTATGTACTGCATACCTTATTAAAATGCTAAAAAGGGAAAAGAAACGAGGTCTCTTCTGGTTCCCCATCTATTCTAATGATAATGTAGCAATTTTTCATTGTCTGAAAACAAACGGATATTATACCTACACTAGCTGTGCCAGCGGTGTCACCCGCGTTTATGGTTAATATTATATAGACTATTTCCGTCATACATGATTTCTATGTAACTTTAACCATTAAGGCTGCACACGCGACGGAAGCTTAAAAAATGGAGTAACTTCTCCCGTTTTCCCAACATTTCCCTTCACTACTCTGCTCCTATTGATTGTAGCGTGATGAAAAGTATACTATAACCTGCCCAGGAGTATGAAGAATAATTGTACCAAGTTTCGTTAAAATCCGTCGAGTAGTTTTTGTTTCTATAAGGAACATACAGACAGACAAAAATTTTACTGATTGCATTTTTGGCATCAGTATCGATCACTAATCACCCCCTGATAGTTATTTTGAAAATATATTTCATGTACAGAATTGACCTCTCTACAGATTTATTATAAGTATAGATAAACGGAAACCTAAAACAAAATTAAACCTAGCTAGATAGATTAATTGCCCCCGAAACCCCCTACATACTAAATTTTATGAAAATTCTTGGAGCCGTTTTCGACATTGTAATTACAATATAGATTGGTATACAATAGTTTTTTTATTTAAAGATACGTATTAATAATATCATAATGACACATAATTTGAGTATACTATACAAATTCAAAACCTCGGACACAACAAAAGGTAGATTTATACTACCGCATTGAATGTACTACAAATACAAAACGCTAGAATAAAATGATTCGGACCGCGCGTATTTTTGAATTCGTTAATATTCTCATCTGATTCATCTCCACTAGATGTGTAATCATCGTCACCCACACAGTCTGTATATGAAATTGCGGGTACGGAACACTCTTCTATGTACGATCGCACTTGACTGTTAAGGTTAGCTTGACCGCTTTCTTCCACAGCTAGTTTACTAAACACTATGCTGCCTACGCCCAACTTACAACAACTAACGTTTAATAAATATCTACAAATAAAGCAATTTTCAGCATTCTTCTGTGTAAATACTGTTTAACTAACTTTAAAACTGCTAGTTTCGGTATAAGAATAGAAGTATGTGTAAGAGAGTTATAAACTATGTCTACATTTCTTTTATACCAATATAAGCTTAATTAGAACCCAGAAAATACTTTTTATCAGCAGCTGAATAATTCGCAAAATAAAGAACCTTATATGATTTCAAAATAATATTAAAGCTGTTATTCAGATACAAGCATTTTAAAACCGAATTTTAACACTATTATTCAGCATCTAGTTGCTGAGGGTACTTTATACAGAATATAGCATTTTTAACAGCAATAAGCTTAATAATGTTTGTATAATAGTATTGTACATTACGTTTATTCAGCTTGTTATCTTTTAGCTTACTGTTATGCAAATTAAAGCTATGTGAAACTCTGTAAGCTTAGAAACGTTTGTGTAATATTGAGAATAAAAGTTATTACTAAGCCTTAAGAAAGAAGCCGAAATTATACAAATTTTACTAAGCTTAAAAAATTATAATAGCCGTAATACAACGTTAGTCAGAATTTAGCTATTTCCTTAACTGTAACACAAATGTTACGTAACTATTAACTGTGTTATGAGTCGCATTAGTACTGTTATCATGCTTGTGTGTTACTTGGGACCTCCCTCAAAAATGTAAATAAGCTTTTAAATTATATAACTTATGCCTTAAAATCCATCTTTAATATTAAAAATAAGTATGTCTCAACGTTTAAAATACGCTTCTTGCATGGAATGTTAAATAGACAGGATTCTCTTGAATCATCATAATTACTCACCAGCTGCGAAAAGGCGACGGCCGACACGCCCGCCTCGAACTCGGCCATCCCGAACACGTGCAGTGTCTGCAGCGTGTCGGTGCTCCAGATGCGCACGTGCGCCTGCGCACGCCGCCCGCGCCCTGCGCGCTGCCCGCTCGCCACCAGCTCGCGCGACGGGTGGAGCTCCATGCTGAAAGAGGAGTGGTTTATTGAATGCATGTACTTTACTGTTGAGAGCTTTGAGCAGCATAAGCTTCTCCAAGCACCATGTAGAGTACCAAAGTTCGATATTTTTTGCTTTAAAAGTAAGTCTTGGTTCCTACCATGCTACTTATGATCTTCAAGTGTATTGACGTATGATTTTATGATAGTGGTCATTAAATGAGATTTAGTTCTCAAACTTTAGGGGGAAGTTACAAATGAGAAAAACCCTAATAGAACTGAAAACGTTATTTTGTTAATATGGCAAGGGCGAAAAGGCCTTTCCTTTTTGCCCTTGCCTTTTGTCCATATTAAAGAATTAAAATTAGGTAAGTAGTAGTTAAAACCAACGTAATCAACCCTACCGTATCATATAATAAGCAAAAAGTTAACCTACTTCTTGTGCTCTTGACTGTAACCACGATTCATAATTTCATAGGTAACACAGCATCGACGTGAACTTCAGAACCATATGAGCTATGATGATGTAAGGTCCGTACCACTGAATATCCTCTGTGTGTCCGGTGTAATGCCGCTGCGACTCCTCATCGCGGTCGTACATGACGGCGACGGCGGACACGTAGTACAGCAGCTCGCCCGTCGGCAGCACCCACAGGTTGCGCCGGGAGTCGGCGCCCCGGTACCCATAGCTGGGAGAACAAAAATAGAAGAAGTCAATATGACAATTTAAGTTCCAGGATTGTAAATGTTAAAGAAGCGAGTGAAGTGTGTAAGGAAGGACTGTGCCGTACGGCGTTTGGTTCTCTTTATCTACCCCGCTAGAGAAACGAAACAGAAAAAGGTAAGTAGTTAGTTTTTGTTTACTTTAGGAGTGCTGATCGCGTTAACTACCAGTTTTTATAAATTCATTATATATTTTTTATATAAGTATTTAAGATATAATGCATCGAAATGGAATACTTAAACATAAGGCCGATCCTCGCATGCGCCTGTGTGCGAAACTAAAAATAATTAGGTACAATAATGGGTGCTGGCCTGTTATCCGGCGCCCCTGTTTTCCCTGCTTAAATACTTCCATGGAGAATTATGTAAAACACCACATACTAAGCGAAAATTATCACTCGTGACTCGCAATAGTGTTGTTCTTAATGTGGATTTATCAAAGCTACTTAAAATAATATTAGTTATCAACTTACACCCAGTCGAGTTGCATCTTCTTCTCTGGCGGTGAGTTATCAATCGGTGCGTGGTGGATCGGCGGATAAAATGTGCGTCGAAGCCCGCGAATGGTTACCCGGATCGGTTCCTCTTTCAGCACTTCGAGAAGTGTGTAATCTGAGAAGTGGAAAAATGTCATTAGTACTGAGGTCTGTAAGCGTAAACTTTTTTAATGCAATTTAATCAATTTTTTTATGGATACCTGAATTGCGAACGATTTCGCCTTCAGGGGCGTAGAGAACTCTTGGTCGGCTTTTGCTGCGCGCGCGCCGACCTCGCATGTCCTCCGATGGCGGGGCTGCCGCGGCAGCTACATTGCCTCTCGATCGAGACCTGGCAAAGGACATAATTACTTTCAAAATTCAAGAAATGTTAAGAAGTATAAAGTAAGTATAAAATTATAAAAAAAATATCTAAGTTGTAATTTCAAAGTGACAAAATTGTGGCTCCATTATTATTAGTGAGTTCACATTGAACGAAATTCACATTATACTTATGTTAGAGTTACTGTTCATTACTTTTTGCGTTTTCGGATAAGCCAAATATGTAAATAATAAAGAGGAATAATAAATCCAGCAATCTATACTTACTTATAATAAATCTGTAGAGGTCAATTCTGTACATGAAATATATTTTCAAAATAACTATCGGGGGGTGATTAGTGATCGATACTGATGCCAAAAAGCAATCAGTAAAATTTTTGTCTGTCTGTTTGTCTGTCTGTATGTTCCTTATAGAAACAAAAACTACTTGACGGATTTTAACGAAACTTGGTACAATTATTCTTCATACTCCTGGGCAGGTTATAGCATACTTTTCATCACGCTACAATCAATAGGAGCAGAGTAGTGAAGGGAAATGTTGGGAAAACGGGAGAAGTTACTCCATTTTTAAGCTTCCGTCGCGTGTGCAGCCTTAATGGTTAAAGTTACATAGAAATCATGTATGACGGAAATAGTCTTTATAATATTAACCATAAACGTGGGTGACACCGCTGGCACAGCTAGTAAATAAATAAATTCTCCAGACTGACACCAATTCCCTAATTCCAAACTAAGCTTATGTTTGTGCTATGGATACTAGGTGAACGGATAGACATACTTAAATACGTTTATAAGCATCCTTGACTCGAGTACAAATGTTCATGTTCATCACACGAAACTGGGTATAATTTCGTGGCCAGGGTCTCTGACCACTCGACCAACGGGCCAGTTGAATGTCTGTAATATAGTTTGCATTGCGTAGCATTAAAAGTTGCTAGTTCTTCAAACCTGGATAGGTACCTTCTGATAGGCGACTCGACGGGCAGCGGGGCGCTGACGCCAGGACTCAGCGCCGGGGCGACGATGAGGGAGCCCAGGTAAAACGTCTCCACGTCTGCGAACTCGTTGCGCAGCTGTGAGAAACTTCTGACCTGTTGGGTTGAAAACGAAATATTACACATAATCCCTACCAGTGGCGGATTTACCCAAAGGCCCAGTAGGCCCGGGCCTAGGGCGGCCAGATATTAGAGGCGGCCAATCGTAACAAAAATTAAGTGATGACGCTTTAGTACTGAGAGTTATGGCCTGGGGCCTAGGGCGGCCAAGACTGTAAATCCGCCACTGATCCCTTCTGATATTATTCTTCTTCCTGATATTATAAACGCGAAAGTTTGTAAGTATGGATGGATGTTTGTTACTCTTTCACGCAAAAACTACTGAATGGATTTAAATGAAACTTTATAATAGTAAAGCTTATACACCCAAATAACATATAGGCTATAATTTATCGATGTACCACGCGAGCAAAGCCGCGGACAGAAGCTAGTGCTTATTAAAGTATGATAAACATACTCCTTGCAGCGTTAGGTATAGACATTATTGCTACAGAAGCTATACGATTCGTGCTACGAGTGTCGTAGAGGCCCGTAATACTTGTGTGTCGAGCTTTTAGCTACCTACACGGATATCGTCTTTGCACCTACTGCGACCTTATATTGATGTAATAGGCTAGATGACAAAAAAAATCTGTTTAGTCCGTCAGTTAGATTATAAAAAAATATTGAACACGTATTATTTTATTTCTTTGTCAAACAAACATTGGCGAAAGTACAATGCTTTCAAGTTGCGCGTGACGTCACGCATTCGTACAATTTTTACAAAGTAGTGACGTCGCAAGCCCCCCACTCCAAAACTTTGATGCTCATTATCTTTGTGATATTTTGTTAATTTGATAAAGCGAAAAATATGTGACTAGTATTTTTGTATAATCTAACTGACGGACTAAATAGAATTATAGTTTTTTAATGCAGTCATCATCCCTATTGTTGAAAAATATTACTTCTACTTAAGAGATTACACTTATTTATCCCTTGAGTACAATGAAATTGCATAGCTACGAGACGATTTGTTACCAACCTCTTGCCCCGTTATTGTGTACATTCGTTTAGCTCCGCTCATTTTCAACACCTGTCCTAAATCCTCCAGTACCTCTTCGAAAGGCTGTGTGGTGCGTAGGTTCAACAAAACACGGCACTGCAAAAAAAAATGTTAGTGTTACACTTTTCCACAATTGACTAATATGGCGGAATCACCAACATTAAGGTAGGTATATTATATTTGTTACACTTTGTCCATTCCCTAGTAACTGGGGAAATTGTTCCAAAATTTTATCGGTGTCCCTGACTGCATGATAATAATTATTCTCAATGAAAATCCTTGTCTTACTCTTCATGTAATGATCGAACTTCCATAACCTATACGTACTATGTTTAATACGTTTAACTTATATCCATAGATATAAGTTAAACGTTATATGATGTAGGTTGTACAAACTACTACAATTGATCACTAGCCCCACGGCCGCTAATATTTGCACGGCCTTAAACCATTTTGCGCAGCTCTCTAACTTTCCGGAAATCAAAATCGCCGACCAGTGTTTACATTCCAAGGCCTTCGCATTGAAAGCGACTCATTAGACCTCTACTAGGCAAATCGGTACAATAGGGCCGTTTTGCTCAATTATAGACCTTATTTAGGGTTGCTACGGACGAATGTGGTTTATCAACGCAAATCTTAAACGAAGTCTTAATTGAAAAATAATGGTTATTTATTATTTCATACTGCCAAAACCAACATTTATATTCCATAAATAAAAGCAAATTAGTCAGGGCAAAATACAATATCAATGTTTCTCTATCTGGAAATAAATTTATTACACCAAATGTGTAGGGAAATAGTTATATTTTTATTTAGGTCAAAAAGAAAGAAATTAGACATTATAAATAACTTGGCGTAGAGATATTATTATTTTACGAATTACACGAAGAATAATATTTCATTTAGTATTATAGACGGAACACTTGTAGACAATAATCTTAAATAACCCAACATGGGATTTGGTTATAAATGTAAACTTTTACGTGTATGTTATTCTGCAAGAACAAAAATGATCAATTTATCTTATCATAGAGCGAACATATTTTTTACCTTTTTTTTTAATTTAGCTAAGTAAGTACTATATAAAGAGATTAAATTTAATATGGGGTATTAAAGAATTGATTTCTTTGGTCCGCTTATACGAAACATTAGCTTTGAACGAGTAAACGCCACGTAATCTTAGCTGGCGTGTGAGGTAGAAAAACTTACAGTAAGCGGATGTGGAATTCTCATGTCGTGAAGTAGGTAACAGCCCTAATACCTATTCCTGCTTAATAAAGTAACCGTGGATAAGAAAATTGTAGGGCTTTTATTGGTTTTAATTACGCTGTTTAACCTAGTTGCATTCGTAACGACGTGGATGCAGTAAACCGATTTCATATTAAATAACTAGTTACATAGGAATTATTTCTAGAAAACCCATAAAATATTTATAGCTTATTATACTGCAATCTGTACGTTTACGTAAGTACCTATATGTACATAAGATTGAAAAGACAATTGCAAAAAGTGTTCCTATGCTCTGTGTTCCTGTGCCTTTAAATCTAATTACAATTAAAGTATGTTAAGTTAATATACCTATGTAGATTACATGCGAACTGGATCATAGATTTCGAGGTAGGCATTAAAAAAATTTTTAGAATCTAGAGATAATCTTTCAATCTGATTCCAAATGAGAGGAATTGCCTTTAAAATTTTACTTGCATTCACAAGTTATGCTTATTTAGGAAATTTATGTAAAAGGCGGATTTCATTGGAACTGGTTAGGAAAATAAACCTCATAATAATATTTATTCGCTGTGATTAGTCAGTCATCCACTCATGATGTCACAAGACTGTAAGACTGCCGCCAAAGTTCGTGCTAACGGTTCTGTTGTACTCAACATCTAGGTAGAACATAGAACCTTTCGGTGCAGGCAACTAGCCATTTTGATGATAACGACAAAAGTATGTACTTGCCTGTAAGTTTCAAGTTGTACTTGCCTGTATCGAGTGGTCCATGTTGTTGATGATGCGGATGACGCGGCCGCTGGCGGGCTTGCCGCCGCCGGGGGGCGGGGCGTCGGACTCCGCCACGGACTGCTTGCGCGTGCCGGCGCGGGACCAGCCCCCGCCCGCGCCGCCCGCCGCCACGGTGCCCCCGTACCACATGCCGTTCTTCTTGCCGTAGCTCGCCGCCTATTTGTAGGTACAGGTTAGAAATGTCTATGCCCTTAAAGTGTAACTTATTGTACATAGTTGGGTACGTTACGTTGAATATTTTCTAATAGAAATTTAACGTAGTGCTGTCCACTTAGGTATTAGGCAAATTACGACAAATGCCAAAACTGGGGCAATCAGTCAGTTTTTTAAATGGTTATCGTTAAAACCTTCAATCCGGCTTCATTAAATGCAAAACTATTTAACTGTGTGTGTTACGAAGTAACGCAAGCATTATGCTTTCTTTAATTGTTGAAAAATTGTGAAAATAAAAAATTACATAGGTACATATGTATGTATAATGTATAGGTAAATAATACTAAAATTTTTCATATATTTAAGTAGTTTGTAAATTGTTTATTAGAAATAGGCATAATATGAAATATTCAAACCCCTAAAAGAATTTCAAGTAGGTACTTACCTTCTAAAATGTGACCTACCTCCATATATTTCATTACCTGCCATGCATTCTGAAGCTATATGCATCGGAAAGAAAACGAAATACCTAAATGGGTTCCGTGTTCGTATACCCGCATTAAATTAAAAGTTTTTATTTTCAGCGAAGTGAGCCAAATCTACTAACATTATGAAAAAGCGTTAAACAATGGACTATTGTTGAATGACATAATTTAGGTTTAAAGTTTGCACGACACTAAACGTCACACACAAACGAAATGTGAACTGTTCAGATATTTACACATTATTATTCGTAGTCATCTTATACTTATTGGCCGTAAGTCCGCTAAAAAAAACAGTTTAAAAAATATACTTAGATTCTCAGATTTCCAGGGCTTAAGGCATTCGCCAATTTCTTTAAAGTTTAGAAGCGCCAAACTCGTTTTAATATTATCAAAATATACATGTTTAGGTACATACAATAGAAAAAAATATGACAGTTTGCCATCAGGTAGGTAAGTAGGTACAATAAAGATCTAGTGAGAATGTAAGTGTATATTTGTGTAAGTCAGTGGCTTTACATAAATAATTGTATATGTATATCTAATATCGTTTACATAACAGGATTAGTATCAGTAATAATAAAAGTATTATAGTTACTACGCTCTATTACTGTATGTAGGTATAGTCGAATATTAAACACGTATGAATTACATAGAGCTAGACAATAGACGGCACAGGTAATAATTTCGCATAAGGGTGTATAAGGCTGGGCCTCGCCCCTCGCCCCTGACATCGTTTTTTGATGAATGTGCATACGAAAACGGCGAATTTTCTCCAATTCATGATGTACATGAACATACGATTATAATGATTGGTTAAAAGCTGCTTTTAAGGTAACAGTGTACTATTGTATTATTGGAAGTGTGGTATAAATTATGTAAACTCTTTTTAAGTTTAGAACAACTCTAATGGTGCACACCCACTGTAGTTACTATTTGTGAAGAAATATTTCCATTCTCCATATTATATTCCTGATCAGTCAGAAGTAACCAACTACAAACTGTAGTAGCGCGTAGCTACGCATTGTTTTACGACTGCGATTGTGGCTACGACGTAGCTACATTTGATTAAATAAGCAAGTTGTATTCACGCAAAACAATTCGCTTTTCTAATGGGAGATACAATCTATTTCTGAAGAAAAATGTATGTATGTGAGAGCGTTTAGTAAACGAATCTACATGTATAGATTTTATTGTTGGTAGGAATTTATACGTTCCGAGGAAATTGCAAGTTTGACGAAATAGAAAACGCAAAAAACCGACCCACGCCATTTTCTTTGCTATGTCACATGTAAATTAGATGCATAGTTTGAGGAAGACGGAATGTTGAGAATGTTAACTATGGGAGTATTAACGCAGCTTTAAGTATTCAAGTATTTTATGGGGCATTTTGTAGGTTCCTTCGTAGCCGTGTTTTCTATTGACGAAGGCCTTTAACCTAGTCTGGGAACTCAAGTTATTGTCGGTGGGTTATGTCGAGATATTCTTAATATAGTTCATGCTTACGTAAATCAGTATATAAATTCATACGTAATTATTTTTAAGTTGAACTTTTGTATTAGACGATTCATAATTTTAGCTTATAACAAAGAGCGGTTTATGTAATTAATAAAGCCTTAAGTCTTTAATAAAGTCTTAAGTCTATTATTTTTAAATAAGCTTCTCGACTCTTGAGGGTGAATTCTCATATCATCGAATTCTATTATTTGAATATAATCATGGTACCTATGTTGTAAAAGTGTTTGTTTAGTAAGGTATAATACGATGTTGTATAATTCCTTCTCGTTACTAGATGTAATAAGTTGGGCACTCCCACTCACCATTATAGTTATTCTCAAATCTTCAGCACTTTTGGAAAGGTAGCGAATCCTAATTCGCGGTATTTTGTATTGTTGTATAGCGTTATGAGCGACAGGCGCGAGGTCCGGCGACCGACCGACCACTGCCCGGGTAAACAAAACTCCTCCCCAGCCAAATTATTCCGAAGTCCTTGGCCGGTGGTACTGACCGTCCGCCAAGGACGTCTTATCGCCAACTCGATGCGTGCAATTAGTACAACTTGGCCAATCTGATTCGACCTTCGCGCCGCCTTGCGGACGTTCGCAGTTCACGCGATTCGCGGTACACTGCCGATGCTTCGGGGCTCTAGATACGGTGGTCGAACGTGTACAGTCCGTAGAATCATCGCACGTGTGCCGGCGAATATACGTTCAGTGCGAGGTCACGTTTCAAATTGCTGCATAACAAGTGGACTGCGGTGTTTGTGAAATTAATATGTCTGAAAATGTTGGTCATTTTGTCGTTTACAAAGAAATTGGCGGTCGCCATGGGGAAACGACTTTTGGAGAAATGTTATGTAAATTGACGGTGGGCGGGAATTTACTGCCCTTGTATTTTAGCTTACATAAAATCTTTTCATGAAAAAAATATTTTTTTAACTTGGAACACACACAGTAAATCATTTTTATATGAAATTTCATAACAATTTAGAGCACAAACATAAATCTGTTGGGTTTTAATCAATTACGCCTATCCCATGACGGCAGATTAAATTATTACGAGTGGTTAAATGCGAGGGTACCTATAGGGATATTTTTCCCATATTTTTTAATTTTTAGGTGCCTTTAAGAAAATATTACTAGCACAGAAAGTTCCTTCCACAGAAAGTGTGATTGTGTAGGCGACAGGTTAGCCGTTTGTCACTGCTTTTTCACAATTTTCCATCTGACCCAGCTCGGCTTTATTTTTGGCTGAATGTGGTTGAAGGGGCTTGCTGCCCCTTCGACTCTGCCTACCCCTTCGGGGATCGTGGGCATGATGTTATGTAGAAAGTTCCTTTGTTTACAGACCTTCAATCAGCGGCCTAATTTACATTTCATGCATGGATTAGCTTATTTATGACATTAGCATACATATCATTAGCCTATCTTACGCAGCGGCCCGAGAAACCTACCACACACGCTAACTGTTTTAATACACGGAAACATGGCATTATTTTTTTAACTCACTGTATTCTTAACTTGATAGGCGATTATTAATAGTTAAGAAATCCATTTAATCGCAATGTCACATACATTTAACTTATCCGCAGCGAAATATGATTTAGAATAATTTGAAAAGGAGGAATGAAAGTTAAATGTAAAACTTTTTAGTTTACTAGTGGAAAGTTTGTGATATAATCAAAACAACAGCGCAACTACTCAGTCTTTGTTCCCTTTAGGATGTAGAGATGTTTAACTTTCAATGAAATGTAGGCAAATGAAGCCAAGAGGCTTTAAGTGGATTACTTAAATAGTAGTAATGAAAACTTGGACATGACTAGCATGAATTGTGGCGACCGAGAGACACGTTTGAAGATATATGATGAATATGATCGTGACTATTCAGAACTTACAACCGGCTCAGGCGCGTAGACTGGCAAAGATATAACGACGAAGGGGGACTCTTCGTCGCTGTCCAGCATGGAGCTCTCAGCTGCCTGGAGCCAGCGGCCTCGGCTTGGGCGCCACAGTTTGCTTTCTTCTTTATCCACTAATACGTATTTAACCAATCGCCAATCTATACTGATCTACTTAATCAAAAACCTTCTAGTTTCGCTGTTAAAGATAACAGAATTATTCAAGGAATTTGTATATGAGTGCACTTAAATTCGCGTTCGAAATACTTTTGTTTTTGGAATGATGACTAAACAACGTACACTTTATGAGTGTAGTACAATATGGTTTTAAATGTCACTTGCGTTCACCACCTCGAGTCAAGTTCAAGTACCTAACTAACGGTGGGACGTGCACACACACACGTTGCATCTTCGTGTTGGCATGCAGTTAGTTTTGCATAAGCTGTGATGCCTGCTTAACATACGGTCCGGGGTGACGTCTGTCCGGTCCCTCCACTCCAATCAGACCGGCATTAGCATAAACTAACAGTAAACGTAGGGAGATACGCGATTTGTTACAAAATATGGAATTTCATTTAACTTGAAAATAAGTAGAAGTTTTTATCAAATAACAATTTTTGTTGAGTAACTAAATATCAGTGAAAAGTAGTAAGGTATATTCCACATTGAAATATTTCAGATTATGTTTTAAATTTATTCAAAATATGAATTGAAATTAGCACTCGGTTCACACGTTTAGCTTTCTTGACTTCGTTATCCTTAGAGAACGCATAAGCGAATAATTTATACCGATTTACTTTCCCGTACGATACCTATGTGTTCACAATACTCCTTAGCCTAGCTGGACTTACAATGCGAACTTTACTCGACCGTAAGCGATACTTTGTAATTATAATTAGCGGTAAAGTAGGTCACTTTTTCTGCTTGTCAGCCAAGAAACTTGTCACGCATTGTTGATGTGATATTGTCACGGAAAATAGTAAAAAATTAACACGCTCTATACGATTGTAAACAACCTTAAGGGCCCAGTCGATGTATAATTTTGCCTCTGATTATTTTCTTTTTCTAAAGAAGCAATGAATATTTATGCTCCGTAATTACAGCGTTGTTATCACAAAACTAGAGAAATATTTTATATATTTAAACACTTGCAGTGTTTTCCACCAATAAATTAAAAAATATTTTAGTTTAAAGGAACACTTCGATTTTGCACTACTGATTTCGATTGGTATCTGACTGGAGAATTCGCGTGGAACTAAACGTCGTAGTTCGCAGACGCCAAGTATGGTACTAGACTTTACTGTTGCAACAGCTGACTAATTTGCAGCACCGACAAAACAAAAGGCGGACGGATGCAACGCGAGCCGCCGTAACGGACACGTCACTCACACACGACTACAGGCCCTAAGGCTGCGTGATAAGGTGTTTAGTTAAATACCAGAGGTATCCGTTTAGCACGGTTGGATGTGGCAGACTATTCGAATTTTACACAGCGGTGGATGGAAGTCGTTGAGGGGTGGGGGCGTCAAGGTCACTCTCCGTTTTGTATCCACGCAACCACGTAACTGACCGTTTCACAACTAAGTACGTTGATATTCATCGGTCAGACGACGAGGTATTAAGACCCCTTTTATGAGGTCTCACGTGAAACAATTATTAGAGCTCATGCTCAGCTGTGGTCACGACCACCGCCACACGCGAACTGATAAGGTTAATTTGGGAGCACGCATTAACGTTAAATGTTTACAAAAATACGTAAGAGCTTTTGGAGACCTTGATCCAGTTTCCCATTTATTGCTTACTTTGCTTATGTAAGAGTTACGAGAAGTTATAGCCCCTGTAAAGTGAAGCTGTTACGTTGGTACAAGCGTAATGAAATTAGAACGTGGTAACTGTGTCAAAGTCATAAAAATATTTTTGATTGAATGTTCACGTACTATTTAGTTCGTTACCTGCGAAAAATGTAGCATATATTATTAATTATTGTTCGTAAAGGGTTTATACGAATACTTTTACGGTGATAAATTACTTCGCAAGGTAATGGCCCAAATAGGTAACGTGATTTAGTGTGGGGAAATAGGTAACTAGGAATTAATCTGCAATGTTATACTTTTTCTCTAACACAATTTTTGTTTAGTGCTTATTCTGTTAATCGTTTTTTCAATAACTAAATTCCTTCTTTCTATGGTATTACCGCGGCTCACTTTACCTTTTTCATTAAACTATTTAAATCATCGTAGCGAGATAAATATACGTTTATTCGTATTTTTTAAATACAATTATAAATATTCACCTAAACATGCCTGCCAATCAATAATCCAAAACCAATTAAATCTAAAACTAGCGGTGTTTTTCTAAATGAAAATAGACATTCTACTAAGTCTAGTAAAAGTGTAGGCTATCAAATATGTACTTAAACATTAAGTGCGGAGTTCAAAAGCGTACAATAGCGTCCGAGTGAAAATGTTCGTTACATTCGGCAATTTGTTGGAACACGCTTGCTTGACCTATATCCCTATTTCGACAGGGCCGAGTGAGCGGTGCCTTCGATAGCAGTGTGAAAACAGCGATGGCGCCGGCAGAAAAGTGCAATTTATGCATTTCCTACGACCGAGCTGTACAACCGACAACGGAATTCGTAACTAACGAAAGCTATTAAAAATTTAGGCTTACGCTACACTTGGCGGAAATGCTGTTGCGGATTTTCCGCGTCGGAATGCCAATACTAGTTATTGCATATATAAATGATGATGCGACCGACCGATCATCTGCGAAAAGTGCCCGTTTTAGTCATTTACAAGAAATAATGTTAATGAAATGTTTTTCAGTTCCGGCGATCAAGATCCGCAACGGCATTTCCGTCAAGTGTGGCGTAGGCCTTAGATAATATTCTATACGCTTTTCAGTTTCATACAACATTTTGTGCATTAATAAGTAGTACATGGCAATGTACCTGAATATGTTTGATATTTTTTTTCTTTTGAGTGCATACTCATACATACCTACCTACAAAAATGTTTATACATAAATGTTTATACATTTATACATTTATGTAGGTATGCTATTATAAGCTGAGTCTTTTCAAACTTCTGACTCTGCTTAAACTCTGCCTCTACGTATCTTGACGGATCCTTTCATGTAGTTATAGGAGTACGGATTTTAAACTACACACGTTAAGTTCGTATATTGGATGAATTTAGCACGAAAGAGTTATTTCGTTACTTGCTACGTAAGATAATCCCTGTGAAATTACCTCGTTAGTCTAGTATAGATTGCTACATGTAATCATTATTTACCATCGTGTAGTTGAGGCATTGACTAAGCACAAGTTACAGGCTTCGTCTTAGTGTAATAAACAGATTAAGTGTACCTGAAGAATGTAGGCTGAAATTATTTTATACTTAAAACACACACTTTTACTACGCCGCTATTCCATATGTGTAGTGTATTTTATTATATTCGTGTTCAAAACTGGCACATTGACCGAAAATACAACGGCCATAAAGAAAATAACAGTTATATAACGTTTTAACAGTTTTGCTAGCGAAATTAAAATCGCCGGTGCAACATTTTCGTCATGACTGTACGCAGGGCGCGCCTTGGTCGTTAAGACGCCTCATTTTTGTATCAGCACTACCATGATGACTTCCGAGGCTATATTTGTATGTCCGTCCAATCTGTTCTAATGCTAGACTAAGGCCCATTAGGCTAAATGTACCTGTAGGCCATAAATCTCATAGAGGGATTAAAATTTGCCTATAAAATTATTAACTGGAGTAGAGAGCTCGGCAATATAGCACAGATAACTAACTTTTAAATATCGAAAATCAAAACAGTCCCATGTTGGTCTGGGACTTGGCCCATGTTGATCTGGGACAAAAAAAAAGAATGTGCCAACTGTGGCTCTTGCCTAGCATGTCGTAAAAGGCGACTAATGGTTTACGGGCTTTTGGGTATGTGACTGAGTAGGCGACGAGCTAGCCACTTGTCACTCCTTTTTCACAGCTTTCCATCCAACCCAGCCCACTGTCCCATGTTGGTCTGGGACTTAAAAAGAATATGCCAACTGTGTCCTTGTCTAGCATGTCGTAAAAGGCGACTAATGGTATATCGGGTTTTTGGTGTGTGATTGTGTAGGTGACAGGTTAGCCGCTTGTCATTGCTCTTTCACAATTTTCCATCTAACCCAGCCTGGCTTTATTTTTGGCTGAATGAGGTTGAAGGGGCATGCTGCCTCTTTGACTCTGCCTACCCCTTCGGGGATTACGGGCGTGATGTTATGTATAGGTATGTGAAAATCAAAACAAACACTTTTATACAAGCGGTTGTACCTAACTATGTCTCTAAATTATTCCACACCAGTACATGCATAACGTGTATGTACCGTGTAAATGGTCATTTTAAGCATTATACGAGCACCTTTCACTATTTAGACTGAAAAACTGGATTAATCTAAGCGAAGTTGTCACTTATTTGAGTTGGATCGAAATTAGCAATGCATTTCTTACATAAATGATAAGTTTCTAAATAAAATAACTTACAAGAAAAACTAATCTTACAACCATGGATGAAACCTCGGTCAATGATAAGACTTTTAAAAGGTACAGACTTTTACGACTCCTGCTACGACGCGGTCGTAGCCGCTCGTAGTGACATGTAGCATGTAGCCGACCACTACGGATACGACTACGGAACATGTGTGGCGCACTACGATACATGTACTACATTGCTACGACAATGCGTCAACGTATTTCTTCGGGTTGTTTATGTATTTGGATTTTTGCTACATAAAAGAAAGAAATACTTTAAAAAGATGTTCTTCTTTGTTTAATGAAAGGGGTACACAATGTGACCGTAATTAGATTCGCATTCGCACCGTAATTAGTGTCGCTGTAATAAAGTGAATACCTACCGACTTAATTGTTTTAGAAAAAATATTTAAACAAACGCTACTTAAATAAAAACATTTATTTGAGTTTATTTTACAAGGAATTGAAACAAATTATTACAAAGTTACACGAAATAGGAAAATTAGCAACGCGTGATCGTTACACAAAATTATATTCATTTAAATATTAGTGTATTGTGGTTTATTTGACTAGTCCAAGTCGAAAACAATTTCATTTCAAGGTATTATATCTAACTATTATAAATTAGTTCCAGTTCAAGATAATCATCTCGGCGAAAAAAAGCAACGCGCAAAGAGTGATCGCGTGAGAGTCCCGGCTTCAGAACAGTCGCACACGTAATCACTCCTACAATGAACCGCCATTACACTATTTACTTATTATTCATTTATTCAGCCCTTATCGATAACTCTGATGACAGATTATTAGGTTTTTTGCGCCGCAGCAATCAGGAACAAAGGAAATAAACGATGCAAAAAGCAAAATAGGTCTGCCAAGATGGATGGCCGTTCAAAAACTTGGATCCTTCTAGATTTTGTAATGTCCTCCTCTATCGGTGTTATTTATTGCTTCCTTCATAATTTATTGGGCTTTCCTCGGCTTGAATGCGAGGTAGGAGATAGCGATCCAGTTTATGTGTTTTAGAATGGAATGGCGTATCTATTGGCCTCGAGTTTTTAAGATACGAAAAGTAAATGGGTACCTACTATAATAATATAAGTATAATTACTTGTTTAAGCGCCTTATAGTATAGTTTTTTAAATTGATGTGATCTTAGTTTGTCGTAGCTTCAATTAGTATCGACAGAAAAGTGGCTTCGAGGATCGACGCCTTGAGTATTATTACTAACACTTTGATTTGATACATATGTAATAATAATATGTATAATAAAAGACAAAAAATTGTGACAATCATTTTCACACAATCAAAACAACAACGACATATATTATTTTAATAACAACAATTAGAATCTCCCAATTTCTGAGTCAAGTTTGTTCGTATTTTTTTGCGTAACTTTAACCGCAAGTATTATTTTATTAAATTGGGCCATCTTTCCATGAATACGTCTAAAGTCAGAGCTTAGCGAACCGCCATCTTTTTTATTCCTATACCCCAGTAAATAAGTGGATGTACAAGTCGATTTCCACAAAGAGCTTACTTGTGCCATCTACACACGTGCGCAGAAAAACTCAACGCCACGGCCGCTAATCCACGTAATCGCCTCGCCTTGATGCATATTAAGTGCAAGGTGGTGCATTGCCCTCGCGTTAGGTGTCGTTGCCAACTCTTTGTATATACTAGGAGTTATCGCTAGTATTACACTTTTGTTTTGCGTGGTATTGCCGGCAAAAGATGTTGTTTTTGCAAAAGATTGTCTTGTTAACCTGGCCATATGAAGCATGGATAAAATACGCCTCTAATCAAATAAAAATCAATCATAGCATTGATAGACGAACAGTTCTGTGCAGGTTGAGAAGAATTCTTCTTAATATCATCTGTAAAATTTAGCCTGCACTATAGATCCTAGGTCGGGAATAAACGTTTACAATCTAACATCCCCTTCCCTTTAATCCTAGTGTTCATTATTATTTACGTCTAAGATGTCTAGGGAGAAAAAATACTGAATATTAAAAACCGGTGCTGAAATTTTAATGCAAGATTTTCGTAATACCTAGTTGATAATCAATAAACTGTAGCGCCTCACCGTCTAACTAACAGTAATTTTATTACAATAGGAGTTAAATTGTCATAAATAAATATTAAAATTTCTAACTAAATAGTAGGTATAATCTCGTGATCATATGGGAAGCTATTTATAAAATGCATTTTATTCAGTCCTTAATATTAATTCCAAACTTTATTCGCAGTAGAAGTAATTATATCCTAAATGCCCAATAATTCTTATAATAACGTTAGCTAATTAATAGTCTACTATAAGTCTAGCCGTTCTTTTTAGTACTAACGAAGCAATGAAGCACTTCGTTATTTGCAGAATCAACTCACCCCGCAATTAGGTAAGTTAAACCAACAAAAAGCCATCAGGTAAGCGGCCATTTTTCTAGGGCCATTATTCAAGACTTAATCCCGTCTAATTGCTTAACTAATTTCCTCCTCATAAAAACAGTGTTTAGTTGAAACAATTTTCTTGTAATTAGTAGTCTTATCGATATGGGGGTACCAAAAAGTAAGTTTTGTTTGTGTGTAATCAAAATGCAAATATCCGGTGCGTGTAGTGGAATGGTGGGAGGTCTTATCCCGCGACCCACATCTTTGTGTTTGCGGCAAGGCCGTGGCCTCGTATCCTTACGACATTTGGTGCGATCACGACACCCTGAGTGACCAATTTTGTACACCAGAAATTGAATATTACGCACTTACCTAGCTAACGAGTTTGGGTAGGGTATAATTTGTGATGGTAGTATTAATTACTTTTGGCAAGGATTTAATTACCTGCGTGTTAATTGATATTATTTTTTCTTCATTTCGTATAGGATCTTGAAAGCAATTATTTCATACGAAAACCCTTGAAGAACATGTTATAGATTTTACAAGTGCTTAGTTTGGTAAAGAGTTTTTAGTAGTTAATTAAACTATCTACTTTCTTAAGGAGGTGTCAAATGATCCTTTTTGTGATTTAACACACACTCTCTAGCTATCAGTAATTAACAATACTTTCCAAAGTCTGAAGTATTATTAAAATGATTATTCTGAAGCGCGGAGTAGGGACAACTTTTCAAACATTTTAGCCATCGAACTAATTTAATTGATAAATGATGGACAAAAGTATTAACGTAATAATTATAATAAATTTGTGTGTTAAAAGATTGAAATCGTACCTACCGCAAGCTATTGTCAATAAACTTCTCGTGTAACAGTCAAGTGATATAAGTATTACACAAAGCCATCTTTTCAATTAATATTGCTAATAACTTTATTAAGTGAAAATATGTATAAAATGGTAGGAAAATGCACTTCTGTATTATGGTAAGGTGAAGTAACAATCAAGTGCCCACATAACAAATCATTAAAGCTACGTTTATGGTTATAAAACTCTACGTAATTGATGAAGGAGCGAAAAGTACTTAAAAAAGGTGTGCGTGTAAGCCAAGATTGGCCGATGTTGATGGAGCGATAATGTCGTATTTCGATGGAAAAAAGTACATCCCCTTTCTAATTACAAAGTAAGTTGTTTGATGACTCCACCAGCATTAAGTGGTTTCGCACCGTCTACTAATATACGAGCAAAATAAGGCGCAATGCACCAAATAAGTGAATCAGCTTTCCACATGCTTCGAACTATCCGAAGTGAATTAATTAGACTGAAAGACGTTACCTTGAAGGTTTTGTACGACGACACGACGTACGACGCGCCGTCCTCGAGCTCCTCAAGCCTGTACTTCCTGTCTCCGTCCATGCCGAAGATGAACCTCGCTCCTCTCGGCAACTCCAGCCTCTCGGACAGCCGGTCCAGCAGCGCGTCCATCGACACCAGGTCCCGGCCCGGCTTGAAGCGGAACTCCACGCCGGGGTGAAAGGGATCCCCATTCCGGTAGAAGGTGACTCGTCGAGCCTTCCAGAAGTTGAGGTTCGCGTAGCGGCTGGCGGGCTCTGCTCGGGCGGGGCGCGTTGTCGCCTCGGAGCCCTCGGAGACGTCGTCGGGGCGCTGCGGGCGGCGAAGCCGGTCGCGAGGGGCGCCAGTCGCCCGGCTCGCGCTCGTCATCGGAAGGCGGATGAGGCTCAGGGTCCGGCGCGGCGGGCGCCTCGGGCGCCGGCGACGGCTCGGGCGCGGCCTGCGGACGGAGGCGCGAATGTACCCGCGGCCTGGGGGGCGGACGACGCGACATCACACGCGGCTGCCGCCTGCCGACTGGACGCCGCGCGCCCCCACTCGCCTCTCAGGTCCAATCAACTGATACGGACTGTCTATACGCGCCGCGCGGATGTTCATTCATGAAAGTGGATGGACTCACGTGGTTGAGTGATGATGCGGCGTTTTTCGTGACATCGAACACTAAAGCTCAACTACTACTTATTTGACTGACAGGGAAAGTTCGGGTGTTTCAAAGAGCAATGTCATAGACTAGTCATTAAATTGAGTCGAGTTGAATAACCTAGCCAAACAAATTATACAATTTGGGCAATAATCTTTCGGGTAGTCAAGTCTAGCTAGTATTTTTAATAATCGCACGGAATATGGGTAACCCAGAAAACGAAATTGCCTGAAAAACGTTGACCGACAACAATCATTTATACACCTTAGACAATGTAAATGTAGTATTTGTGAATGATATATTCTGAAGCAGTCATCGCTAGATGCGCCGGATAAGGCTAACGAGCTGGCCCTCGCTGAATGACTAAGTAATTCTAGTCACGAGTCGCTGGCCGAAGCAACCTCACCATATGAAAATGCCAATGAATCACTAATGTTTAAATGAAGAAAGTTACAATTTTACAGGTTGCTCAATTCTATCGAAACTGAATCAAAGTGTAGTAAACGTCGTGTTCGAGCATTTTTATTTGCCTTTAAATTCACGTTCGCAGCCGTCATCATAAACCATATAAAATGTTTCTAATGTATAAATAATTTAGTTTCTATTATACATAGTTACTGTATATAAGAGTCAGACACAATTCACTTGAAAACTACTAATTTCCAATCACATGCTAAAGTTCCTAATTAAATATCTTGTAAGGGCGGCTATTCTTAGGACATTTTTACATCCTACACTATAAGCACGTATACAGGTATTTAATGCGTTTGTACAAAAAAATAAAAACCCTTAACGTGAGCGCGCATTACATTGTTTTGAGCAAAAAAAAAATCAATAAATTTGACGTATTCCCTATTCTATAAGTTGGTTAAATTCAGTTTCTCCTGCAAGCCATTTGAACGCAAAATCTACATAAGTTGGTTATTTTTTGTATTATAATGCAATACGTGGTTGGACCAATGATGAAGAATTCTCAATAAATATGTATCACTGTTATAATTTTCCTCAAAATCAAATATCAAAATATGAATTGTTCAAACTACTAAACATCTTAAAAAGCCTTACCACAGCAACTGCAGCCATCTTCTCCTCGGATGTCATACGAATCGTCCACAAAAGTCTAGTCCATCACAACACTTGCAGCAACAACTGAATTACAATTCCGATTTACAGCGGGCCACGATTGGCGTCGGTCGCGAGCGACGGGAGCGCCGTCGAGCTATAAGTCACTGGGGCCGCTTCCGGACGCTTTTATACAAACGGAGGACAGTTGACACAGTTTCGGTTGTCTAGTAAACACCCTGATCGAAGGTGATGGTGGAAGGTGCGAGGATGTTGTGGATGTGGTGTAGTCGTCCGTTTATGTTTTGTGAGCGGAATCGAGTGACGGCCGAACGGGCGGCAGCGTGGCAGGGCAGCGGCCAGCGCACCCGTGCGCGTTGCGCCAGCAGAACGGCTATTTAACACCGACGCACATGCAAACGAAGGAGACTTTTTTAAAGAAATTAGCTTTTTATTTAAGTGAATAGGTAATAGCGTTTTAAGACCGATTTGTGAACCCATTATAATTAGGTAGCAAATAATATTTTGTTTAGTCTTTTATTAACTTATAGAAAATAAGATGGTCCTTTTTAACACCGGTTTACTTTCAATTTAGAATCGGTTGGCCCTGCCTCTCCCGCTAGGGGAATAGTGTGAAGCTACTTTAAGATTTTACTTATAAATTCAGACATTTTTTTTATTATACTGATTTAGAGCTCACTGTATACATATATGAATTTTCCGAATATGTTAAAGAATATGCATCAAATGTTTATGAAAAAAAAAACGTTAAATTAACTTAACACTTTTATGATATGGGTCTTAACAAAAGAAATGTGTACGATTAGCGAATCTTTCAAAGATAACGTAATAATTAACAGTAGATTGAAATTCTGTGGAAAAGTATCTTTGGATCAAAGGGTGCTTACGTATTATTAATTTTCAGGCATTTTTTTTAATTCAGATCTGCAAGGGGTCCTGCCAGCGCAACGCACACAAGACGCCGGCCGGTCACAGGCTGGTGGCGTGTCTATGTAGGTTAGCTCCATATTTCGCCCTATGCGCGCGGGTTTACGAGCCCCAATTACTAACTCATTACTTTTGACGATTAACTTCAAGTTTCTACACGGGCTTCTGAGAAAAACCTTTGTTCAAAGATTTTACTTTAAGACGGTGTCCAATATGGTAACATGCACAATTAGAATTTTCATTAATGCAAATTTATTTGTTCGTAATACCTACATTTCGTATTTCCATTATAACTTTAGTAATTTTCAACTAAAGTTGTGAAGATTGAAGTAATTTGTTTGTTTACAGTTTATACACGTCATGGTGAGTGGTTGACCTTATGACTAAGTCACATTTATGAGTAAGGCGTAGGGCGTAACTTGATTGCAGCTATGATTATGATGACAATCGGCGTTTGTAGTTAAGATTTATGAGTGCAAATGTTTTAACATCGATTGTTTCAGGGCTGGGCTCAGTCGATAAAAAAAATTATTAAAAAGTCGAGCTTGCTGAGGCGCATCTCCACGTTACGATGAAACGTTAACAAAGACACATTTTTGGTAGAGTTACTAGTAATACTTACATTTATATTCACGACTAGCTGAGCCAGCGGTGTCACCCGCGTTTATGGTTAATATTATAAAGACTATTTCCGTCATACATGATTTCTATGTAACTTTAACCATTAAGGCTGCACACGCGACGGAAGCTTAAAAAATGGAGTAACTTCTCCCGTTTTCCCAACGTTTCCCTTCACTACTCTGCTCCTATTGATTGTAGCGTGATGAAAGTATACTATAACCTGCCCAGGAGTATGAAGAATAATTGTACCAAGTTTCGTTAAAATCCGTCGAGTAGTTTTTGTTTCTATAAGGAACATACAGACATACAGACAGACAGACAGACAGACAAAAATTTTACTGATTGCATTTTTGGCATCAGTATCGACCACTAATCACCCCCTGATAGTTATTTTGAAAATATATTTCATGTACAGAATTGACCTCTCTACAGATTTATTATAAGTACCTATAGATAAGTAACTCAATCCCTCTTTGACTATTACATTTTTATGCCTAAAATAAGTAGGTATGTTAAAGTGCCTGTTTACATTATGATATACTTACCTACCTATATTATAGATTGCGATTCTTACTTGTCACTCGTTTATTATAAATACAAAAGTATCTACGTGTCTGTGTTTGTCTATTATGCCTAAACAATCCAACTTATCGTGATGAAAGTTAGGCTACATTTTAATAAAGTATCTATTACACACTGAATAAACGTATCCCAGAGTTAAACTTAATTACCTACTCTTTCAGGAGGTATGATTAATAAAGTGGTATTATTCGGATTCGAATATTTTTAAGACGAAATTAGGAAAAAAAAATCAGAATTGAGAACCTCGTCCTTTTTTAAGTCGGTTAAAAATTAGTGGATGTACAGGGCCAGGATTATAGCAAAAGGAAGGATACGATCTCAGCCCACTCGATGGGAAAAAGCCGTAACAGTATAAAAATGTACAGGTACAAGATATCTCTTATCGGATCAAATTTTATGTTAGTAAACGGAATTATTTACCTTCGTAATTCGGTACCTACAACATACTAGGTACCAGAGTTCATAAATCCTTACGTCAGCAAATGTACATAAGCACATAAGGGAAAGTAATTTACCTATAAATGCATTTCTCTACTTTTCTCGAGAGGGACCTACTTCGCTGATTGTAGGTACACGTTTCTCGAATTCCTGCAATCGTTGGGCTGGTACGAGCAAATGCTGGCACTCAAGGTGATTAGTTTTTGTTAGGAAATTATTGTTGTGCTGAATTACACGGCGTTTATGCTTCATTACTAGAACATGTAAGTAAATGGTTAAGCTGTTTATTAAAAAAATCTAGTGCTTTTTGGATAGAGGTGCCCAATTAAGGAACAAGCACTCTCATTTATCCCTTAATTATATAAATTGGAGTCTGTTCTTCTGTCTATTCGTCTGAATTATTATCTGGAAGTAGGTACTAAAGGTGGTGTTGATTATTTTCATTGATGTAGATCAGACTGAATCAGAAGACACAGGGATACATATAATCATCTCCCTAGCGTTTTATCCCTTCCTTAGACGGGGTCTGCTAAGACCATGATCCAAGATTTACCGAGTCTAGTAATTACATTGAACTGCCGATCTGACCTTGTTCAGAGGGATACATAGATATTTATATTTGAATAGTCAATCTAAAATTACGGATAGGGTATAATTGGAAAAAACTACAGGCACCCTTCAGTTAGTCGATTTCAATTTAATATACCAAATACATAGTCATCTCATATATTACAATATCAGAGAGGTATCTCTCATTTACTACGATTTGAAAACCTTAAATAATCCTATGCCTGCATAGTTAGTCAATTTTGAGAAGGATTAAAAACAAATAAACCTATAACATCAACACACGTCTTACAAATTTTTGTCGCAGATTTTAAGCACAACCACGGGATTATAATAGGGAACTTAGAGGTATGTACCTAACCTTTACCACACATTTAAGCCACAATCATTATTTATATTAATATTCTATGCACATAGCACAGTTATGCATTTGCCAAAGGTTGGTAACAACAATTTTTTACACTGTTTCCGTGTCGCCACCTCACTAATTCGTCAGTAATTTTTCCACTGCCTCCATTAGGTAATAAATGGCGCTTGTTAAGTCATTAAGTAACGTAACATTATTCTATACTTGACCTAGATAGGTAAGCATGCTTCCGTTTTAAAATAATTGTGTCTCATTAAAAAGTTGCGGCGTTTGGCGTATCCAAAATAAATATAGGTGGGTTTACATGAGTGAAATCAACGTACGCGCAGAATTTGTCGATGTCATTTTCTAACCGACCAAAATGTGTTTGTAGAAAAATAGAAAAAAATGGTTTCTTGGTCTTATCGTGATCAACCAAATTCATATACTATTTGATACTACACAGTAGCGTGGTAACAGCATTGCAATGCGCATGCTACGTCTACGATGCTACGAATCTCTACAAATCTACTACGCCAATCGTAGCTTCAGATGCAGAGTTAGCGAACAAATTAAACGAGACAGATGTAAAAGAAAATGAAGCCAGCTTAGATGGGATCAATTATTCCATTAGTAGCGCAAACTGACAATGTTCCAATGCCGGATTTAGAGGTCTGGAGGCCTCGGGACAACAAAGGAGTGGAGGCCCCCTGAACCCAAATTGTTTTCCAAATAAAATGAAAAAGGTTTTCAGTCGAGTTTTCCAATAATTTATTGTGAAACCGAGTATAACGTAACGATATAACGTAACGATATAAATAATAATCTAAAACAAGAATTATCTGAAAGGAAAAGTTGTTTACTAGTGTTTACTAGTCTGAATTTGCTTTTTTTCCCGCAGTTTATTGTGGGGGCCCCTTTTTGTGGAGGCCCCGGGGCTGTAGCCCCGGTTGCCCTCCTCTAAACCCGGCCCTGGTATTGAATCTCAAGAAATATTTGAAAATATTGAGGCCATTCAATCATGTACTTGAAAAAGCGTCTATATAAACAACTAAGAGAATAAAGTAAAATTATTTTACCAAAAATTGTCTATGGATTAATATAAACAAGTTAAAAACAGCCAGCACTTTATTTTTTACGACCTGTAATGGTTGCCACGCAACCAAAGAGTTTTCAGCTGGGCGGGCCCCGCATCTCCACGCCCAATGAGGCTCGCGCGCGCCTCCAGCTGCTTCCTGCCGACCAACCAGCGAGCGCGACCGGATGCCCATGTTATGACACAGTGTCACTCCGCGACAGACACCGATACTAATTAGACTATTGAACACGCGTAGTCTTTATTGCTACTTAAATAGGGGTGGAATTGGCTTGGTCTTGTTGATACGACGATTGACGTGACGAGCTGTTATTGGTTGATGATGACACACCCTATATATTATAAGGGACACTTATACGCGAACTTCTTCATACTTTTATACTTATGTTGATTTAATTATGTCTTTGCATGATTTAATGGATTAATTAATATAAAAGTTAATAATTCGTTGGAGTTGGGTAAAATGGATCAAGTGTTTACACTTATAATTCACTTAAATATTAGGTAAACCGTTAGAACTATCCGCTTGGACCATGATTCCGCGAGTTGGTTAATACATTAAAGCGTCTGCCGCATTTTAGATTTAAAAAGTAGGTAGGTACACCCGAGCATTTTGCTCGAGCACCGAACTTGGGTTTGATTTGATATCATCAATTTACATACCCATCGCGCGGGATAATTTGTTTCACGTTGGTCATCGGGTCACACGGGGGGTTGTGAAACAAACAAACCCCACGCAAATAATTACGCAAACGATCGATCCATCTGAAACCAAACTTGGCTAAGCAATAAAACGAGACCATTACCTTTCACGATACCAATCCTGTTTTCTTAGTGACTTGTTGGCGGAAACTGTGTGCGTGTTGCCCTTAATAAAAGTAATATTTAGTATTTATCGTCGATCGCGATACGTGCTTACGACAGCATAACGCGTCCTTATAATTCCGGGTTTGACTCAGCCCAAGGTCAAAACGCTTCCGATAAAAATTTACATAGACATTAGTAAAGGCATAATGGAGTAAATAACAGTGAGCAATAAAGGTTTGAGTTCAAAAGTCAAAATACTATGAGACTACATCACATACATTGATCTGACTCCGAGGTAAGTAGCTTAAGCACTTGTGTTACGTATATCAGAAACAACAGTGGTATTACAAATATATACTTAAATATTGGATAATAACACCCAGACACAGAACAAACACAAGTATTCAATCACACGAATGTTTTTCCTGGGTAAGGGATCGAACCCACAACTCTTGGCGCATAGGGTAGGGTTACTACCAAATGCGCCATCGAGCCAGTCAAAAAATATACTATGTACTTATTTATATTACATAGCATCACGCCCGCAATCCCTAAAGGGGTAGACAAAGTTAAAGGGGCAGCAACCCCCTTTAACTACATTCAGCCAAAAATAAAACTGGGCTATGGAAAATTTTGAAGAAGTACTTAGTGACAAGTGGCTAGCTCGTTGTCTACACAATCACACACCCAAAAACCTTACCGATATACCTACCAATAGTCGCCTTTTACGACATGCTAGGCAAGGAATACAGTTGGCACATTCTTTTTATGGCCTAGACCAACATGGGATATGGGTTATTTCTATTAGTTTCATATGTTTTTTTCTATAACCTGTCTTTAAAAGATCAGTCATAGTAAGACTCGCTAGTAACTCTTTCCAACAGTAGGAGTTACAAAGGGATTTTTATAAATCATGTTGTATTTTTCACCAGGCAAGACCAAAATTGACCAGTCCTATTTTTGAGCAAAGCTTACGAAGCTATAATTTTCATTAAAATATATAAATAAGTAGGTAATTGTGCGTAATGAGAGAGGGAGAGCTAGATGAAATTTAAAAAGTGAATTAGGTATGAAATAATATATAAGGTCTTTTGTTTTTAGCCGATCTTCCGTAGGGTTTACCTGCACCTACCTTTTTCAGTCATTATTTAAGTAGGCTGACTTATGTGTTCCAGATGTCATATGTGGGATAAAAAAAAAATTACAAACCGACATTGGAAGATGTAATGGATTTTTAATTTTGTGTTTTTTCCGAGTCTAAAATTTATTAATTCCCTTTTGCAAACAATCAATTTAATTAGCCTTTTAAACAAGACTGATTTAAGCGACCACATTTAAGCGAATAGCGATCGTTTTTCAATTCTCACATTCGCAGAATAATAATCCAACGGCGCTAAATGTAGGTAAGCATTAGATTTACTGCTTTTGTCCTGTATTATAACACTGCAGCACTACTTAGTCAAATAGTAAATAAATTGTACCAAAGAGAAGGTAGCCAATGACTCCATTATGTGATTTAGACGGGCAATCAAATCACTCCATTACTTTCACCAAAATTGGCCCTATTTCATTTGACATTACGAAAGGCTCGAGGTCTAACTTAAAATGGAAATGCAATACCCTAATGACGGGGTATCATTATCCATTACAATAAAGGCGCGACATTGGTTTATATTACTTAACTAGCTGTGCCAGCGGTGTCACCCGCGTTTATGGTTAATTTTATAAAGACTAACACATTGCACACGCGACGGAAGCTTAAAAAATGGAGTAACTTCTCCCGTTTTCCCAACATTTCCCTTCACTACTCTGCTCCTAATGATTGTAGCGTGATAAAAAGTATACTATAACCTGCCCAGGAGTATGAATAATAATTGTACCAAGTTTCGTTAAAATCCGTCGAGTAGTTTTTGTTTCTATAAGGAACATACAGACAGACAGACAGACAAAAATTTTACTGATTGCATTTTTGGCATCAGTATCGATCACTAATCACCCCCTGATAGTTATTTTGAAAATATATTTCATGTACAGAATTGACCTCTCTACAGATTTATTATAAGTAGGTACATAGATTAGTGCTGTTTATGCTTTTGATAACATTTCTACACAGTGGCGTTACTATAGTCGCAGCAGTGACAAAATGCTACGGGCTCTTGCCCAAGAGGGGCCCCGGAGCCTCGTAAGCATGAGCCACCCCCCCTATGCTCTGGGCGTTGAAATAGAATACTGTCATAGGTTAAAGCCCCTAACCCATAAAATTGCTACGGGCCTTAAAAGGTTTCTATAGAAACCTAATTATTTTAGAAAGATAAGATATTCTACTTGTCTCATAGATAGAAGTAAGTATAGTTTGAAAATAATTAAAATCAGACAAAAGTCGAAGTCGAAATACTCTTTATTTATATAGGTTTGAAACAAACACTTATAAATCGTCAATTCAACAAGCAAATCAACCATCCAGCCAAACAGAATCTACCACCGGTTCGGAATGTTGTTTCTACCGAGAAGAAACCGGCAAGAAACTCGATAGTTACTCTTTTCAACAACATCTTTTACATAGTTTTATAGATCATATTTGCCTTTGAACCATGTCAAGTCGGCTTGTCAGACACCAAAATATAAACCACTAAATCAGGACGTGTGTTCCTGAAACCCGTTATCGTTAACACACATTTTTAAATAATAATATTACACAAGAACAACTTTTTACCTAATTACTATTCCCCTAATTTCAGTTAATTAACTACCAAATTTTTGATGATTTATTAACACTAGAAAAGTGTTACAAGGCGACGTTAAATAGGTTGTGAATTTTCTTAACTCTTATAAATTTCCTCGTAGAATTTACTAAAAAATATCAGGATTACAACAATCAACATCGTGTACTGGGCATACGACTTACGACTTGTTTACCAATTAGTTCAAGGATAAACGAATATAATAATCATAAAGTGGGTTACTTAAAAGCGATTGACCCAAAAAGCCATGGGTTTGTGAAAACACATACCATCACGCTTGTACTCCGACTCCGAGGGACCCTTAGCCGGTTTATTAGTCTAGCACGCGATGTCTCTTCGTTGCATGCAGACAGTTGCTTGCAGATAAGATCGTAAAGAGATTCATGTAGTCTGATTGTTATCTAATGTCGTCAATTTAATTTTAAAAAGTAATTCGCTTTATAATGTCAAATGGGTAGGTAAAATATAAATGTAAGACATATACATAAGGTTTATTTTTAGTTTATGTGAAACCACTTACTTACCAACTTACTTGACTCATATCACTAGTCAACATAATTATGATTTTTTTTGTAACAGAAACAATTTATTACTTTTTCTACTGATCAGTGCTAGCATTATACAATTCTGTTATAAACATTTTCCAATCAGGTCACATTTTTAAGTTATTGAACTACAAACATAAAAAGGCTTGCAATTTTAAACGATTTTTGTTGATTTATTTAACAGCATAAATATTATTAAAACGTAAACATAATACAAACGATTAATAGTCAGAATACTTAGATAATATTTCAATGTACTTCGGATTAAGTTTCTATTATGATTCTATGCAAAGATATGGCTAGTTAGACTTTACAATAATTTTTGCACACATTCGAAGCTGCGCCTATTATATGGACGAATTCTTTGTACCATTCTAATGCGAATATTTTGTGAGGTATTAATTTAGCAATATAATTTAGATTATGAATGTTGAAGAGGCGAGTAAGGTGTGTAAGGATCGTGCCATATGGCGTTCGGTTCTCTCTGCCTACCCCGCTAGGGAAGTGGCGTGAAGTTTAGTTAGTTAGTAATATAATTTACACTGTAAATCAGAAATTTAGGATTATTACTTTCCACAAAAGATGATAGATGTGTAAAATTAAGTGTTTATGAATTGATTGATGAATACTGAAGTCAGACCTTAAAGCCAATTTCAGAAACTTTGTTCTCAAATATCTCAAAAATGTGACCTGATGGGCAAATTTGGATAACTGAATTTAAATTAGCTGTTACTGATTTATCAAAAAAGCAATGAGTTGATTTTGTGAAAAAGAATTGTTAATTTGTGAATTATTTAAAGGGTTTTACTAAATGAGAATGTTTTTTTCTTACTTTCCTTAACAAAAGTTGATCAGCTGATTGGATATTTTTTATGAAAAGCAATTTTTCTAAAATCCTTAAAAATTGATACTAAGAATAATGAGTTAAATAAGAAAGTATGGCTATGTTTTATCGATTTAGGTACCACGCGAGCAAAGCCGCGGGCAGCGGGCCGCGGGCTGCAAGCCTTTTTATATAAATATAACCTTAATGTGGGATTACCTACACACGTGGAAATAATAAACAAAGTCTGTTTGTTGGCGAATGCTAATGAACTAAGGATACAGCGAAAATAGGGTCACAGAAAACCATTGCTTTTTTTGATGCGGGGACGGCATCGTTTGTGGGACTCTCAGAGAGATCTGCAATTCGAAGACTCCCTTTCCGGCCATGACGAAGTTTGCCAAACGAATTGACGTACCTACTTACTTTATATGTAATAGTAAAATGTAGGTAAGTTATTCGTAAGAGATGTTTATTATGTAATTACATTATTAATTTAATTTCAATGTTATGTAAATGTTCTGTATACAACGGGTAGCATAAATAGCTTCCTTATTCCCATGAATTAAGATGCATTTCATGACGGCTGCCCTATTGGACAGATATCATCAAACAACACTGTGACCAGCCACCTGAACATTTTCTTGTACCTGACGTAAACAATAAAAATAAGGACGCACGAGATCTCGTGACCAGGTGGCGTGTGCCACTACAACACTCCACCGACTAACACTTAGTGCCTCAGAATAGAGTTCAAATTGCAACGAACAATCACCGAAACGTGGAATATATTATCGTTGAGACTTTTTAGGTAGTTCGGTTCCTAGAAGCCCTGGCGAGTCTAGAAATGTCGTTTATCATATTTGCCCCACTTTAATGGTAGGGTTTCTGTATTAAGTGATTTCGCGTTATATTTGCTCACCACGCATAATACGACTGTACCTTCTAATTGTTGTACAATAGCGAAATACTCATTAGCATAATTTCTAGGTTAGGAAAATGGTTCGGCCGTTGTTTGCTAATAGTGTACCTAGGGTAGGTACCACTAATGATTAATTAGCAATGAACCTAAGTAAATGTATGTAGGGCATACATAATGTGGATTCTGTAAAATATGGGTGTTTTAATAGGAAATTTGTAAGGTAGTAATTGCCTTGAAACTGGGTTTTAGCTAGATGGTTAAAGGAGGTAAAAAAATTATAATTTGAGGGCTTGTCTTATTTTATTCCAAGTAAAAAAAAATAAAAAAATCATAGATATCTACGCCTCCGTTACATCATTTGTAACGGTTTTCTTCTTTTTTTTCTTCCTAGGAACATCTAAAACTTCCTCTATAACGTTATCAACGTTTACATCCAGTTTGTCCTCTTGTTTTGATTTATTTTTCTTATTTTTAGAAGGTTCTACGCTATCAGCTTCCATGTCTACGAGTAATTCAGGTTCCGTTTCATTAAGTTCTTTGTTTTTATCTTTTTTCTTCTTTTTCTTTTTAGGAGCGTCAGAATTATCTCCACTCAATTTCATGGGCACTTCTTCGGGGATGTTGCTAGACTCATTAACGGCAGACGGATCATCATTGTTTTTATCTTTTTTCTTCTTTTTCTTTTTCGTAGTTACACCATCTTCCGTATCAATATTTTCTTTTTGATTTTCTTCAACAACGTCACCCTCAGTGTGTTTATTTTTCTTTTTCTTCTTTTTAACAGGCTCAACATCCTTAGAATCCATGTCTTCAAGATCAGCTGTTCTTTTCGTACTTTTAGCCTCGCTTTCTTCAGCATCATGCACCTCATTATCGTTGCCTTTTGCAGACCTTTCTTTCGCATTATTCTGACACTTCTCCAGATCTTTCTGATCCCTGTCTAGGACGGCTAAGAAGAATCCTGTAGTAAGATCTGTCTCTGGTTTAGCGTACAAACACCGGGTGCCCATACTGCCATACATACCGGAACCGAAATTATTCCACTGACCTTTCAGTAGCTCCTTGACATCTTGCACCCTCCACTTGGCCCGGGAAGTCTTCACAACGTTGGTGATAACACGTTCGTTTTCTTCAGGGAAAAGGGAGCAAGTGCTGTAGACTATTCTCTTCGCTTTGGGGAAAGCATTCATGGCATGTTTTAAGAATTTCTCTTGCAGCGATGTTAATTTAGCCAGACGAGTAGCTTCTATATAGTTGTGGACGCAAAGTTCCATACCTAGAACAAATTAATGTAAATTTTAGACGTAAAATAAAAATGTTCATAGTGCCTACAGACATCGTTCATATATCATATTATAGACATTCTGTAAAGTAAATGTCGATTGTCAGGCGCAGTTCTTAATACTGCATATATTATGTATTCGTCCACTGAATACGTGAGTCAGTAAGAAAAAGTATAATTCTAGATAACTTAGGCTACAGATTCAGTAAAGCCATCAGAATTTGGACGATTTTATCAGAAGACCAATGAATTATACCTACATGCGATCATCGCGAAACTGGGTAAAAACATAACTAAATAAAATATATAATATCACTATATTGTACAATGCGAAGAATCAAAGATCAATTAATTGCCATGCCACATGTAAACACGTACAGGTCAATTGGTAGGTACCCTAGAATAGTACCTACATGTGGCGGCTGGTAAGCGTATAAAGAGGTTTTTATGTCAACTTTTTTGAGCATACACTAAAGCGGTGTTAGTTATTTTATTGATGTAATCTACTGCAGACATCGGGGTCAAGATTTGTGCGTAATTTATACAATACTACACGAAAAATACTGGTGAGAATCTGACTAGATAAATAATGATGTACCTGGCCTAGTATAACGGCGATAATTTAAGCAAGACATATATTCTTATGTTTGGAACAAATAGAATATCAATAGACGTATTCGGTATCATTTTATTGAATGGCCGATTTTGTAATACATATGATATATAGCAGAAATGAACAGTAAGATAGATACAGAAAAAAAATACACCAATTTAAAACGGCATTCAAAAATGTGAATTTAATTTTGCCGTAATACGAGTATATAGATGGCCTTTATTCAGTTTTTGTTTTATCCATACGCATTTGTATCCATGAAAATAAAATCGAAACCTATATTCAGAATGATTTGTTATATTTTCGTTTAAATAAGTTCCCTTACAATAAAAAATAAAAATAGCAAACAAGAAGTAATGATATTGTAAAACCTGCTGCGAATCAAAAAGTACTTAAAGTCCATCATGATCATTACCTGATCCTGAACAACTAGGGTCCAGAAGGATATACTCCACTTCATCTAAGTCACCCCTCTTAATCTCCAGAGCGTCCTTGTGGAGCGTCTCCACACACTTCGAGTCGGTTTTCTCGACGAAGTCACATAGAGTTTGGTATCGCTTCTCATTTCTTTCCACTGCGTACACTCGACCCTGAGGAAAACATAATCGCTACAATAAGGTGTACTGATCAGATATTCATTCTAATTTTTTTTTTTAAATAGGCATCATTTATTTATACTAGCAGTGAGCATATAAACTAGTTTTCCAATAAATGAATTAGTAAACTATAAAAATATTAAAACAGAATGACTACCGGATAAAGTTTTGAGCTATTGTTGCAACTGTCTCTAACACGTACCTAATGTTAAGTGAATTTTCTTGATTAAGATGATATCCAGATAAGACATTCTGTACTGCGTGAATAACGGAGACAACTTGGTATTATATTTTAGATAAATAACATACAGTGCAATGTGGAAGGGATTATAAATATTAGCCATCTATACATCTATAGAAAAATAAACCATTAAAAAGGGGGATACCTTAAGTTAATGATAAATCTGGTAGGCAGATAAGCGCAATAGCTGATCAGAATCTGCTTGCATTGCTTGCTTATCCAATAAAGGCTCACCTGATTCCTCATGAAGGCAGCCAGCTGGGTGGTCTTCATGCCGGGCGCGGCGCACATGTCCAACGCCACGCTGCCGGCAGGGGGCGCCAGCAGATGCACTGCCAGGGTCGTAGCCTATGCACATATGTGGATAATTCAATAAAATAAATACAAATAAGTAGTGACAAGTGGCTTGCTCGTTGCCCACACAATCACACACCCTAAACCCGATATACCTACCATTAGTCGCCTTTACGACATGCTAGGCAAGGAATACACTTGGCACATAATTTTTAAGTCCCATACAAACATGGAACTAATATGTACATTTATGGTACAAATACAAATGGGCATTGGATCATTTAATTACGTTTTCAAATATACCCGTCATATCGTCGATGCGCGTATAATACCGCGTAACTAATACTTGATCATATGAGATACTTCGAATGGAATGGATGTGCTTAGGCTATGAACAACAATTTTAGTTTTAAGTCTAGTTTTAACTTTTACGATATTTAAAACGTCATTAAGAAAACATTTCATTTCACACACATCGTGTAAGTAGGTACATATTAATGACTGGTTCATTTGTTTAACGCATAATACCTATCTACTTACTCAATTTCACAATATTTATTACAACACTCCTACAATATTTATTAAAGGTCATATATCGGCTGAGATATTAAAAAAATGTTTACCCCAAAAGTGACGATTCTTTCAAAAAGAATCGGCAAAAAATTTAAGGCTGCTTCATAACATTTTTAACTCGAGAAATATATTAAGTATCATGTTTTGCACAGCATAACTTTTAAGTCAGGAGTCCTGAACAAGCTTAACTTTGACATCGGGTTAATTACACCTAGCTAGCGATTAACCACACGGAAAGTAAAACCTAGGTAAGTTTCGCAGTTTTCGAGTAGGTACAGTGTTAAGTCTACCGACCTTATCCTGCAAGATGATCTTGTGTTCCAAGTACAACTCGTGCTCATGAAGTTTTGTTCCTGATGAGAACACGAAGACAGTCTTGACGTGGTAGTCCTGGGTGAAGTCATATTCAGTGAGCTGCTGGATCTGCTGAAGATAGTCGTCGTAGGAGCCCGAGGTGCAGCGGATAAAGCGGTACCCCTCGTCTTGGAAGGCGCGGATGGCGTCAGAGGTCGTCAACAAGTTTGTGTTGACCCGCACGTATCGCGGCCTGCGGACCGCTGAGGGTTGCGAAGATGGATAAGTGTAGTTAGTGAGGGTTCACTTCTGGAGTAAGTACTTTGCTTGGTTTATATCTATACATACCTAGGTAGGTTTAGGTATAGATATTTTGCTGTTTTAGCATGTGCAAGTAGATACATGCACATGTTAAAACAATGGGAATACATACATATATAACATCACGCCCATAATGCCTGAAGGGATAGGCAGAGTTAAAGGGGCAGCAAGCCCCTTAAACCACATTCAGCCAAAAATAAAACTGTGCTGAGTTAGATGGAAAATTGTGAAAAAGTAGCGATAGCTAGCTCGTCGCCTACACAATCACATACCCAAAACCCGATATACCATTAGTCCCCTTTTACGACATGCTAGGCAACAACCACAGTTGGCACATTATTTTTAAGTCCCAGACCAACATGGGACAATGGGCTGGGTCAGATGGAATTTTTTTAAAAAGTAGGTAATGACAAGTGGCTACTTAGTAGCTCTTCGCCTACACAATCACATACCCAAAACCCCATATTCCATTAGTCGCCTTATACGACATGCTAGACAAGAAACACAGTTGGCACATTATTTTTAAGTCCCAGACCAACATGGGAATGGGAACAGAAAAAATATATTGTTTTACCTTAATCTTGGTTCCACAGAACAAAATTTTTTTCTTTTTAATAATTTAAATATATCATTAATTATAAAGTACCTACCGTAAATAACCACTATAGGTATTTTATACCTATAGTGGTATTATACACTATAGGTATAATATGTAAACGTTTGTTCAATATGTGCATTATAAGGTCATAGCTGCCTTTTTAAAGTACCAAACCTATGTCTTTTTTTCAGCATTGAACCCATGCCTACGATACTGCTACACTCGGTCATCTAGAATTTTTTTTTTTATTGCTATGTAGTTTTTGTAAATGCAACATAGATATATAGATGGGTAAAATACAAATAATTTTGTAAATTGGGGAGGGCAAAGGGTGATAATACCACTATAGTAAAATGTTAGGCAATGTGATTAGCCTTAATGAGTTTACATTTCATGGTCAGTGAAATATTGCAGTAAGAAACACAACAGAAGAAACTAAGGTTGAGTTTCACTATATATCTTAAGCTGTCAATGCCAATGCCAATTCATTTGCTAAATAATAATAATAAATTCTCCAGACTGACACACCAATTCCCTAGTTCTAAACTAAGCTATAAGCATGTCCTTTAGCGGGATTCGAACCCGCGGTTTCGTGGTCAGGGTCTCTGACCACTTGACCAATGGGCCTGTCAACATGTTTTTCAATATCAGAATCTGACGAATATAGACCTAATTTACTCTCTCACTTAAGCTTTATAGCATGCATTTGTGAATTACAGCATTATATTATTTAATAAAGCATTATTTTGATTAAAAGTGCTATTCAGGCTAAATATCTACAAATAATAACCATAAACTCCTAGCCTAGTATTTAGGGTTCCGTACCCAAAGGCTAAAACCAGGACCCTATTACTAAAACTCCGCTGTTCATCTATCTGTCTGCCCACCTGTCTGTCACCAGGCTGTATCTCATGAACTGTGATAGCTAGACAGTTGAAATTTTCACAAATGATGTATTTCTGTTGCCCCTATAACTACAAATACTATATATTTTTTTGCTGTTTTTTGCTTGATATTAATAATGCCAACAGGTGGACACTTGAAATATGTACAGAATATTTAATTGTATATTACTTTAAGAATAAATTAAAATAAAACAAATATTCAAGGGGGGCTCCCATACAACCAATGTGATTTTAGTGGCGTTTTTTGGCTTGATATAACAGCAACAATAGACACTTGCAATATTCACAGAATATTAAGCTGGTTAGTGTCTAAATGTTGTAAAGGTATGGAACCCTTCATGCGCGAGTCCAACTCACACTTGGCCAGTTTCTCAAATGTACCAAATAAAAATCAAATCCTACACAAATGGATTGATCAATGAAACCATCAAATTGTGATTAAATTAATTAACTTTATTCTCATTCTAAAAGTTATTAGTTTATTTTTCTGAAAATAGAAGCACACCAAAAGAACATTTTCGGATAGATAATACTGAGCTATGATTGGTGGAAATGGAATGTACTGTTAATCCTGTTTTAAATTTAAGCTGCTCTTCTCAGCCTCCGAAGGGAGCGGCTGGTAAGAGTGTTGGTCTATTTCATTGCCATGCTCATCATACTCCTTTTCGTGGTAAGCTTTGTATGCATATACACATATAATTACATTTACAACTACAACGGCCGCCACAACTGACCACGCTGTCACAAGAAAGTTATCTACAGGATAATATTCAGTCAAAATGTGTTTCACTGCAAAGAATGCCACAAAGGGAAGTGTGAACATAGCAATACTGAACACAAATAGGTTAGCCAGCACCAATGCCGTCCGCTGTGTGTCAGTAGACATCAATGGCCCCTGATCAGTCTCTGCCATTGTAGATGCTTATTTTATTGAGGTATTAAACCTGAAAAAGAAATAAAAAAAGTGATATTACCTTCAGTCTTCAAGTCGTCTGGGTGATCACTAGCATACTTCTCGAACTGGTCTTTGTAAGACAATATGGTCTGTTCCGGTTTGCTTTTGCCAGGAAGAGACTTTTTGCCAAATAGTAGTTCTGCTGTCAGTACTTTTGCTAGCCATGGGTCTAATCGAGATTCTTTCTCTACTAAACTACAGGATTCGAATATTTTATCAATGTCGGCTGCATGTTTGATAGTCTCTGTTATAAGTGCATAAAGCACATTGGTTCGCTGCAAAATGTACAATATATATTGTAACCCTAGTTCCGCAAAACATGTTTAAACGTTTTATTGCATATTAAGACGTGTATTAAAGGCGTAAAATAAGCAGATGTAAATAAATACTCACAAAGTGACGAAGTTTGTCGTCGTACAACAAAGTTTTAACGCTACCGCCTTCAGTAGATACTTTCTTAAAAATATTTGCTGCAACTTTGTAGTGTCTTGGAACCTTTACAGAATGTTCGAACATTTTAAATTTCGCAATTCGTCAACAAAAAACATTTCATGGTTTAAACGACTCGTCGCTCTATTACTCAACGTCAATCACGAGACAAATGTCAAATTGGATAATTTTAGGTTAAAATGCGTTCACACGCAATCCATCATTATCTATGTACCAATTGAAATAATTGTTATTAAGTTTCCGAAACGTTATTTACGTAGGAATTAACAAGAAAAAAAATGTTAAATCATTTTAATAACCGAATTGTATATATGTACCGTTATTAATTAACATTAGAAACAATTATTGTCATCATCTTCCTAGCGTTATGTCCTTGGTTAAGAGGCGCGTGTCCTTACCATTGAGCTACCACCGCTCCTTTTTAATTATTGTACATAGTTTATTTGTCGATAATACTTATTTTTACTAAAATGTTGGACTACTAAGATATTGAAAATTTAATGTTATATGTCTAATTATTATTATTAGTGACATTTCATTTCATATTATTTTGATTATCAATAAAAATAAAAATATCCCGAAACATTAAGAAATAAATTCAATTAATGATAAAAAATATCAAATTAAGAACACATCCATCTCTAATATAAAAAAAAATTGTTCCGAGCAAGTGAAAAAATCAAAAGACCATAAACAATTTGCTTTTAGCAGTAGTTTGTTGCACGTAATCTTTATTTACAATTTCACAAACATATTTCAGTGATTTCTGTTCATTAGTGATATTGTAATTAAATTATGTAAACGCTGTATGTGCAGGTAATAAAATACTCACGTCGATGTTTTTCAACATTGTTTGTGTAATGTCGTTGACAGTTCTTGAGGGCGATTTGCTTCTCGTAAATACCAGGAAATGCTATGATTCAACGCTGCAGTGGTCAAAAACAGTGACTAATCAGTGCTGGACAATGTTTTCAGTTGGTGACAGCGACCCCGTCGCTGTGGACTCGACTTATCAGTGAAAGGTCAACGAAAGATGGTGCGGGGGTAATTTGTGAATTTTGACGGGGAAATATCAAAACAATGGTTCCTGCACCGAGTAGTCCGTGTACGTGGGACTACTGGACGTCCTCTCAGTCCGACTGCGTGGATCTGACGTGCCTCATGCCCAACTCTATTTTCATTCCTTTGAGAGTGAGCTGGGATGCGACTCTTCACGATGTCAAGGAGGTTAGTGGTCTTCGAATGTGGCCAGTGACTCACACACCATGCTCACACATCTTTCCTTTTCTCCACCAAATTTAAAGTAGGTCAAATGATTGAATATGTTTACAGAGATAGCACAGCTTTAGAAAGTAGACCATATTGTTTACAATGTATTTGTGGAATAGTTATCCTTGATAAGTGATAGATGGGTTGAGGTGTAGGTATTATTATTTACACAATATTGAAATTATTTAATCTTTAAATTCTAATTACATATTTCACTTATGATAATATTAAAAATATCTTTATTTGAAATGTAAAACACATATTTTATAAGAGGAATTTAGTTTATTTGACCTTGCCACCTCTTCTTTATTTGAATTGCATTTTGCTAAATTGTATTTACTAATTGGATGAGGCTCAATAATTTGTATTCACTATTCTTAGATTTAAGTAGATAATAGCTGTATAATAATGATCAATCAAAACAGACATTCAATAATATGTTACATAGTTTCATTGTTGTTATCTGGATGGTACATATTATGTTACACAAACAATATGTTGTTATCCTATGATTTTGGTATACTATACATTTTTTCGAATATTTATTTCAGGACTTATGGGACAGAGCAGGGAGCTATCCCCTCTTCGGGATGCTCCATGAGATGTCTAGTTATGTGTTCCAATTTGTCAATTCACTTGCTGCACCGGAAGATGTAGATGACGAAAACAAACGTCTTAGAGACATTAAGCCAGTATGTGGAGTGTTAATGATTATAGAGCGCTCTGTAAAACGGCCTGGGGAACAGTTATTGAATACACAAATTAGTAATTTGATTGGAAAAGGTGCGTACACACATAAATAAATGGAACTATAAGTAATATTGCTAAATGTCAAGTTCATACATATGAATGTTATGAAGCAGTCTTATCTTTGTTTGTTTGATCAATGATAACTTTAATACCCATACAGTGTTTTTGATGAATACTAACTCCATATTATGCTACTTTTAAATAAGTTTGTGCATATTCAAGTGCAAAACACAGAATTTTTTCATAATAATTTTATTGCACTACACTCAGTGTTAAATTTTATAATTTTGTAATGTTATTAAAAGTATAAGTTATAAAAAATTATTACCAAACTTTCATTTCAGGTTTAAATGAATTTGAGAGTTTAAGAAGTTCAGAAGTAAATGACTTTCGTAAACAAATGCGGTATCTTGCCGAAGAGAGCCTAATGAAACGGATACAGAGCACATGGTTGGACCGGCTGAGATATCAGTGTCCCCCACGGCTGGCCGATCAGCCGGTGCCCACCACACTTAAGAGTCATCTAAATAAGAATTGCTTCATACTTGTTACGAAATTCGCCAATTCTGAGGTATGTTACTGTAAATGTTTCTGTGAAGTTTCTTGTAACTAAATAAAATACGAGTGATAGCAATCTCTTTTAAAAAAAATATTTTTTTTAGTGTTCGGTGTTCTTTTTGTTTTACAGTTATGTTATGTTAATAAAACATTATGATTCAATGGTCGACTGACCAGGGTTCGCATTCGGTAGTGACCCTGTCCTATGCGCCAAGAGATGTGGGTTAAATTCCCACCTAGGATAAACATTTGTGTGATGAATACTTGGGTTTATTCTGTGTCTGTGTGTTAATATGTAATGATATTAACATTTAAATATATATTTGTAATACCACTGTTGATTATGAAATTGTATGAAAATGTATGTGACGATGTTGGATATAGGTATTTATTTTTTGGTATCTTACAGTAGCTAAAAGTAGTTCACTACACTAGCCCAACCAAACAACCAATAAAGTCCATATTAACTATACAATAGAGATAGAGAGATCTTCCAATAACAAAATATACAATTTACTATCAAATATAATAAATATAGAGATATATAATAGATAGATTAAATAAAATAAAAAAAACAGATAAATAGGGAGATTTATTCATAATGTAATTACAATTAATCATAATTACTCATCTAAATTAGATGCTTCCTCATTGTTTTCATCTTCTGCTTCCTCTTCATCCTTTTCGCCTTCTTCTAGCCACTGTGCCATTAGTTCCTTGGCTTCAAGCCTAGAATAAGGAAAAATACAATAAATCTAAGGACTTTATCATTCCAGTAAGTTTTACATCAAAAAAGACTTAGTTACTTTGTCTGCATCCTCTATTACTCCGCCTAATGGATGCGGCTCTGACTCCAATCGAAGAAACAGTTACTTCAGAATCAACCCACCTTTCTTCTGGACTGACCACTCCTTTGTTGAGCCGCTTCAGCGCCGGCAGGGCGGCCAGCACTTCAATCCTGAGCTCGGGGTCGTCTTCCTCGGACCCTCCGCCTTCCTCCTCGCCCGTCCCTCCCATGTATGGGCAACCTTTTATCACCAATGTTTCCAATGCAGGCAGTACCTGCAATTATAAACTGATATTCAATGACGACATTTCCTAATACACATGTTGTATAGGACAACGTAAGATGTTGATGACATACCATAGGGAAGAGAGGAAAATAAAAAATCCGACTTCCAGGTGAATTGAGGTTCACCAAATTCTACCAGGAAACCCTAGTAGAATTTGGATTTTAAAATCATAAATTTAAAATAATGGTATTTTTGTTGCAAGATGTTACTTAACTACAGTGGGGCCTAGCGCCACATTCAAAAGACCTTTCAATGTCACATTCCTTCGTCTATCGCTATGGCAAACCATCTGATCTAAACCTACAAGGAGAAACAATATAAAACAAATAACCCGTAATCGTTTGACTTGTCTCAACGTAGCCACTTTGCAATTTCGTAAATTGACGTACTGTAGTTTCTTGAGACCAGCATCAAAACCATTCAGCAGTTTTATCGGGTTATAACGCACATGTAAAATTCTCAGATTGACCAGTCTCTCTAAGCCATCAAGAGAAGCGATCTTATTGCCAGCTAGATACAAGCTGTCCAGGTTTGGGTAGTCGAAGTCGGAGATGTCCCTTATCAGGTTGTAGCGAAAGTCGAGACATTTGATTTGCGGCATTCTATTATTGAAGAACACTCTGTTTATCTTGTTGTAGCCGACTTCAAGCGTGCATAGCTCCGGTTGGTAAACGTCTTGAACTGTATTTATCTTGTTATTGTTCATGATCATCACTTGGAGATATTTCATTTTCCTGAGGGCGGCGGATTGAAGGGCGTTTTTGTCTGCGTGAATGAGGACTAGGTAGGGGAGTGCGGTGATCGCTTGTAGAGCGTCCAGTTCCAGGTTGTTGTTAGACACGTCTAGGAATTGCAGGTGTCTGAAGCATTTTATCGCCGATATATCAGTTAGGCTCATACCCGTGCACGCTGCTTTTAAGTAGGTGTATCTGTTAATGAAATGTCCGTAATTAATTTGTGATAGTTACTATGAAAATGTTGTAAAGATTGTCTATGTAATTGTTGAGGTTTCTATTTGATATTAGCTGCTTGTATATTCTACCTACATGCCGGTAACGTATTTGATAAATACTTACACATATCATCACACAGTTAGCTCCATAAATTCTTCAATAAAATTGGGTTTAATGGAAAATTTTGAAAAGTAGTAATCTATACTTATAATAAATCTGTAGAGAGGTCAATTCTGTACATGAAATATATTTTCAAAATAACTATCAGGGGGTGATTAGTGATGGATACTGATACCAAAAATGCAATCAGTAAAATTTTTGTCTGTCTGTCTGTCTGTCTGTCTGTCTGTATGTTCCTTATAGAAACAAAAACTACTCGACGGATTTTAACGAAACTTGGTACAATTATTCTTCATACTTCTCTCTGCCTACCCCGCTAGGGAAGTGGCGTGAAGTTTAGTTAGTTAGTTTAGTTTTATTCTTCATACTCCTGGGCAGGTTATAGTATACTTTTTATCACGCTACAATAATTAGGAGCAGAGTAGTGAAGGGAAATGTTGGGAAAACGGGAGAAGTTACTCCATTTTTTAAGCTTCCGTCGCGTGTGCACCCTTAATGATTAAAGTTAAATAGAAATCATGTATGACGGAATTAGTCTTTATAAAATTAACCATAAACGCGGGTGACACCGCTGGCACAGCTAGTAGATAATAAATGCTAAGAAACTAGCTTCAAACTAGCACACCTTTAGCGTAATCCAAAGTAAATATCTAAGAAACACGGAGAAACATGCTTAAATATATGAGACGTTACTAATGACCGTTGTATGCACGTTTTTCCTAACGGGATTCGAAGCCGTCTTTACATTTGGTTTGATTTCATTATCAGGGGCTACCAATAGACGCAATCTGCATTATCTATAGTTATATATGTAATATAATATAATATAATTTGTACAGGATACAGTTTAAGTGACCATAAATATAATTTATTTAACTAGCTCAAAGCAATTAAATTTGTATGTCTGTATAACAAAATGGTAAAAATGCAAATTTATTCTATCGTCTCTAAAACTTACTGACAACAGTATGTCTTACCATTCACAATCAGTCAGTAAATAAATTTAATTTAAACCAACCTCATGAATGGGTGACGTATCTTGTTTTGTTATTTGCATTTAAATATAACTATAATGGAAATATTTTCCTTAATTATTTTCGTTTACAAATCTGTTATAAAATTAAAAATGGCAAGGTTGTAGTATTCGTAACATTTCATTAATAATTATTTTCCTTTTATTTCATGCAATTTGTTATCAAGTTTTGCGGTTCTCTTATGTATTACAGTGCATTATACAGTGTCATACAAACTGTTGGGTTTTCGCAGACATTATTTATCCTAACAGAATTATTATCTATACCAATATTATGAATCGTTGAAGAGGCGAGTGAGGTGTGTAAGGATCGTGCCATATGGCGTTCGGTTCTCTCTGCCTACCCCGCTAGGGAGGTGGCGTGAAGTTTAGTTAGTTAATTAGTTATTATTTTTAATATTATAAAGAGGAAAGATTTGTTTGTTTGTTTTTATCGAATAGGCTCTGAAACTACTGGACCGATTTTAATATTTTTTTCACTAATAGAAAGTTACTTTATCAGCGATTAACATAGGTTATATTTTATCTATTCCCACGGGAACGGGAACTACGCGGGTGTAACCGCGGGGCGCTGCTAGTTCTTTTGATAAAACACTGGGCAGTCCTATATTAAATATGCATAATATAGATATGTATATATTTACATGTACCTAGATACATACCATCACATGTTTAAACCTCGAAGGGGTAGGCACAGTCCAAACATACCTCAATACACTTCTACACATCCAAGACGTATGTACGTACAGACATTATCTCGTAAATATTTTGCATTCGAACTCACGGCCATTGGTTTCGCAGCCGAGGTCTTTAATCCTAGACTAAATTGACCAAGTATGACCTACCCATCGCCCTCAGCAGTGACCCCGAGCAAGCTGAGCCTCACGCTCACTTCGGCCCTCTTTAGCCTCCTCTCGGTGTAGACGATCCTCTTCTCCTCCTCCTCTACGATACCCTCGCCCAGCTGCTCATATATGCCGTGCAAGGCCTCCCCTAGGTCTTCCGCCTCAGTAGCCTCAGTAGCCTCAGGATCGGTCCCCTCAACCACATCTTCTTCAGCATGCTTCGATGCGAGATTGAAACGCGATTTCAACATTCTGAGCTGTATTATACTTTGACATGTGACATGCTTGGCAGTTGAAATATGTCAACATTTTTTTTGTGGTTAGAATGTCTATTGGATATTTTATAAAGGAGGACAAGTTCAAAAGCTTTGTTGGTTTATTTTTAACCAACTTCAAAAAAGGAGGCGGTTCTCAATTCGTCTGTATGTATAATATATTTTTTTTATTTTTTTATTTTGAATAGTTGGTTTATCAGGAAATTATGATATAGCGTTTTTCTTAAACTATTAATGTTGTTTCCTTGTACTCGAACAAGGTCACCTAAACTCGCCAGATATAGAAATCTGAAATTCCTAACTCGAAACCAAGCGCATTTAGCTTGAAGTTTCAAAGCCTCTTAATATACTCAAATCTCTATAGAGTAAAATATAGCACAGTTCATATATCGAGATTGTCATGTATTACCATAGATTAGTGAACTAACTAGAAACAGAAAAAATGTTGCTGTGGTATGTTCCACAAGCTTAGTTATGTACTTCTACTAGCTTTTGACCAGGGATCGGCAACCTTTTCTCACTGCATAGCCGAAAACCACAATTCATAAAATTGCTTAAATAGCCAAATGTATTGGTGACCCTAAATACATACATACATAATCATTACGCCCGTAATCCCCGAAGGGGTAGGCAGAGTAAAAGGGGCAGCTAGCCCCTTTAATCATATTCAGCCGAAAAATAAAACTGGGCTGGGTTAGATAGATTATTGTGAAAAAGTAGTGATAAGTGGCTAGCTCGTCGCCTGCACAATCACACACCCAAAACCCGATATACCATTAGTCGCCTTTTACTACATGTTAGGCAGGGGACACAGTTTTCACATTATTTTTCAGTCACATACCAATGCAATAATGGTCGTTGGGAGAGCTTTAAATGATGAGACTGACTGCGATCCAAAAACCTGTTTAATAGTATTACATGCACTTATATACTATGGGAGGAAGTGAGTGTGCGTGTAAACAGATATAGGTTGTGCGCACACTACACCAACATGGGACGGTCAACCTAAATGTAATGTACCTATGTACCGTTCCAGTTCTCGTCATCGCTATGCGTGCCGATCACCCGCACACCGCAACAACACATCGAGATCATCCTGCGCAAGCAGGCCAACTCTCTGAACATGCGCGGCGAGCACCCGAACAACTATGTGCTGAAGGTCTGCGGCCGCGAGGAGTACCTCTTCGGCGACCACCCGCTGATACAGTTCCAGTACGTGCAGGAGATGCTGTCTCGGGATCTGGTGCCACAAGTGATGACCGTCAGCGTGGATAAGCTGCAGTTTCTGAGTGAGTCGGTGACGTCACGTTGTTTTGTTTAGTCGCTTGCATGTAATAAGAATTTAAATTGAATTACATAGATCTATTTTTGGCTGAATGTGGTTGAAGGGGCATGCTGCCCCTTTGACTCTGCTTACCCCTTCGGGGATTATGGGCGTGAAGTTATGTATGTATGTACATAGATCTATTTTAAATAGGCAGAAGTAGGAAGAAAATAATTTGTGAGTCCTTGTCATTTTAGGCCCCATTTTAACCGATAAAAGGAGAGAAATTAAAAAGGAGGAGGTCCTCAATTCGGCTGATTTTTTTTTTAAAGTGAAATGTATGCATTTGTGATATATTTACGTTTTGTGGCAATGAGGATTTTTTGAATCAAAACATCCAAATGATGGCGTAACTGCGACTTGCGGTCTTGTCACCCTCCTCATTGGTTTGTTGTCAGCAAACTGACATGCTGTCAACAAGGAGCCAATAGTGACAGTGATAAGACTACGATCAGACTCCCTCGTGCCATCTGGCGGTATTTGTATTTTTGAAAACCCTCATTGACCAAATATTTTAACACTTAACCCCACAAAAAACTACTTTTACAAAAAAACTTATGAAGTAGCTGGACATATGAACTACTTATAAGATAAGTAGTTTTACCTAGCCTTTTTTAAATGTAAGAAACCAAGCTATAAATGTTTTTCATAAAGCATTCGTCTTACAGCTGACCCCCAACACTATTACATACCCGAACGGCCGCGGCTTACCTCTGAACACTCGAACACGATGCGGAAACGGAAGTACGAGTCCTCGTGGCACTTGAAGAAGAACTACTCGTGTACCGTGCTCAGTGTGGGCGGTCTCAACGTCGACCCCGGCAGAGTAGTAGAGGTGAGTTGGAAAGAGCCTTGTAATAAAATAAATCACACGCACCTGCATGCACACACAGAGAAAGAACCACATACACACACACACACACACACACACACACCCTATATTGATTTCATTTGAAAATATTATATTTTCTTTTTTCTTTTTCTACAATAAATACCTGCGGACGACATCTTTTTTTTATATTTAACCTTTTTTGTTCCAAATAAAATATCTTAGTTTAATTTTTATAACGTAAAAAGTTATCAACACGATTTTCAGTCTCATAACGTCCGCTGGAACATATTATTGATTAACTCATATACTAACACATAAAAAAAAAAATCGGTTCTCTGCCTACCTGTTTAAATCTCTGTTTTTAACTAGCCTATTGCTTGGTGGTTTCATCTATCCTCTTGTATCCAGGTCATATGCCAAGCGGGCATCTTCCACGGCGGCAAGGCGCTGTGCGAGGCGCAGAAGACGGTCGCGGCGCCCGTATCCCGCGAGGGCGTCGCCCAGTGGGACCAGGAGCTCCGGTTCCCCATTAAAGTGTTCAACATGCCCCGGATGGCGAGGCTCTGCTTCGGCATCTATGAGATCATCAAGGTGAAGAGCAAGAAGCGGGGGAAGGATGCGAGTAAAGTGAGTATTCGGTATTCAGTAAATTTATTTGGTCACTACTCAAAACAACATTGCTATTATATTGAAAGACAAATGCTAGGTGGGATAAACGACAGCGGACGCAGGCACTAGCCAGCCTGTATAATGTACTGATCTTGTGTAGTACTTGAATCTTTACGATAGAGATTATTTTCCTTGACTAATCCGGGATTTCAGGATTTCTATTTTCTTTGGTGAGCTAATACGAATCCCAAGGATGTGTGTCGGCCTCCATTCAACTGCGTAAAGAGCATTAGACGGCAAAAACTGACTCGTGCCTTTCTTTTAGGATTCCATTAACAAATTGGCGTGGGCGAACACAATGATATTTGACTACAAGGAGCAGCTACGAACGGACGGCATGACGCTGTTCATGTCCACGCACGTGGCGGACGAGACGCAGGGCGACGACCAGCTGCTGCACCCGCTGGGCACCGTGCTGTCCAGCCCCAACACCGACTCGTGCGCCGAGCTGCAAGTGCGCTTCTCCAAGTGAGTACACGCGCTCGTCGCGCGGCGGACGAGACGCAGGGCGACGACCAGCTGCTGCACCCGCTGGGCACGGTGCTGTCCAGCCCCAACACCGACTCGTGCGCCGAGCTGCAAGTGCGCTTCTCCAAGTGAGTACACGCGCTCGTCGCGCGGCGGACGAGGCGCAGGGCGACGACCAGCTGCTGCACCCGCTGGGCACGGTGCTGTCCAGCCCCAACACCGACTCGTGCGCCGAGCTGCAAGTGCGCTTCTCCAAGTGAGTACACGCGCTCGTCGCGCGGCGGACGAGGCGCAGGGCGACGACCAGCTGCTGCACCCGCTGGGCACGGTGCTGTCCAGCCCCAACACCGACTCGTGCGCCGAGCTGCAAGTGCGCTTCTCCAAGTGAGTACACGCGCTCGTCGCGCGGCGGACGAGGCGCAGGGCGACGACCAGCTGCTGCACCCGCTGGGCACCGTGCTGTCCAGCCCCAACACCGACTCGTGCGCCGAGCTGCAAGTGCGCTTCTCCAAGTGAGTACACGCGCTCGTCGCGCGGCGGACGAGGCGCAGGGCGACGACCATACACTATAGGTGGACAATATAATATAAGCGACAAGTACAACACGTGCCGAACTGTAAACGACAACATTCAGAAACACCATATCCCTAACCAAATGTCTTGTTTTTGCTGCCCAATCTTAACCGAATTATAAAAATGCTCGACCAAAGAGCGATTGGCTATAAACCTTTCAAATTTGGTGAGCGAAGAACGCACCTATTGAAAAGTAATTTTGGGAAAAATTTTGTCAAACTTAATATTATACTGCCACTTAATTGATTCGACTTCGCAAAATGGTTTTGTAACCAAGACGCGGTGAGAAGTTACTTGCAGAATTCTCACATTAATACAGGAATAAGCGTCGGGGCGTCTAACAGCTGTGCTTGCCTTTTAGTATTCAAATGTATTTTTGATCTATTTTACTATAGAATGAACTACCACATCAGACCTTAACACGTCCGATTGTTTCAGCTACGAGTGCCAGTCGCCCATTCTGTTCCCTAAGAAGGAGGTCGTCCGCGAGTTCGCGGAGAGCGGGTCGCCGACCGTGATGGCGCGACTCGGGCGCGACTTCGAGAAGTTGCGCGCGACTGTGGAACGCGACCCCATGTATGAGATGCACGAGCAGGATAAGAAGAACATGTGGGCGTTGAGGTGAGTGACTGGTAGTTTTGACGATGCATAATACATATATAAGTTCGACTGCCTCGTTGGTCTAGTGGTGGCATGCGCCGCTTAAGGACCAAGAGGTCCCGGGTTCAAATCCCGGGTCGGGCCAAAAATTTGTGGCTGGGTATTTCAATATTGAAATTACTCAGTAACAGCCCGGAGTCAGGAAGTTGGCGGTTTAATCACCCCCGTGCCTCGGAAAGCACGTTAAGCCGTTGGTCCAGCGCCTGACCTCTCTCCGGTCATGTCGAATTGCCGTCTCACCGGACTATGAGAGTGAAGGAATAGAGAGTGCACTTATGTGTACATTTGTGCACTATAATATCTCCTGCGCAGTTGGCTAATCCTGTTGAGATTGGCCGCTATGACCGATATCGGTTAGGAGGACATTATTATAAGTAAAGTTAATTTCTGTTGGTACAACAGTTAGTTTTCTGATGTTGTTTAGTAGAGTTTTAAAGGCACGCAAACACGATCGCAATAAATAATAATTACTGATTTAATGGGTTTGATAGTTTTGTTGCAGTTGTGAATGATGGAAAGAACATCTCCTATGGGATCATTTTACTGTCGGTTAGTCTATCAAGACGTTTTTCCGTAAACCGACTTTGCTAGCATTTAACCTTGAATTGTCATATATATGTTAAGAGGAAAATCCAAAAACTATCAATATAAATACCTAGTCCTTAACATCACACATTGTGTTTTTAATATAAGGGCCCAAATAAATAAATAAATAATAAATAAATAAATATCCGACTACATCACATACATTGATCTGACTCCGAGGTAAGTAGCTTAAGCACTTGTGTTACGGATATCAGAAACAACAGTGGTATTACAAATATATACTTAAATATTGGATATTAACACCCAGACACAGAACAAACACAAGTATTCATCATACGAATGTTTGTTCTGGGTGGGAATCAAACCCACAACTCTTGGCGCATGGGGCAGGGTCACTACCAAATGTGCCATCGAGTCAGTCATAAAAGCCAAAAAAAGGACTGCACTAGCTCTTTCAGTCCCATACCATATAGGACAAATTACAAATGAGCATTGCGCACATGGTTACTTTTTTAACCGACTTCAAAAAAAGGGGGAGGTTCTCAATTCGACTGATTTTTTTTTTATTACTACTAACGACGACGTATAACTTTACGGCCAGCTTTATGCTAAACATATCACAAGTGCGTTGTCAAATTAGAAAATGCCTTTGTAACCATATTTAAAAGAAAATTGATGCTGTAGTTGTCCCACCAGTTAGTAGTTTGTACCATGTTGGTCTGGGATTTAAAAAAAAAGGCGACTGATGGCATATGGGGTTTTGGGTATGGAATTGTGTAGGCGACAAGCCATTTGCTACTACTTTTTCACAATTTTCATCTAACCCCGCCCAGTTTTATTTTTGGCTGAATGTGATTTAAGGGGCCTGTTGCTTCGGAGACTTAGGGCGTGATGTTATGTATGTTATTCATGCTGTAGTCTCTAAGGAAGACCTCGACATGGTGTACATTTGAGCCACGTCCCCCAGGAACCACTTCCGCGACCAGGCGCCGGAGCTGCTGCCGCGGCTGCTGTCGTGCGTGGAGTGGGGCGACCGCGCGGAGGCGGCCAGCGTGGAGCTGATCCTGGTGGACTGGCCCACGCTGCCGCTCGAGTCCGCGCTCGAGCTGCTCGACTACGCCTACGCCGACGCCGCCGTGCGCAGCTTCGCCGTCAAGTGTCTGGAGAAGATCAGGTCGGTGGAGTTAATACATATAGTTATAAACGATACGGTTCATCATCATCTTCCTAGTGTTATGTCCCGTGCTTAAACGGGGTCCGCTTAGACCATCATCCAGGATTTAGCCAGTCTGATAATTACATTGAAACGACTGCCGGTCTGACCTTCGTAACCCTAAGATAGGGAAATGAATCAATTTTTGGATCATGGTTACAAATCTATAGTTGTTTAAGTTTGCAGGTTTCATCACGATGTTTTCTCTCACCGCCGACCTAGTGGTATAAATACGTACATACATTAAAAAAAATCCAGAGATGCGTGCTCGGGTTTGGACCCGCGCCCCTCGGTAATGAGGCGCATGTCCTTACCATTTAGCTATCACAGCTCGGTTATGCTGTGCAAATTAAAACTTTGTTGTTCCACCTCCATGGACCACGCGGCCACGGCTAGCGTTGGTGGACTGGTAACAATTAATCGTCGTCGATATCTGTACGTACTTACCTATATGTTTATGATTAAAAATATATTCTTCAAATATACATATAAATACCATGTATCACTGTTTTTGTGGTCGAACTCTTCCGAAACGGCAGGACTGAAGGTGTGTGAAGAAGTGCATTTGATAGGTATAAAAATGGGTCGTATAATATTTTTCGTCCACCTTCCTCCACCATTCATTTTTATTTCAAGAACGGGATGGTACTACTTTCGCCGGGACAGCTCGTCAGCTTATTTCTATCATGGTTGCAACTACTATAAAAGAAAAGTATTAGCAGGAACAAGGGTTTCGTTCATTTATACAAGATAGGGCGCATATAGTTATCAGTCAGATCGTTTTCAGTTGCCCCTATGAAGCCCTATCTTTTCTCTTCCTCTCTAATCAAAGATGTGTTCTAACAACTCCGTTGTTCACAGCGACGAAGACCTCCTCCTGTACCTGCTGCAGCTGGTGCAGGCGCTGAAGCACGAGTCCTACCTCATGTCCGACCTGTCCGTGTTCCTGCTGCAGAGGGCGTTCAAGAACATGATCATCGGACACTACGTCTTTTGGCATTTAAGGTAGCGTATGTTGTTATCGACGAGAATGCAATCGCTTATTATTTTAACCCACTATTTCATTTAAGAGTACATTGGTTACTAAATTAGGAGTCATAAAAACCGTAGAGCTTGTATGAAAGGGATCATGAATGTTGAAGAGGCGAGTGAGGTGTGTAAGGATCGTGCCATATGGCGTTCGGTTCTCTCTGCCTACCCCGCTAAGGAAGTGGCGTGAAGTTTAGTATAAATTTCAAGTCTTTGTAAAAATCGCTTGTTATTGCTTCGAATTAAATAGTCAACATTCGAATTAGACCTTTTGAAAAAAGTGCACACGAATTGCTCACAAAATTTTATGGAGAAAAAGATGTTTGACAGTTCCAATAAATACTGAAGTCAGTTTTACCGTATCCAAAAGCATTTAAAGAGTACCAGTTACATAAATTATAATATATTTCTATATTGAATAGTATTATTTATTAATTTGACATGAACTTAATTTGATAAGAAAACTAATACTTATCAAAGTGGCATCTAGCATAATAAAATAAAAGCCAATACTCGGCTTAAGCCATATATAAAGATATCACATGATGTTGTACCGCTGCAGGTCGGAGATGCATATGCCCTCGGTATCAGTCCGGTTCGGGCTGATGCTGGAGGCGTACTGCCGCGGCTGCCAGGACCACATCAACAGCCTCATGCGACAGATGACCTGCCTAGACAAACTCAAGTGTAAGTATACAACTACCCATTTGCTAGGAATTAGCATAGGGATGATGACTGGCAAGTCAACTGAGATACTTTATAATAACTGTCAAAACGCCATCACTTTATAGAATTTGTATGGGCTTATCGGTTTATGACGTCACTAGTTTGTCGAGTCAAATGATAAAATATTATGCAGTTTTTGTAAAATTCAAAACCGTAGACTCAATATAATTCAAAATCAACAAGGTTATTCAACATACTATGATAGTTTCTTTTACGGAATTAATATTTCAAAATTACATATGAGTAGTATCAACATCCCTATTAGTACGGGGTGAAGGGTAAAACTAATGAAAGAGCTGACAACCTGTGACAGGTATTGGGAGGAATTGTATGTGGAAGGTAGAACCTCTATGGTGCAGCTTAAAGAAAGTATACGTTTAGTAGTAAACGAATGCTCGATACGATTGATTAATGTCCGATACCGATAACAGCGAATTGCCTATTATTTTTCAACTTTGTTGGCAGTTCATCAAGACCGTCAACAGATTTCTAAAGGGTTAGTATGTTTGGTTGATATCTGATACCGATTACAGCAAATATTCGTGAAGCTGGATAATCAATAAAGTGGTCAATAGATCAGGGCGGTTACTATCACTCTATTATAGCATGCCTGCTTAACAACTGCCTCATTCTTTCCTAACTGCTTGTTATGGCCGACCTTTATAACCATTTGCTAGGAAACCTTCATAGGTTTTATCATCAGGGCTCCACGGACCACCACGGTTGGGAAACGCTGCGTTAAATGGTTAAAACGATTGATTCTTCTGAACTTATAATACCTATCGCAAAGTCATACTGGTCACTGAACGCAGTTAACAAAATCGCAAATGACCAATTTCCTAAAAAGTCAAACGCATGTGCGTTTTACTTTTTAATACTAGAAATAAACACAAACTTGTTTTCTAAACCATAGACTCCAAAAGAGTGGTAATTAATTTATTGGTCTAAATATTAAAATATTTAATAACCTTCCAGAAAGTCTACTACTAGTATATAAGTTTAAATCATGCATTAAACCGATTTTAATGAGTAAGGGCTACTATAAAATTGAAGACTTTTTAAATGACAATCATATATTATGTTTAACTTCATAAAGAATTGTTCACCTGCAGTGTTGTTGCCTAGTAAGTGTAGATTATTAATTTACGAAATCGTAAATTTTGGCATTTAAAAGAGTAGACTTTCTTGCCGGTTTCTTCTCGATAGAGTCTACCTTCCGAACCGGTGGTAATGTTTTCTTTTCTGTTAATATTGATTTATAAGTGCTTTTTTGAACCTATATAAATAAAGAGATTTGAATTTGAATTTGAAATGCTAAACCTGTGTGCGCAGGGGCTAGCCAGCACATCCGCAAGAAGAAGGAGATCTCGAAGGCGCGCGCGGCGCTGCAGCAGCACCTGCAGGAGCAGCACTGCGTCGAGACGCTCTCCGACTTCGTCTCGCCGCTCAACCCCAGCTTCGTGTGCAAGAGGATCAAGTGAGTGACACCCCCACTGCGCGCCGGTGTAGTGATGTGCGTGTGTACGTGCCGGATATCCGTGTCCGTAGCCGCGGATATCTGAGGGAGGAAAAATAAGAATCCTGCTCATTGCTTATCTGTAGTGTAGTATGTGATTAGTGGCGTATTTATGTGAGTTTGGCTTTATCGGTCCTCATACTAATTTTGTGACATGCCATTTTAACTAGGTTTTTCTGTTCTGTGGGGCAGGGTCACTACCGAATGCACTCAAGCCCCAACCCCAACCATTGAGCTACTAAAATCGCCAATTGTGCGCCGCTACCACACTTCTAATAATAAAAAAAGCTAGTATCAACTAAAGTGGTTAGTAAAATTGTTTGTGGTCGTCCAGGCCGGAGCGGTGCCGCGTAATGGACAGCAAGATGCGACCACTGATGGTGGACTTCGAGAACGTGGACGTGAACGGCTCCGACATCCGCATTATCCTCAAGATCGGCGACGACCTCCGCCAGGACATGTTCACGCTGCAGATGCTGCGCATCATGGACCGCCTGTGGAAGAGCCACGGATACGACTTTAGGTGAGAGCTTGATGTTAATTGGATAATATTATATCTAATATTTAAGTATATATTTGTAATACCACTGTTGTTTCTGATATCCGTAACACAAGTGCTTAAGCTATTTAGCTCGGAGTGAGATCAATGAATGTGATGTTGTGGGATATTATTTAATGAATTGTTGTTATTACTACAGACTGAGCCCTTACAACTGCATCTCTATGGAGAATGAAGTGGGCATGATCGAGGTGGTGGAGGACGCCGAGACCGTCGCCAACATACAGAAGCAGAGCGCCATCTTCAACGCGACCTCCTCCATCTCCCGGACTACCTTGCTGCGTGAGTCAAACACACCAAACCACCTTTTGATGCGGGGAAAGGGTTAATCTGACTTGAGGGCACATTAGGAAATTAATGAGGGTTTTTTGAATTAAAACATCCAATCGAAAGCGAGGAGAGTGACAATACCACAAGTCACAGTTAGACTTGTGGTCTTGTCACTCTCCTCATTGGTTAATTGTCAGACTCAACTGACATGCTGTCAACAAGAAGCCAATAGTGACAGTGATAAGACCGCGAGAGTCCCTTGTGCCACCTGGCGGTTTGTGTATTTTTGAAAACCCTCATTGTTCTATTGGTAAATAGAGCAATTGATTTCCTTATGTGCCAGGTGCAACGTTGCACTAGGGGGCCCTCTCGCTTGCGACCCTGGGCACGTGCCCCGTGTGTCTAGTGGCCTGTGTGTGGGCGCTCCCTGCGGCCTCTGGGACAGGACCTCTTGTCGAAATGAGGAGGTTCTGAACCGTAGCTTAAGGGGTAATTATCCCTAAGCGTGAAACCACTGTTCTAGGCTATCATAAGTCGGTTCCTCAATTTTTCTTGTTTAATATTTTAGTCCAAATAGCATTTAACGTACAAAGATATATTAAAGAGTTTAAAACATTTTTTACAACAATTCTTTGTTAAAGAAGCTGGTTGTATAGCCCTAGCCAATAACAAGTTCAATGAGGCTCAGATAAATTTAATTAAATCAATTATATTATGTATGACCAATAAGATGTAGTCATATTGCAGTTATGAAAAACAAACAAATATTTCGTTAATAATAATAATAAATTCTCCAGACTGACACACCAATTCCCTAGTTCCAAATACGTTTTTTAAACATCTATGACTCGAGTACCAATGTCCATGTCCACACAAAATATTTGCCCCTAGCGCGATTCAAACCCGCGACCCTAGGCTTCGTGGCCAGGGTCTCCGACCACTCAACCAACGTGCCTGTCGTTCGAAAACATGATGGTTGAAAAAACGTCTATTTATCTACTGTTCGTTCGCAAACAGAATGGCTGAAGAAGCAAACAGAGGACGAGGGCGGCAAGCAGAACGAGGCGGCGTTCAACAAGGCGGTGGACGAGTTCACGATGAGCTGCGCCGGCTACTGCGTCGCCACCTACGTGCTGGGCATCGCCGACCGCCACCCGGACAACATCATGGTCAAGCGCAGCGGACAGGTATATACAGCTGGAAATAGATTTGGTGCTGGTACGTTTATAAACTGTAGGGTGACAAGAGTGCCCCGAAGTTGCCCCCGGAGGCGCGTGAGCGCGAGGCTCCTTCATAACGCTCTAGTTTATAATAATGAATAAATTCTAAAGACTGACACACCAATTCCCTAGTTCCAAACAAAGCTTGTGCTATAGATACTAGGTGAACGGATAGACATACTTAAATACGTTTATAAACATCTATGACTCGAGTACAAATGTCCATGTTCATCATACGAAACATTTGCCCTTAGCGGGATTCGAACCCGCGATCCTCGGTTGCGGTAAAAAATCGCCAAAATGACCTTACGTAATTTATAGACGAACTGTAACTGTGTTTGCATACGTACTTGTATAGCCTGACTCTGCCCGGCTTTATCTGGCCGTGTGGCATCTGTAACGGTGCGCCCCCTAACGTAGCCTGTAACCCTCTCATCTCTCTGCGCCAGCTGTTCCACATCGACTTCGGCCACTTCCTGGGCCACTTCAAGCAGAAGTACGGCTTCAAGCGCGAGCGCGTGCCGTTCGTGCTGACGCACGACTTCATCCACGTCATCAACAAGGGCCAGCGCGGCTCCGGCGACAACGAGCCCATCGACTTCAAGATATTCCGCGAGCACTGCGAGACGGTCAGTACTGGCAATCTTTTTTTCTTATTATATATTTATCAGACTACATCACATACATTGATCTGACTCCGAGGTAAGTAACTTTAGCACTTGTGTTACGGATATCAGAATCAACAGTGGTATTACAAATATGTATATACATACTTAAATATTGGATATTAACACCCAGACACAGAACAAACACAAGTATTCATCACACGAATGTTTGTCCTGGGTGGGAATCGAACCCACAACTCCTGGCGCATGGGGCAAGGTCACTACCAAATGCGCTATCGAGCCAGTCAAAATATAGTTATATATTTGTTCCTTTCGTAATCTTTGTTATGGAGGCAGTGGAGCGTGCTTTTCTTTATCCATAGGTGTCGTTAAGCAGAGCTAGTAGCAGCCTAACGATTCTAAGATTTTAAGGCAAATATTGTGAGACGATCAGTACGATCGTTGATTAATCATTTAAAGCTGGAAAGGGGACGGGGCGGATTTTAAATAATCATCGATTATCACAAAGGGAAGTCGTTCCAGATCACTAGATCCACAACTTATCTCAATTTACGTTGAATGCGCGGTTTCTTTATGGCGACACGTTACGGATTAACGAACTAGGGGGAGAAGAATCTAGTTAAAATATAAAATATAATACAAACTATAATATTGTTTGGAGAAAATACAATAAAAGATTTTTTAAATACCAAATACACTTGAAAATTTTAACACCACCTATATATAGGGGGCTTTAAAATTTTGCTAAATCAAGGATCCATGCAATAAGTAATTAAAGATGCTAGGAAGGGCTTTGCTCTCTCATGCAGGCTCCAAGGTTCCGCGAAAGGGCAAACGTACATAAGTTGTGTTGCAGGCGTTCAAGATCCTGCGCAAGCACGGGCACCTGATCCTGTCGCTGTTCTCGATGATGATCTCGACGGGGCTGCGCGAGCTCTCCTCCGAGAAGGACCTGCAGTACCTGCGCGAGACTCTCGTGAGTACCGTACTCATACTGTTCTCATTCAAACAAACGAATGACAGAGTATCCGTGCAATACTATAGAGTTTATAATAAAGGTGAATTGTGTTCCTGTAATGTAGAAGTAGCACGTAATTGTTGCTATTTTATATCGCCTTTATGACAATATAAATATTCGACTAGATCACATACAATTGATCTGACTCCGAGATAAGTAGCTTAAGCACTTGTGTTACGGATATCAGAAACAACAGTGGTATTACAAATATATACTTAAATATTAACACCCAGACACAGAACAAACACAAGTATTCATCACACGAATGTTTGTCTTGGGTGGGGATCAAACCTTCCACTCTTGGCGCATCACTACCGAATGCACCTTCAAGCCAGTCATAGAATATAAATAAATAAATAAAATCCCTCTAGCTGTACTTAAAACGAACGTTAACGAACTACACATCATAATAGTAAAAATCCTGTCCAGGTAATGGATCTCTCAGAAGAGAAGGCAATGGAGCACTTCCGCTCCAAGTTCAGCGAAGCAGTGAAGAACTCGTGGACGACGTCGATCAACTGGGCGTTCCACAACTTCGACAAGAACAACTGACAGCGACCCGTCGGCCGCCGGCTCAAGAGGCAGCCCAAGCACGCGCCGCAGACGCTTTAAGTCTAGATCTCTAGCTCCTAGCTCCAGGCCTCTAGGGCCTGGTCGGGACGGTCCGGAGTGCCGGGTAAGAACAGGGTAGATGACACCACCGATCGTTTGATAGGTTTTTGTGAGCTGACGAAACGCAAGGCTGCTATTTTGTATGGATATACGACAGTGTGACGTCACGGTTCGACATACTCAACTCAGTTTTTAAAGCTATCAAAAATGTACAAATAAGTGAAATTGATGAATGGTTAATAGTCTTAAATAGTGTTATATAAACGAATGTGTCGGAATTACGTGTGAATGGTGTCATCATCCCTATACATTGGATAATTAGACTATTTAGGTCCAGTCCGGAACAAATGTACGGATATAGCAGTGCCGCAGTCAGACTTGGCTCAAAAGGTACTGGTGTCCCTGAGTCTGTGACTCCACGGCACGAGCGTCAGTTATTCAGTTTGTCCACTCGGAGGTGGATAAAGGCAAATTCATATCAAATACTTGTGAGGTGGATAAGCGGAATAAACAAGATGCTTTTTGATTATATCTTTAATATCAGTGTATACGAATATTGATATGCGTCTGTTCAAACATATTCACATTAGCAGGCATATAAATACGTATACATGTCCAAGAGATACAAACAAAATTCTGTTAGATTTCGCGAGTCTATCACGCGTGTTATTCTTATCCGGCTTTCTGGACCATATTGTGGTTTTATGTATGGACATTCTTCACTCCATTCTCGTGTAATGTAGCCATTAAAGTGTAAATATTTTCTCATATAATAAAAATTATGATTACTTGTTTATAACAAAAATGTTGATTAAAAGAAAAGGCATTAAGAATTGGGCCTTTTAAGTGCTTAATATTAGGGCAGATGACACTAGCAATCATATGATATACATTTTATTAGTTGTTAAAACACAATTCTTCCATAGATTTTGTAATGAAATACAGAGGCGTGACGTCACGTCGAGCAAGTAAAAATCGAAATGTATAAATAATTCAGATTGACGAATGATACATTGTCTTAAGTAGAGTTTAATTTTTTAACAAATTAAGTTTTGTGATGATTTGGTGCCATCACCCCTATTGTACACAAGGCTTAAAAGAAGAAATGCTTTGTGATAATCTTATAAGGCATTTATCGAGGAAGACGAGGGAATGTCCATACTTATTCCACAGCAATACTTATACTAAAGTTGTACAATGCTCGCACAGAACAGTCCGCGATAGTTCGTATCGAGATTACAAATTGTGTTAATTTATTAACTTATAAATTTCACAGTAACTTATTTAATAGTGTACCAATTTATATTCTCGTTACGAAGGCTGTTCTTGTACGATGTAAGCTTTATATCACAAGACGCGAAAACTTATTTTAACAATACCTTTCCCCTTCACATGCTTGTCGAAGCGTACGTCTGACATAATTGGCTGTTCGATTCGATGTAGACGGTAAATTGGGATATGTAAATCAAGAGGTTGACGTGTACAGTAGGAATGTTACTATATATCGCCGCGGTGAAATATTTTGTTGTATTACACGCATTGCGCGATGACACAAGCCACAAGCCACCCAGCAGTTGTCTGTTTGTTTCGTATTTTACTTGCATTTGGTATGCAATAACACGTATTCCGATATAAACCAAATATACAACGGACGTGTTGTTGTATGCTTTATGCATTATATAATTAGAACAATTTAAATGAACTATTCGTAAAACACTAAATATTGTTTATCCTAAAATATGAAGCATTTATGGAAAGGAATCCTCAATATGGAATATAACCTTTCCAGATGATCTTTTACTTTCCAATAAAGTGCATTGTCGTAGAAAAGTTAAATTAAATCTACATCTGTAATGTATAAGATTGCAACATCAACATCTTCGATAAACCAAGGATAAAAAAGATGTGATTATGCTTTTCTACATTAAAAACTGTTTTACACACGTTTAATCATGTACAATCACGCCCGTAATCCCCAAAGGGGTAGGCACAGTTAAACAGCTAGCCCCTTTTAGGTTTAGGTAAATGTTGTATGGAGTGAGCAAAAGTCAGCTCCCCTAGCGGACTATTTATAAAACATTATTTCTTCGTACAACTTTAACTTAAACGCGTACGTTTACGTTCCCGTCAAAAGATTCCTCTCAGCGTGGGCGTGTTAATTTAAACGATGAGGCTAAGCGGCCCAGCTGGCCGCAGAACGCACGTGGTTGTCAAAAGACTGATAGTTTGCGCTGCCGGCCGCCGGCGCGGCGCGCGGGGCGTGCTCACCGCGGCGTCCTTAGATAGGTAATATTGGGTTCGATTTGTAAACGAATTTTTAACGTTGAGGATAAAGGGTTGGCTATAAACACGTTTGATGCGAATTTACATACGTCTTATATGTAAGTTTCTTCTAACACTACATACAATATTTTTCTCAGCAATGAAAGGTTATATAAAGTTGCTGACGGAAATCATCGTTTAGTACGTATGTATATGGGGACTTTAGTTGTAATTTTCAAGATGTATCAAGCTAGTGTGATCGAATGTGTGTATAGCTACCCTTATAGGTAAATAAACGTGTTTCAAGGGGTTTGATAGATGTTAAACGTCAAACGTGATATGAACTTGTAGCTCGTTATATATCACATGTAGCGATTATTAGTACTAATAACCATTAACAACGCTAGATTTTTAATCCGACGAAAATTAAAAGTTTGATGATACATTGATAATGGTAACAAAAAGTGAAGTACACGCGATTTATAGATAATGTAATTATTTGGGATCGGTTTGTATGTTAAAGGTAAACTTTCAGCTTGTAACGGCCAATTTATTATTAGCTATTAACACTTGGCGACATGTGAATCATCTCACGATGTGTTCTATCGGAAAAGTTAGGTCGCTTTTGGGACTACGTCGAGACGGGGCGAGGATTTGATGCGGGACGTTTAATGCCGTCTACCATGTTTGTAATGAGCCTAGCTTATTCTATTTGGTTAAGGATTTGATTTCAGAAGATATACAAATATCAAAAAATTTAAAGGTTTCCTATGATAAAAGAAGTAGATAAGTTATCAACGTTTTAAAGTTAAAATGGCATTGTCTCTGCTCTAGTTCCGTTGTTATCAACCTCCGCCGCGTGTTAGACGTGTTTCTGTACTTTCAATAAGCTGTCTGCCATCTTCTAAAGTATTAGGTGATACATTTTATATGAAACGTACACTGTTCTAGGATATCGGTCTGGCGTGCGGAGCCCTCGACGAATCGCTCGCGGCGGCCATCTTAGCTGTGATATTGACGTGTTGCGGATGCGCAAACGCCGACGTAAGGAATATTACGATTCATTTCGCTGGATATAACGGGGTTTGATGAAAACACTGCTCATAGTTAGAAAAAGGTGTATTCGGGATTTGAAATACGTATTATTTTGTAGTACTTGCATTACGTTTTAGTCTATATAAATTGTATTGTGTAGTGAAATGCTCATTATATTATTTTTGGGTGACCAAATTATGATTTGAATGGATTGAGTATGATTGGTTTCGTATACTAAAATTATGTACTGGGTTTTAGATTAGGCTTGTCGAAATTTCAATATAGCGGTAGATCCCGTTCATTGGTTAATTTTAGTTGTCGTATAGTTTAGGTATTGTTACGGTGTATGCTAGGTGTCGATGGGCGCGAGGGACGGAGTGGGCCGCCGCGGCGGGCTCCTGCGCACGCACTAGGAAGCAATGCTCTCATTTCAAACTTAGAACTAAGTAGCGAAGTCGTTATTTTTGCATGTAGTTTCTTTAACGAACCCCAGTGTCGTATGCGATGACGTGTAATTTAAAATAGGCTTAGCAGTATTATATCGTCGTATCTTTTAGGAGCAAAGTAAATCTTTGTTTTTAAGTATTTTTATTGTAACTTCAGGCTACCTCATGGTGTCGTGTACTATACAATACCAGTTAGTTTATCCTAATTTGGGGTGTTGTCCATTAAAGTGGACACGACGGTTGCCGTCCTCTTTGTGGACGACCGCCACGTTACGTGTTAGTATTTTTTTAATCGACTCGCAATCTCTGTTTACTGTAATCGCTAGATAAACTGTACAGGTTAGCTAAACATAGACGAAACAAACGATTTAGCACTCGTTGGAACGCTCTAGTTAAATATACACGAACTAGCGTCGATTGATATGTAATATTTGAAAGATGAATATGCCTTATGATATACTTTAGCGTTAAGTTGTTGTTACAGACCGCTGTGCATAGTTAGGTGAATTATTGACGGTGAGTTGGTGTTGAGCGTTTCTGGGAGTGATGGCGGAACGTTCGTTGCTAACTCGACTTATATTGGTTGCATCGATTGATCTCTTGTGGGCGTCCAGCGTTTAAAAATTGCCTGTAGAAAAATCTTTGTATGCAAAATCGATTATAAAATAGACATAAAATTACTTTTACACAGTAAATGACCTCTACAGAAATTATATATAAAAACTAGCTGTTTCCGGGGTTTTACCCGCGTTTGTGGTTTAATGGGCTATGTAACACTGAAAGAATTTTCAAATCAGACCAGTAGTTCCTGAGATTAGCGCGTTCAAGCAAACAATCAAACTCTTTAGCCTTATAATATTAGTATAGATATCTGCTTTTTTTAAAATTTGTTTAAACAATTGTTTAGAATAAAGAGTAGTAGCAACCGGCAAATGGTGACTCAGCGACCAGACCGTGGTGTTAAGGTTTAAAAGCCCAGAAAGAACGGAGTAAATCGAATTTGCTCATTCGCTTACATAGATTCTTCTTAATCGGTCATTGACGAGCAATAAGTGCATTTTAAAAATTCACCCATTATTGCTTTAAGAAGATACTATTTAGCTAATTATCTTGTTTAATATCAATATAACCGGTTGTAAATATTTAATCGATATTGCGCAATGCTCCGAGTGGGGTATAAAGTACCAGAGGTGATCAGTCGACGCACACCCGACCGCATTGACCAGTTCACATTGGTTACATTTAATATTTACATACCTACTTGTAATGATTAGTCTACTTAATAAGTCGTTTAAATAGACAATGGCGCGGCTATTCCGAGTAGTCGTAATTTAAACTTAATGATCCATCTTTTATATGTTCCTTTTTGTAATGTTATGCAATTCATCAATCACCGATTGACAATTGCTATTATTGAGATCACTGAGGGAGATGTATCGATTGGAATTATGATGAACAGTAGAACTCGGGTTAAAAACAATGCTGGATTATAATTTAGGTACTAGCTGTGCTTATGGTTAATGTTATATAGCCTTCCTCGATAAATGGGCTATCTAACACTGAAAGAATTTCTCAAATCGGACCAGTAGTTGCTGAGATTAGCGCATTCAAGCAAACAAACAAACTTCTCAGCTTTATAATATTAGTATAGATTTAGAGAGTTCGGGTTATAAAAATAACATTTTTCAAAAAGCAACAGATTTTACTAACTAACTAAACTTCACGCCAATTCCCTAGCGGGGTAGGCAGAGAGAACTGATTTTACTAAATTTCTGAATATCACAACCCTGTTTCAAAGTTAGCACTCCTGTTGTGGAAATTAAAACAAACCGCATATTCAGATGACAGAAACCAGTTTCATCGATAACATTTGTTTCGATACGAAAATTAACTTCGAGCATTAAACTTGGTTGTCCAACTATTGATAATTAAAAAGATTTATATAACCCTAAAGGGTGATTAATTGATTTGATGTTCAACCGAGACTGAACTAAACAATACCCAGCCAGCCAACGTCTTACAAACCCGTATCTAGGTTCTACTGTATTCTAAATTTGTTATCTTTACGCTACTAGTTCATCGATATCAGTAATAATATTTACGTCAACACTTTGCTAAATGAAAAAATTTAATATAAGTTGCTAAATTGAAATACTTCATTCATTTAAAAATATAAGCATAAATACATTAACATAACATTTACTCCAAAAAAAAGACAAAATTTAATATACCTCTGATCTGTAGCGCATATCATTAAAAATCATTTGGCGTCGTTCTACACCAAACGTTAATAATTCGACATAAATTATCCAAATTTCTCACCTTAAAAAGTCTTACATATAAAAATACCGCCGTATATTAGTCGTAAGCCTCGCTCAATGCGAACAGCATTTTAGTAACATAAAGTCTGATGTGGTAGATTCAAAGAAATTGCCTTAAATTGCGATTTTCGCGTTATTAACAATCGTATAGCCGTACACACAAAACTTAAAATCGCGTAACACCGTCACGAGAACGAGATGTTCTTGATATTAGCTTCAGTTCAGGTGGACACTGTTTGGTCCTAGCAACAGACCGTTTATACCTAAAATTAAAAAATACACCTTGCCCCCCAATCTTAAAGTAGATATTCGCGCATGGAATTGTTCCGATTGCAAAGAATTTCATACGTTCAATCTGTCCAGAATGAAATGTATTATGTTACTGTCATTTCTATTGCGGCTGTAATGGGATACGTCGCTGCGGCTTTGATTATGATTTATTAGATCAAACAATCCAGGTCATTTGTGTGAGCCAGTGGTGCTTGAAATTATCGGTATAGGTTTTCTTAGAAAGTTGGTTACTTTAGTAAAAGCATACCACGTTGTTGTCTCGTTAGGCATAAGAATACAAAGTGTATCGAAGCGATCTAATGAGACCTTTCCTAAGATACCGAGACAATTTAATTATAATTGATTGTTCAAGATGGTTCGTAGTATCATTGCAATATCAAGCAGATGTCCTTTGTTTCATTTTGATAAATCGTAGTCTCAATCGATTTGCGATGATATAATCCTCCTTCATTTTTTACCATACATTATTTTTTTTCTTTTTTTTTATCCTGTTCTAAACCAATCAATGTCCACCAAAATCCATATACACTGCCAAGAAGTAACTAGACTGATCGCCTTAATTAGCCATAGATAAGAAAGATGCGCGTTGACGCATTAAATTCGTAGTTCATGCCAAAACACCGTCTTAGGGTAGTGTCACACTAGACCCATTATGTAATTATCGCAAGAGACCTCGATTGTGGTACCCTTCAGACGGATATGCAAATAGGTTTAAGGCTTGTCGATTGTATTACATTATATAAAAGTAACTATTCCATTTAGAAGCGCTTACGATCAATTTGGCTAACATCATACAAAAACGCGCATTAAACTATGGGGCATACGACGGACCCAAACTATGACTAATCAAGTTAAAAAGAAATCTCAGTTTGAACATTGGTTCGGAACTAAACTTATATACAGTACAGTTAGCGTAGGCCCCTATCTGATTATTAGCTTACGCCTGAAATTTATTTATAGGCCTACAACTATGATAATAATAGAAACAATGATCATACTAATACTATAAACATTACCCAATGTGTCTATTAATGTTAAAGTTTTATAAATTTAGGAAACTGAGTCGGCGAGGGATTTTTGTCGGCTACGATGGATCGCAAAGCGTAAATATTCCACCGGTATAATCTAATCAAATTAAATGTTAATTTATTTCTCCATTTATCTTACGTATAGGTATGTATATTTACAATATCTAAAAGGTGAGATATTGGTACCTGCACTAAGTTGAAGCTTGTATCGTGATTTGATTTAAAAGTCCATACGTACATACGTCCTTCAATTGTGTGTAGTGAAGGTACCTTCGCAGATCTATTTATATAGGAAATCTAGTAGCAAAAGTCACTCGCCAGCCCTCTTTCTGTATAGCAAAATACACTTAGTCACATATACAACATAGTCAATGATAAAGGGCTCTTATAATTGACCAGAAGCAACACTCGTGTAACTAACGTGTAAATGATTAACATCCACCTCTAAATGTAAGTACCTTTACTTAGATATTAGGATAGTTCACTTTTGTTCAAGTTCGTATTGCTGGTTTATCATGCATGATCAGGAGGTCACTTGTAAGAGCCTTGTTTAAATAGTTTAAGTCAGTTAAGGTAAGTTAATGATATTCCACAAATTATTTCTCAATACCTGATTCAGTACATACTCTCAGTGAAATACTTCCATAGAACACACTTCCGAATCTGTTAATAAAACATAAAACAATATTTTATTACTACATTTTCGACGTAAATATGAATAAAATTTCATACATTCTAAGCTATTGTTGTATTAAGTATTTATTTAAATATATGCATTCAAATGTTCATATACATATGTGTATTAGTGTATGATAATATTGAGTATATAGATGCTCCTACCTACAATTTCAAAAGATTATTATCAATATTGGTACTAAAGTAATCTAATTTTGAATGCTAATCATTACACTGGAACATTATGTAATGGTTGTAATTGAAACTGTATTGTACCTATCTATATGTGTAAAATAATCTGTCAATATATCTGTGTGTTAAACATGTATTACAGGATTAATAAATATTGAATGATTTATTTTTGCGCGCAAGACAGTTTTATTTCAATAACAGCGCCAATAGTCGATTTGATTCTGCTGAATATTGTGTTGTGTATTAATTTTTAATGTTATACATAAGAATATTGAAGCACATTTAATTTTGTATGTAAAAATGTAACTATTACCATAAAGACAACCATTAAGTTAACGCAAGTGTATTGTGAATATTATTTTAAGTTCGAGATTCAGTTCATGTAGTTCAAGATACTTTGTGATGTGATCAGATATGTTTTTTTTCATGGTTGTAACTAGACTTATGTTCGTTTTGAAAAAGAGATGTAGCAGTTAGTGAATAATTAATTAGCTGTTTAAGTTATTTTTCTAAGAACCATCCTTTTACTTAAAATGTCTTGGTTAGGTTTTCCAATGATATGAATATTAACGTTGACTGAGTATATTTTATTGAGTTGATTTAGATATTCATTATATGTTCTTGACTGTTGGATGATATTTTAATAATAAATTACAGTGCTTTATCAATGTTATAAAAATAAAATTGTCATTTGATTAATGCGAACATTAGACAGCAAAATTTAAAGTCTATCTAATTCTTGTATATTGAACTGTATAAATAGAAACGCAATATGGGAACTAAACTGTCCAAGAAATTTATTTAAATGGCTAATGCTATATTATGCGATGTGTATGTTAATATTGAGTTCTACGTGCAACTTTTAACAAATTTTTACTAGTTATCCTAGTTACACCCATGAAAACGTTTAACTATAATAGGGATGATGACTGCATTAAAAAACTTAATTCTATTTAGTCTATCCGTTCGATTATACAAAAATACTAGACACATATTTATCGCTTTATCAAATTAACAAAAAATCACAAAGATAAAGAGCATCAAAGTTTTGGAGTGGGGGCTTGCAACTAGTGTTGCCCAAAGCAAGACTCTTGCGGCGGTCTTGCATGTCGTCATCTTGCAAATTTAGTCTTGTTCTTGCTTAAATGTTGCTTGTTGCTTGGTCTTAACACAGGACCAAGCGACAAGCAACATTTGATCAAGAACAAGATTGAGTCTGCAAGATAACGGCATGCAAGACCGCCGCAAGAGTCTTGCTTTGGGCAACACTACTTGCAACGTCACTATTAAGTAAACATTGTACGAAAGTGTGACGTCCCGCGCAACTTGAATGGATTGTATCGTCGTCAATGTTTGTTTGACAAATAAATAAAAAAGTACGTGTTCAATATTTTTTTATAATCTAACTGTCGGGTAAACAGAATTTTTTTGTCATCTTGCCTATTCGCTGAAACAATTGTGTAAATTAAGTAGATTAATTCAACTGGCTCATGGTGTCGTGCAACCCAATATGCTTCCTATGTAGTGCTAAATAATCGAGAAGCTAGTTTTATACTTTAATACCCTACTTTTAGATAAACGAGATCCGTTTGTGCAATATGCAGTCGACCAATTTCAGTCAGGCTAGGCGCGTATAGTTTGTATTTCATATAGACATCGGAACAGTAATCTTATCGTAATCGATGAGCATGGAATACTCGTGTGCAGCCTTCGAGTCACTGTAGGATCTTGCTTCGCTATAAATTGTGGGATATCTCTTAATAAAGCCATGGCAAGGTTCTATGGTGCATTGCAAATTAGTTGTTGTATTAATTATTGCTGTTAATTTATATGTGATTAATGAAGCGTAATCGAGATCGCCTTAGTCTACTTTACTTTGAGATGTAAGAGATTTCGTTGTTTCTGTTACATTTGTGCTCGTGTGGGAGGTTGAATATAACCAATGGGGACGTGACACTATTCGCGTCTTACATGATGTCGATGACGTCTTAAATGATAAGCGACCGGCGCAAAAATATGGTAATTTTTTTTTGTTAAATTAATATGTATTTAATACAGCTAGCAGCAGTGCGGTTCAAATGTATGACACGCCGTAGCTTACGTCCGTACAACATGGCTTAACGCAAATTATACTTTAGTTATGTTAACAAAAGAGTTTTTTTAGTCATATTATTATCATGATTTTGAATTTAAGTATAGTGGATGTATAACAATATGAAAATGTCATGTCCCCGTACTATAAAAGTCATTTTGAGCCTCCCGCGAAATCTAGAACAAATGTCACTATAAAGGGAATAATGATTCCGATGGGGCGTATCTATTTGAAAGTAATCTACCAAATAATACTATATGAATGGAGTTAGTGTAGGTATGTTAACGCAATGTTATGTGAAATAGTTCATAAGGTTTATATATATAAAAAGGAATATGTTAGCCATATTGGTAAATTAATACATATTATTGTAAAGGGTCATGAAACACTCGAGTCTATATACAATAGTTCCTTTATCATGTGTCATTTTAAATAATATAATCATACGAGTAACGGAAGTACGAATGGGTATTCATTTATATATTGTATAAATAATTTACCGATCAATTATTATTTGCTATCTCAAATATGATTTTTATAATAAACATTTACATACGATGAAACGGTCTGTTAATTTTTCCACTTTAATGATATGTATTTCATTTAAATGTATTTTTAATAAACTTAAAATTAAGCATGGACTAGTAAAAAAAGAAATAGACCGTGCCACTAACTATAGGTACGTTGAGGCATCTGCGGAGCTCCAACTTGACACGCAGTTTCCATGGCACATTGACAAGCGCTCCAAATTTCCGATATCTGGTTCTGTTCGCTTCTCATACGATTCCATTAGTTTTATTCGTCAAAATGAAATATACCATGTAGTAAAAATATGCTCAATTTTTTTTAAGTAAAACAGAACTTGATTTGTTGAACAAATTCAATAGGACAATTCACCATTCATCCATTATGATTTTACATATTTATACTATTGTATGGATAGGTACTACATTCTTATCGCGAAAGTTAATAATTCATCAAAATACACAATGCGAAAATTTAATTCTGGTACAATGTAGCCTGCTCTATGTTTATACATACAAAATAAACCAGTAAATCCTCTTTACACTTCAGTGGCTGTACTGCAAATAAAACAAGAGGAGTCATTCATTTATCATGTGCACCATTTTGTTGTGAAACGAAAAATATTTGCTTGCACTATCAAATGTTTCAACTATGACGAAACAGGCTTGATGTCGCGTCGCGAGGCTTCACAACATCTCGGGAGCGCGTAGTCGTACACGCGGTAAGTCGGCGCGGGCTTATTCACTCGGAGGCGGACACTCGCGCGCGCCTGTCAAACTTTGCCGCCAAAACGTGACGTACCTGACTCGTTTTTTTTGGGGCCAGAGATCTTTGATCCGATTAGATAAACAGCCTTGATCACGTACTTGATTAAAATTTTTATGCCTTCGATCAAGAAGATCGGAAGTTGACTCGACTGTGCTCTGTATTATGATAGTGACGAGTAAGTGATTAGTGTTTGTGTTTTTGTGCGAAGTATCTGTTTACGAAGATGACTGCCGGTACGGAGGAACATGAGCCTCTCATCACTTCGTCTGTGGACAGCCAGAGGGTGACCTACAATGCATCACCACAAGTGAGTTTATTCAATATTTTTATCAATTTAAATGTGGCCTTTTCCAATTTACTGCCTGCATCTTTGAAGATATTTGAACGCTACCGGGATGATTTTCAAAAGCATCTTACATCATATTATATTATTATATATTGGGTTTATATCGTACTTAAAGTCAAACTTATATATTGCTTCCTTAACGACACATTTAAACCACGTGTTTCAATATACTGTAACTGTAAGTTTTTTTTGGTTTTCCTGGTTTGAAATAGCTTAAATATAGAAGTTTTCGGAATTACGTAATGTTACAAATTTTCTAAGCATAGTTTTCATGTGGTTACATATCCGATTGGTAACAGCGAGATTTCATTAAAATAGCATTCAAATATTCAAATTTTTTATATGTCACTAGCTTAAAATCAACGGAGCTATTTATAATTCAAAAAACTGGTTTTTAGTTGAAACAACCAGATTAACAAGGTTGAGAGTATAGTAGCCGAAGGAATGCTACTAATTAGACAGTTTAGTATGGATACTACGGAATATACTCGTCAATATGACGAGTATATATTCACTTACTTCCTTACTATATCCATATTATGTCTCTGTAATATCACGCAAGCAAAGCTGCAGGAAAAAAAATGGTATCTACTTAATGTATTATGTCATACATACATACATACATAATGTCACGCCTTTTTCCCAGGGGGTAGGCAGAGATCACGTACTTCCATTTGCTACAATCCTGACATACACCTTTAGCTTTTTCTACATTCATAAGTCTTTTCATACACGCTATCTGTATTATGTCAAATAGTGGAAATTCAGAGTAGAATTCTCTACACGATTGGCATGGCAGCGAAAAAGCAGATGGTAGCTGTATGCAGTCGCCTACCTACAGTCATTTGTAAAACTAACTCAATGGCGTAATAGTTGAGGTCTTTGGCCGAAGCGCGGAAGGCCGTTTGGTTCCTGATTAGGTTAACTTAGGACATGAACTTTTGTAAACTTGTTTCCGGTTTAGGTGTCTCTCATCCTACTGTAGGATGAGTCATCTATGTATATATAAACAAGATTTCACATTTAGACTGACAAGTAGGTACCATAAGAAATTTCAGTAAATTGCATGTTTATTTGATAATTGCGTGTTTATTTGATATTTGATAATTGGGAATACGGGGATAAAGTTTGTTTCCTGCCTATGTTACTGGCTGATAAAGTAGCTCTCCATTGGTGTAAGAATTTTTCAAATCGATTCAGTAGTTTCGGAAGCTATTTAATTCCAACCGAACAATCAAATCTTTATTCTTTATAATATTAGCGTGATATTTCTACAAGGAAAATCATAACATTTCTGGATATTTAACCATATTGGCTTAAATAATATTCTACACACAAAGAGCAAAAATGAGAATCTCGCACTTCACAGCACTTGATTTTAAATATCAACGTGTACAACAGGCGATGTAAAAGATACAACATATTTACATTGTTGATATATTAAAATCGTAAAAATTAATTAATGCCGCCGTCGGAAATTTCGTGGAAAATTTTAATTAAGGCTACAGCTGTGTTCTTATTAAACATCGTTTTAAAATTAACTTTTTTAAAAGTATTACATGCTGACTTGTTTTATGAAATATTTGATTAAGTAATTAAAGATCAATCGGATGGTTAATTGTGGTGTAGGACCAGTCAAACAGGTTGCTTTTCGCTAATGTACAAGTTACGACCGTAACCACAACTTGTCACCTCATTAATCAGCAATTATGATATCAGAATGGATGAGTTTGAATGTAACAACCATGGGGGGGTATAATATGATTAATGGGGATCAATGAAGTGTTTGACAAATAAATATCGGTGAGCGCCTTAACACGGTAAAATTAAAAGAACTTCAAGGCTATTATAGTACTGAGTCAATGTATTCATAAGATGTTACAACGAGCTATAAAAAAATCCGAAACTAGTTTGGCAACGCAACGCGTTGCCCTTAAGTGTGGAATTCGTGGGATCTACTCTCATTTGAAGACAAGTTCGATTGACGACCGGTTGAAGCTAATCGTAAGAGTAGCTCTTATTCTCCGGTTAAATCCGAAATATAACATGGATATCAGCACCGTATAAACTACGGCGCATTAATCCGTTTTGTAACTATCGTACAATCTATAATATTAAAGATTTGTATTTTTGTGTGTGCATATGTATGTAATGAATATACTCAAAAACTATTGTGCCGATTTTAAAAATTCTTTCACCATTGTAAAGCTACATTATCCGGAAGTAACATAGGCTATATTTTATCCCCATATTCCTACAGGAACGGGAACTATGCGGTTGAAACCGCGGGGTGCTGCTAGTAATTTATAAAGGCACTAGAATCATCGCCCCGGCTTCGCACGGCGAGCACAAAACCATATGACACTATACGTATAAACCTTCGTCTTGAATAACTATCTATTGGTGAAAATCGCATCGAAATCCTTTGTGTAGTTTAAAAGATCTAAACGAACAGACGGAAGCAATGACTTTGTTTAGTACTATATAAAGCTAAGCGTTATAAGCCTTATAGTAAGCTACTACAGTTTTGCCTAAAATCGTTTCACTCTAAAGTAATATAAACATAAATCGAGTGTTCTCTTTGCTATATCTAAATACTTCCTCATAAAGCTTACATACTTAGATTTCCTAACCAGAAAAGGCCAATATTTTTTTATGACTGTTCATAAAATTAAAAAAAAAACAGAACATTTCAATATCTTTCAACCTAAACATATTGCACTTACTCGCCACATTAATCGCGTAGTAGACCTTTGTATGTAATTTTCAACTAGTTGAGTCGCCCTGTGCACTTTACTCTAATATTCATAATAACGTGGTCTCCAACTGTACTACTAATGTAAATAATAAATGAAGCCCCATTATAATCGACCAGTGCGTCATCTACTTGAGTTTTTTGCAAAAGCGGACATCACTCAGAATTCAGACAAGGCCATAGATATTTTTGTCTAACCGGTGTACAATAATCTACAAAAAAGTCCAAACTTGTTTTAAGCTAGCTAGCTAGCTATAGTTTTAAGTCTGGTATTCGTGGGTTGTGGCTTAATGTGGAAAGTGATACTCGGACGAGAATAGACTTCGTGGAAAAATTTAATATTGAATTAGCCATAAGCGAGATATATACTTCACAGATTCCGATTATTTTCTTATAAAGTAGCAATCTTCATATGTACGCCATTTGTTTGACAGTATTTTGCATTAAAACGTGTAATTTCCTAGCTGTCAAACGATGCGTTACCATGATTAAAATAATTTCTCTTTGTCTTTTTATATACCTGTTTTATAATTTAAAAAATTTTTTTTGTTTGTATTTAGTGGCGTAATTATTTCTGGTTTTATTTCTAGGATTATACAATAAAGTCTTCGTTGACACCCAAACTGTGTATTTTCTTTGTGACATTTATTAGGGACTTATAGCTCGCCGCTTTACCTGCATTGTTTTTGCAGAGATAGACATGCTTCTTTGTGCCTATTATGAGGCCTTTAATTTTTCAAGGATCAACATTGTATTAAATTCTATTATATAATTAAATTTAATCCACTGTGATTTATGCCTTGGCCTCATAAACAAGTTTGTGTTTATACCAATACAGTCTAGGTTCTAGACTCTAGAACAACCATATGCCACAGGCGGACCGCGGTCCGTTTACGGACTGCTAAAGGTCATCGGACCGCCAAATATTGTAATTTATATAAATGAATCCTCACAAAGACCAAGCTCTAATAAGCTGGCTCAAGACTGTCGGTGTAGTTTTTCACATTAAAAGTCTTGTGTTTTATTATTAACAATTTAATTTGAAACCAAACTTTATACGTTGCACTTAATTATTATCAGTTGTTTTTTATTGACCTCGTTCTAATTTTCCAATACTTGTTAAAGTTTTACAGTATCCGAACCTCACGTAAAACTACTTGCTGATGTTTGCTCTAGATAAACCAAACACCTTGAAATTGTGTCATCAAATCTAAATAAAGCAATGGTGACTTTTTTTTTTTTTTAAATATCAGACTACATCACATGCATTGATCTGACTCCGAGGTAAGTAGCTTAAGCACTTGTGTTAGGGGAATCAGAATCAACAGTGGTATTACAAATATATACTTAAATATTGGATATTAACACCCAGACACAGAACAAACTCAAGTATTCATCACACGAATGTTTGTCCTGGGTGGGGATAGAACCCACAACTCTTGGCGCATGGGGCAGGTTCACTACCGAATGAGCCATCGAGCTTGTAAATTTTTTTATATTATACCAGTATAATATACACCTAGTACATTTGTATAACCATTTATACAAATGTACTAGGTATACCTCAGCTCATTACTGCATCCTTTTTCTGACCCCAGGAGGGGTATGATGTATGTATGTATGTAATTCCAACATTCCCAAGTGATAGTAATATATGAAGAATGTACCTATAATTAATTCGATCACCTACCTGTTTAATGCTATTTTTAAATAATAATAATAATAAATTCTCCAGACTGACACACCAATTCCCTAGTTCCAAACTAAGCTTATGCTTGTGCTATGGATACTAGGTGAACGGATAGACATACTTAAATACATTTATAAACATCCATGACTCGAGTACAAATGTCCATGTTCATCACACGAAACATTTGCCCCCAGCGGGTTCGAACCCGCGACCCTTGGTTTCGTGGCCAGGGATTCTAACCACTCGACCAACGGGCCAGTCAAATGTGAAAAACTCGTTATAATAGTATTATTATGTAAAAAACTAGTTTTACTAAACTAGATTAACAGACTGGCCAATATTGCCGTGTAGCCAGGGTAAAAAAAAAATCAACCAAACATATTCGGAACATGTTAATTTTAAAAGATACGTATCATTGTTAGATATACGTTAAAATAAGACTGGCCCGTTGCTCGAATGGTCAAACCCGCGACCCTCGGTTACGTGGCCAGGGTGGCCACGAAACCGATGGTCGCGGGTTCGAATCCCGCTAGGGGCAAATATTTCGTGTGATGAACATGGATATTTGTACTCGAGTCATGGATGTTTATAAACGTATTTAAGTATGTATATCCATTCACCTAGTATCCATAGCACAAGCTTATGAGCTTAGTTTGGGACTAGGGAACTGGTGTGCCGGTCTGAAAAATTTATTATAATTTTATAATATTTATATCAAAACATTTTCTGGTGTTCCATTCTTCCATCAAAATATCAAAACACTCATCAGACTCAGCTACGAAGTCTCAAACTCAAGCACGAAATGATTGCGACTGCCCAATTAAGTACGATAGCATCGTAGCATTTATTCGCAGGCTAGATGGTTCTGGTACCATTCGTTTGATGTCGATACTCAAAGACCTATCCTCGTCTCAGCTAATTGTCTCCAATTCATTCAATCGGTTATATCCTGCCCTATATGTATGGTTCTTGTACTATTAGCCTGTATTATAGAATAATAGGAACGTTTATGGCCCTCACAGACCTGAAGTAAAAATATACGACTATATAAAACATTCGTAGATTTTTATTCCACATTTTTATATAGAGGGATCAAATATTACATTAGATATGTATTTATTAAACAAATAAATATCACCCTACATCACATACATTGATCTGACTCCGAGGTAAGTAGCTTAAGCACTTGTGTAACGGATATCAGAATCAACAGTGGTATTACAAATATACAAATTACACAAATTACACCCAGATACAAAACAAACACAAGTATACATCAGACGAATATTTGCCCTGGGTGGGGATCGAACCCACAACTCTTGGCGCATGGGGCAAGGTCACTACCGAATGCGCCATCGAGCTTGTCTAATTGATTATAATTTTGCTACGATTAATAACCCTTTTAAAAGGTACAACATATTTAGATATATTTGTAAAGCAAATGACGCCGGCAAAACGACTATACGGTACGCCCATTCATACTTTATAGGCTTCAATTCCTAATAGAGTTAAATGACCAATAAAAATCCATAAGCGTCATTGAGAAAATATGTTCAAACACCTTATGATCAGAAATAGCAAAGACACAGTAAACTTTGCTCGTGTAAGTTACTCAGGCTTTAATATGTTTATTTTATGAGTCGCTGTTTTATAACTCTTGAATAATTAACAAGTTTATTAGAATTTCTTAGCTCCTTTACAATAGAAATAGCAAACGTATCAGATATCCAACACTGCTTTTGCAAATGGTGTAGGCGTTTGGCTGACAATTTTATTTGCAGCCTAACCGGTTACTATATCTATAGGTATCGACAGGTTTTTATTAGTTGCTAATTTGCACTTTTAAATAATTTACTAAAGCCTCTACATATATGGAACGGCAACGAAAGCAGATAAAAACTATTGCTTAGATAAATTAAGTAGGCGTTTAAATTATCTATCTGTTATTCCTATAAAGTATATCCTATAAAGTATTAAAAAAAGCTTAGAAAGCTCTAGTAGATTAGATATCCCGTTCATATGGCGATCAGAGTATCTGCACCACGCACCAAAAGCGCCTTGGACTCTAGGTGACGAAGGGCCCTAAGTAGCCGGGGCGTCTATAGCGTCTCCGTTTTGTCAGCCGTTTTGGCTGTAAATTACATTGGGCGCAAATTTACATCTTTTACAGCTAGCGGGTTGTTTGGTCTCTCATTGACCTAAATCGGGCCCCAGGCCAGATTTGTTATCAATTAATCAATCTTATAAACACTGATGTTTATAAAACTGATTCATTAATAACAAGATTGATTCAATAAGATTCTGGAATCTTAGTAAAGCTTTGATCGTCGCGTTGTTTGAAGTGAAAAAACAACACTTTAGGTACGTAGTATATTATTACTCTGTACTTTAGGTAAACATCGAAATTAAATGAAAAAAATGATAAGTACCAAATGGTGGAAAATTAAAAGTGAATACTGAAATTATACGCTTAACATTTTCGCGTTGCATCATACATCTTAACAATCGTGTTTAGTCCCGTTTAAAGTTACTTCTAAGTACTGAAGCTATTGAAGTCTAAAACACCCATCGCACAGGATTGTCTACTTCTTAAGAAAGCAATCCTCAAAGTAGACAGACACTTTATGAATCCTATTAATAGTGACAAACTTAACACTATCCGAATTGCCTTCCCCCTCGCAGCCGTAACTGCCGGTGTCACGTGTTGTAACGCGACACGCTCCAATGTGACCGATGAAGCGCGGCGCATTATCGGTTTCCTAATTCCTTCCTGTCGGCTACTAGCTTAGGGGCTTCTGGATTTTCTCACTGGGTTACTGACTTTTGGGGTTATGTAACACTACCGGTCGGTGTCGGACCTTCCGCGTCATCTTTAACCCCAATTTTACCACCTTTCGGTAGCATTTCGCTGGAGTTTCCAACAATCACTTGGTAGTGCTCATTAACACCATAGGACTATGCCATATGATCTTGATTGAGTCAGTCTATTCTTTTTTAAGTATTGTATGTATATATTTGTTATTTTTTGGACGCCTAGCGTTATGTTCTTATTCTCTGTGTCTACTTGGACTTTGATCTTGTCATCATTCTTAAAGTAGCGAGTGTTGTTGGTACATTTAAGCAGACCTTCGTAGCCCTTAGAGTAGCGTTCTCAACCATTGTATGCCTGAAGACGACTTGCATTTTATTATTGTAATTAGGAACCATCTGATTGAAATCAAATTTGAAAAAATAACCTTTAATAATTTACTAGCGTACCGGCTTGGGATAAATGTAAGCTCTGTTACTCATGGATAATGAAGCATTCTAATGGTGAATTGTTTTTTGAAATCGGTCCAGTACTTTTGAGTTTATTCTTTACAAACATACAAATCTTTCCTATTTATAATATTAGTAGGTTTAGATATGGACAACAAAAAAATGTTTTATTTTATGTCATTCGTGAAGCAAATGTTAAGCCTTTCCAGGACCACTGATAGACCGCGGACCATAGGTTGGGAACCACTGCTTAAAAGAACCAGACCAATTGGATCAGTGTTACATACTCATAGTTTAACTGATTGTGCAAGTTTCCTCACAATAATAGGCTGACGGTCGACTGGTCAGAGACAAGTTCAGAGAAAGGTTGAAGATTTGAATCTCGCTAGGAGTAAAAATTTGTGTTGTGAACAAGACCATCTGTTATTATTGTAGAGTATGTGTATCCTTTACCTAGTATATATATACTTAGTTTAGAATTTTTTAATCTTAAAAAAATATTTTTAGATTTCCTTCACTGTATTTTTGTGTGTGGTTTAAACCCATTCTTCGTTTTTTGATCAGGTCTGGAAATAATCAAAATACTCACGTGCCCGGGTTTACAAGAACCGGTCGTTAAGAACAGTCATTCTTTACATATGAGGGATGTGAGGAATGATCGTTCTTACCGACCAAAACCCATTGAGCTAACATAACTTTGTTATTCTAAGAACTATGCTTATCTAATTTACACTATATACTTAGAGATTTTATTTATGCTTCCGGTGGAATCATTCCGTTTCACTAACCATTAACTAGTAATATAGTATCTTTAAACTGACAGCAATGATTTTGATCACGCGAATGATACATTTAGTTTACATAATTTTAAACAGATATTTTGTGTTAAAAGGTAATTATTTTCCTAATATTTTTCAAAGAAAACTTTGATATTTCTAAATAAGCGATATTTCTAAAGAAAACTTTGTAAGACAGTACTTATTATATAGGACTTATTAGATACCTGACTGGCTCGATGGCGCATTTGGTAGTGACCCTGCACCATGCGCCACGAGTTGTGGGTTCGATCCCCACCTAGGACAAACATTCGTATGATGAATACTTGTGTTTGTTCTGTGTCTGGGTGTTAATATATGATATTTAAGGTATATATTTGTAATATACTACTGTTGATTCTGATATCCGTAACACAAGTGCATAAGCTACTTACTTCGGACTCAGATCAATGTATGTGATGTCGTCGGTTATTTATATTTATTTATTATATATATATATATAATAGACATAATTTAATTATGTGATGATCTCAGATGAAATTTCTTCATTTGGATAATGAAAAAATATTATGATTTCTTTATGGGAACATCATTTAATTAAATAGGTGCTTAGGTCAAGATATTAGATCTTCCTAATATGAAAACTGGAAAAGTTTGTGAAAGCACACGTTGACTCAATCAGGCAAAATCTAAAGTTCAACACATTTTGATGAGACAGTGCGTCTTAACCTGAACTAAACTCTTTTCCTGAAGAAGTAAATTTTTTTTATTTATTTTCTTTGTAATTGTGAGTTTATACAAGTATAAACTCGGAAGTAGTGGTGAAAGGAGCGGTGGAAGCTTAATGGTAAGGACACACGCCTCTTAACCGAGGAGTGCGGGTTCAAACCCGGGCACGTACCTCTGGATTTTTCAAATCTACATAGATTCGTATAAATACGTACATACGCACATACGTATTTATACCACTAACTCGACGGTAAGGGAAAATATCGTGATAAACCCTGTAAATTCACACCACTTTGGATTTGTAACCATGATCCAAAATTGTCTGGTTCCCCTATGTAACGGTTACGAAGGTCAGATTGGCAGTCGCTTCAATGTAATTACCAGACTCGCTAAATCCTAGATCATGGTCTTTTTTTTTTTTTTTTTTTACTTGAGGAATGCATTTACGCACCATCCAAACAGAGTCCTGGGTGGACCTATAAGGGTGAGTCGGGTTTGAAACCGGTAGCAAACTCCGGAGACCCTACCGACTAAACCTCAAGGCTGTCGTTCTTCGGGCGCTAACGCAAAACCAACGGGATTCCCACTGTCGGGATTCATCTCGTAAAGTCTACGCAGCGCGCGCTGCCGCCTGGCGGCCCATCTCGAGGGAGTGATATTCTCCCCCAGAACACCTAGGGTGGTGTTTCACGACCACATAGACAGCTGTGTACCCTATCCTGACGGACCGGGTGTAACACCTGCAGTCCGCTTCTCCGGGGACGATAGAGGGCCAGAGGACCCATCCCCTGACCCCCACGACCCCAAAGGCCCTTTTAGTCGCCTCCTACGACAGGCAGGGATACCTCAGGAATACTCGAAGCCCCCCCTGCAGGGCGCTATGCGAACCCTGCCTAAGCACGGGACATAACGCTAGGACGATAATGATATGAGTTTATACTTGTAACGTCACATAATAATATTTTGAAACGTGCGTCTTGATCTAAACTAAACTCTTTTTCAAAAGTAGTAAACTTTATTTTTTTTATTTTCTTCGTAATTGTAAGTACTTTATACTTCTCTCTGTATTTCGTTATACCTACTTGTAACATCACATAATAATATTTCGAAACGGCCTCACGGTCTTGACAGACCGAGTATTTGTTATTGGTTTATTATACAGTTTTTTTTATCTGATTTACGCACATATTGTTTGTAAAAGCCGCTGTCTTGTAGATGTTCTGATAACGGATCGTCATTAAGTCAACATCATATATTAAACGCCACATTATATAGTCAACATGGAACTATATATAACCAGTTCGTGCTAATACTATGATTGGCCTGTAAATTATGGCAGAACCTTATAGCAATATTTATTATTCCAGTGTCAAAGCAGGTAGCAGCTTTTCCCGTAAGTTGATCCCCATGGTATCGTTTGCAAACTTCCCCGTTTGTACAGAGTCGATGGGGTGTAAAATGCTCATGTAGACAGCGGAATTGATACTTGCTTAAGGAAGCTAGTTGACTTAGAATTTTGCAAGCTTATATGGTTTACTTTCTTCGCTTAGTATACCTACAAAACATTAAAAATGGAGGTAGCTATAATCAACGATTTTTGTTTTAACGTGTCAGTTTATTATATTCGAATGGGAACATACGCAGCGAAGATATTCATGTTCTATTTAAGAACATGAAAATCTTCGCTGCGTATGGATTTCAGTTGAAATCTTATAACAAGATAAACGTCAATTACATTATCAAATATCATCTCATGCTATTTTTTTTTAAGTACATAAAATAAAAAGCATTGCTTTTTCAAAATGCCTTGTGTTTATTCTCCATAATGGAGTTATTGGCCTATTAGATTTTACGATGTTGAAGGTAGTAGTAGGTACGTGACGGTAATAAAGGTTAACAAATCCAGTTATAGTTAGCACGCGAGTTGAATGCAGTCGGGGCCTGAGACGAGACATACCTGAGCTCTGCATTCAACTCGCGCGCTATCTGTAGAAAAGTGCTCCATGGATTACTTTGCAATAAATTTTGTTACTTACTTTTGCTTGATGTAATAAGACTAATATCCTTAAAACTAACAGGAAAACAACAGTCCAGTGGAGACTCCTCGCCCAAGCGGCGGGGAGGTGACGCTAGCCATCCCGCCCACCACTCGCAGCTACGGAGCTATCGGGGGTGGCGTGGAGAAGGTCACGTACACCTGGGCCGACGTGAACGCGTTCGCCACCGAGGCCCGGTCCAGGAGCCGGCGCTTCTGGAACTTCTGGAGAACGTCTTCGGACCGCATGTTCCAGCAGAGGAAGCAACTGCTTAGAAATAGTGAGGCATTTCTAAAAATAAATGTTTGGACGTTTGTTGGCATGGTCAGAAAGTCCAGAACTTTCTTTGAACAGATCATTCGATAGTGAGTTTGTGCTGACTTTGTTATTATCAACGATTGGTTGCGGGACGGGAAACTCTCTGCCCTTTGCGACTAAACTTTTATTAGTGTCATTATGTCGATTCCATTTTGCTAGACGAACAGCAAAAAACCCCCGACATCCGAATTAAAAAATAATATCTTAATTTTATCTTCAAGATGATTTATGATGGCTAATTGTGTAGTTTTTTTCTATTTTTTTGCAAAAACGAATGAATAACGTCAAATGTTTAACGGATGAATGAATGAAAGCTGTATGGTTAAATCATAAATTAAATTTACATCATAAAGATGATTAATTTTTACGATGTATAATGTAATTCTGCAAAAGCAAAACGAGGTTTCTGGGGTCAACATAGCTCACAGGGTTCGCTTATTTTGATGTCTTCATTAAATGCTTTTTACTCATCGTATCTATTATTTTTGACAGTAAACGGCGCCGCATACCCGGGCGAGTTGCTGGCCATCATGGGCTCATCAGGTGCCGGCAAGACCACCCTCCTAAACACTCTAACCTTCCGCACCCCCTCAGGGGTGGTGGCAAACGGCACCCGCGCCCTTAACGGGCAGCCTGCCACCCCCGAGGCGCTCACCGCCCTCTCGGCGTACGTCCAACAACAGGACCTGTTCATCGGGACCTTGACCGTGAAGGAGCATCTCATCTTTCAGGCAAGAATTTGACAATAAGGATATTTTCTAGTTAAAAAAATCATTGCTTTATCAAATACACACAAATCGACGAATATACAAGGCACCAAAGTTTTGAAGTTGACGTCAGCCAAAATTGTGGGTCTTGCGTCGATTCGCCCCACGAGCTGTTCGTCCCACGGGATGAATCACACAAGGAACCTTTCTGAAGTCGTTGATTCGCACCATGGTATGAAGCGGGCAGAACTTATTTGCACTTGGCCGATTCGCACCGTGGTGCGAATCACACAAGGTATTTATTAGACTTCGACGATTCGAACCACCATATTATGATATTCATAAAAAAAGCATTTTCTGTACTGCCGGGTAGATAACGGTTATTGAAAAATAATTTCCACAGTATATTGGTAATTACAACACGAAGTTATTTTTAGTTGTGTGTGAGCTTTTCTGCATCCTGCGGAAATAATAAAAACCTATTTGTGTCAAAAAACATCATTTTGTCTTTTGTCACTTAGCGAATCTAGTTATTTTACCTTAAATTACATTGGAGCGACTGTCGATCTCACCTCCATAATCCTTAAAAATATAATACATACAGCCGAATAGAGAACCTCCTCCTTTTTGGAAGTCGGTTAAATAGAGAATCAGGAAAATTAGATTATGACTACATCATTCATATACAAGTATTGGATGTGTGCGGTTCCTCATGATATTTTCCTTCACCACCGAGCAAATGGTATGAATCTGTGCTTGCCGGGGTGCGAACTAGCATTTCTATGGTGTGTGAACTTAACACTGAACTGATTAAATATTACCATATACAGTCACATATTTTCGGCTACTTTCATCCAGCTCCTGCCATGAAACCATAATTATGGTTTTTTCCCTGTTATAATCATGTATTCAGGCGTCTCAACTCAACCCATAATATATTACATATAATATAGTATTATAATATTTTTTAAATATTTAAAATATGCTACTCGTATTGAAACTCTCAGATCATTAGATTGGGTGCTTTGATTTTTTATGATATCAATAAATACGTCTATTAAAAACTACTCGGTATTTAAATTTAAGTTAATATATTATAATTTATACATATAGGCTTTGGTGAGGATGGACCGACATATACCTTATGCCCAGCGCATGCGTCGTGTTCAGGAAGTCATCTCAGAGGTGCGTATAATGAGCTTATTATAATTATTAATGTCACGGCTATACCCGATCGTTTATTAAATACTAGGCTCCGCCCTAACCCCGCCCATATACCTATACACAGACCGGCCCAGTTGGCTCTTTTAAAAATAATGGAATATTTTTTCGTAGCGTTACCTGTATAATAAAAATTTTCCTTGCATCTGACTATTTTGAAGGCCAATCTATGAGTCAATGCTATTTCGCTATAAATATGTCATACTCTTTCATTTTCATCTAAAAAAAGTTTCTGAACCCAGTGACAAATTTGACAACAAAGACAAACGGACAAATTTTTGTATCATGATTACAAATCCAAAGTTGTTTGAATTTGCAGGTTTCATCACGATGTTTTCTCTCACCGCTCAGCTAGTGGTATAAATACGTACATAGATTTTAAAAATCCAGAGGTACGTGTCCGGGTTTGGACCCGCACCTCGGTTAGGAGGCGCTTGTCACTACCATTGTGCTAACACCGCTTTTCTTACTAAGTTTTGCACTAATGAATAGTCGTAATACAAAAAGAAATATATAACACCGCCATGTTCTGAATGTTGATTCTAATAACAAAGACTATAAACTTCAAACCGCGCAAGTTTAGTATACATTTGCCTTTTATTTAATATGTATTATTATCATTAGGACAGGTCATATTTTTGTATTGGATTCTTAAAATGTTAGTCTAGATATTATTCCCATCCAGTGAATCTGGATATATTGCAGATTAATATGTAACCTTTGTATAATAGAGAAATATAACAAACGATTCAGTTTATGAGTTTGGCAATTGTTCTGATCTGTACCTACAAATTACTTAATTCAGGAAAAATAGGTACAAGTTTTTTACTCAAAATAAAACCACGGTCTTACTCAAATATTTGAACCCCAAGTGCGACCGGCTCGCTCTTTTCCGATTTAAAAAAAAAAGTTACATGTCATTTTAACTGTTTCAAACGACCACGAAAGCGCTTACTAATCTTTTTTTAATACCAATGAGGGCCCTAAAACCTGATTTTGTTGACATCTGACCTAACCAATATCATCGTTAAGATCCATAATATTGTAATCAAACCTCTTTTTTGGGCAACCTTTAGTAGTGACAATTTGTTAGTTGTCTGTCAATATAAAATTGATGAAATAAATCGTTAAGTTTGAATGACTTCTATATTCAAATTACAAATCAATATTTTGCTGTATTTGTAAATTCTGATCAAATTAAACTTATAGTTTAATAATACGAACTACAAGTATATATATCTATTTTGTTTACATGTTTTCTTGGAACGACTAAGAAATCTGTAACGGAAAATTGTGTAAATAAGAATAAGATTGAAAAAAAAATCTTTAAAAAAAATACTTGAAAATCATTTCTTATTTTCCTATTTACACATTGCTACCTATGTGGGGGGGAAGGGGAGTGGGTTATGGAAAAGCCTTATATCTCCAGAAAATTTAAATCGCCGTAGCGAAGCCGCGAGCTAAAGCTACATAATCAGTTATAAGCTTGGATGTCGACATGCCGCACACTAAGGTTCCTTCAAAAAATTTGTCACGGATCCCCAATAATAAAATTGAATAAATAAAGCTTTTATGAATTCACTTGACACTTTACGATTAGATAATCTCACATCTACATCCTCTGTTAATATTATCAGCAGATCTACCAACCCGTTTCGGCCGAACTGTCATGTAGTGTTTTATTTAAATTGTCATAATCAATTCCGAAGTCAAAAACAATAGACATTAAATTAACATTTTCATGCAAATTATATTCCCAAAAAACCTCAACGATTAAAAACGAATCAATATTTATGTCTATACTATTTTCGGTGCCCGGTTTTGTCTATAGCGCAAATTTATGGATTTTACAATAAAGATTGGCTTGGGTAAGTTTTTTAAACATACGTGTATTGATATGATAATTCCTTACCAAGTAATAAATAAATAGGTATTTAAATATGAATACATCTACAGAAACTTTCTTTATTATTGACTTTATTATTAATAGGTGTTTATAGGAAAAAGTAAAATCAAATCACCTTTCTCTTGACCTAAAGTACCTTTGTACAATTTCCAATTAGATCATCCATCTAGATTGATCTAGATCCAGATTTATCTGTGCGAATGCTTTCTTGTGATATATTCTATCATGAAATAACAAATGCAATACATAAATTAGTATTTCATCATGATCGTTATTGAGACAGTTCCGCTACAGCTGGATTTAATTTACACTTCAAATAAACATCACTGAGCACTTAGATTTTGGACTCCTGATCTATTGTTGGACGTAGGTCCGTACTAAGGATTGCAATGCTGGAGCTGTGTGAGGAGCACTCCTTAGCCTCTTACAAAAACGCTCCCATATAATATACTACAAATATCTCATTTCCCACACAGTTGGCGCTATCCAAATGCCAGAACACAGTGATTGGTATACCGGGCCGGCTGAAGGGGATCTCAGGAGGCGAGATGAAGAGGCTGTCGTTCGCTAGCGAGGTGCTTACCGACCCGCCCCTCATGTTTTGTGATGAACCCACGTCTGGACTTGACTCGTTCATGGCGCAAAATGTTATCCAGGTTCGTAAGCGTTCTTCAATGTAGATCTTCAGTAAGTATAAATAAGTTGAGAACGTCTTCTGAAAGTTAAAAATACTTACTGCTGACAAACTATGCCTAAAACATTGAAGTTTTATCCATATCTATTAATAAAAATAACACATCTTAATTTGATTTGACAAAGCTTTTTCTTAATCAAAAACAAATTATTTAGTAACGCAATAGGTATGCAAAACGTACAATTAGGTTATTTGGTTAGCGTAAGTGGCTTTAATCTGTAATTCAAAATCTTCCCATAAACAGGTGCTAAAAGGCCTGGCGCAGAAAGGCAAGACGGTGGTGTGCACCATCCATCAACCATCTTCAGAGCTTTACGCCATGTTCGACAAGCTCCTCATCATGGCAGACGGCAGGGTTGCCTTCCTCGGCTCCCCTGACCAAGCCACCGAGTTCTTCAGAGAGTAAGTATAATAATTTTTATTTTTATTTTTTATTAGGACAACCAACAATATAAACATATATTAATAAAATAAAATAAATTAAAACGATAAAATAAACACATAACGACAATATAACGTCTCCAAGACTGAATAAGGCGTTATATGTTTCTAGATTAGTTTGTGCCGAAAATTCCTAAAATATTTTCCTCATTGACATATAGGTTAGGTGCAGCTTGTCCTGCTAACTACAACCCAGCGGACCACTTCATCCAACTCCTGGCTGGTGTGCCAGGCCGAGAAGAGGCCACGAAGCATACCATTGACACTGTGTGCACCTCTTTCGCCAAGTCTGAAATCGGATGTAGGATAGCTGCTGAAGCTGAGAACGCATTATTCCGAGAGGTAAGGATCTAGATAGCCCATTGTAAAAGATAATCTTGTTGTAAACAATAGGACTGGTATAATGGTTCAAGCTCAAATAACCAAAGTTTCCACCTGATACAATGCAGTTCTATTATCATAAATCTTTCCAATGTATAGAATGTTGCTAACACCGTGCTAGCTATAGAAATTCCGTAGGTACTGGATTTTGTGTTTTCAAGCGAGTATTATTAATGATCATATAGAAGGAAAGTCGTGGCCATAAATGCCCGAGTTTACACGAAGTGGAAATACAAAGGCTAAAAAAAATTATTCAACTAATAGAAATGGCCCTGCTCATCATTCCCCTATCATCATGTTCATTAGTTAATGAATCATGTAACTCTTCAGAACCATTGGTACCTAATATCATAGTGCTCATTTGAAGCAACATTTAGTTGAGGATGCAACTTGTAGCTAACTTGATAACGCAACAAGTAATTTGTTGTTGGTGCAGCGCAAAATGACAAGCGGATGGGCGGACGTGCCGTGGTCGGGCACGGCGGCGGTGCGCGTGCGTCGCTCACCGTACAAGGCGTCGTGGTGGGCGCAGTTCCGCGCCGTGCTGTGGCGTTCCTGGCTCTCCGTCACCAAGGAGCCCATGCTCATCAAAGTTCGCTTCCTGCAAACTATTGTAAGTATGAGATATTGAACTGGTAAATATCAATGACATCTTAACATTCAGAGTTAGTGATCAGAGTTCTCCCCCTGCTTGTTTAAGTGGGAAATATTCTAGGGTCTAGAGCTTTTATTAGTTAACTGAATATCGATAAATTGTTTCTCAAATAGCACTATATTTTTTTTAGACTCTTTCTAGTTTTAAGCTAAGCATATATATAGGTATTAGAGTTATGGACTAATTAAGGTACTTATAGACATCTAATTTTAAAACCTTAAATCGAGTACAGGTGACCGTGTTCGTCACTCGATCGATTGTCCCTACCGAGGTTCAACCCGGTTGAATGTCAAGGGTTTTCAACCGCTCAATCAGGCATGCTATCTAAATAGATACTTTAATTAACATTTGTTGTCTCTAGATGGTATCTATACTGATAGGCGTGATCTACTTCGGGCAGCATCTTGATCAGGACGGTGTGATGAACATCAACGGAGCCATCTTCATGTTCCTCACTAACATGACTTTCCAGAACATCTTTGCCGTCATCAATGTGAGTACAGATCTTGTATGCATATTATACAGTTTTTTGTCATGGGCGTACGCAGTTTTAGGTCCAGGGGGGAGCAAAACAGTTTTTTCGTTACAGGGGGTGCAATACAATATTATTGATAGGTTTATATAGAAATCGACCTTGGCATACGAGTTCCAAGTTCGGGGGGGGGGGGGGGGGGACTGCTCCTTCCCTTGCGTTCGCCCATGGTTCTTGTATCAATTATGTTAACAATTGTATTTTTACGGCTTTTCTGTAACTTGAAACGAATTGCTATACTAATGTTGACATGCAATGGAGTTGAAAGGCATACTTAAGTAATTTCAGCGTCAATTAAATGTCATGGTGCAATCTATTTGTTCTTATGATGATGAAAAGTGGCTAAAGGAACTCCTTTATCAATATCATGCTAATGCCTCTTATTAAAATTTATTACCATTGAGCTTACGTTACTAACGTTCCGAATCTGGCGGTAGAATATTTTTTTTGTATTATTATGACTATTCATACTTATGAATAAAATCACGTATCACGTAGGCTCCAAAGCAAGTGCTTTTGTGGAGCCTACGTGAATAAAGATATTTCTATTTCTATTTCTAATGTATGTACTTAAGAATAATATAATAATAAGGTAATGCACCATATTAACAAAAAAGTGTTTTTTACTAGTATTTTTGAAGGTCAACAGTCAGAGAAAAAGAACAAGCAAGTTTCGTATCTAATACATACAAACAAGTTGTAAATAGACATGTAAGACAAAAAAAGTTGAGCTTGTGATTCGGTTACATTTTCAACCGACTTCATTCTAAATGCATTATAGATAAGGAGACTTGTAATATTATGTAAATGACTTGCCGGCACTATAATTTGCTGCAGTTTCTTGTTCAACCAACAGAACATATGTCCTAATTGACCAATATAATGTTTATAAGCATACCCACATTTTAATTTAGAATAGTGGCTCCCAAACTATTTTGTATTGATGATTTTTAATACATTTATTTTCTTATAGGAAGTTTGACCTCTTTTGAATGGAGGAGGGGACTCAGGTGTTTTAATAAAAAGTATTCCGTTATTAATATTAATTAATTTATCTATATATTTATACATGCAGCAAAAACTTTGTACCCCTTTTTATGAGAATTACGCGGACGGAGGAGTATGAGATTTGGCATAGTTAAAGTTTATATAGAGATCCTTCTCTATATAAACTTAAACTGTGCCATATATAATTCAATAAATAATTATATAAATAATAAAAAAAATCTAATAATGGTCTAATTTCGATCAGTGGGCGATCACTAGTTAATAGAAATATGCACTACATCCATTAGATGACCACTTATGTTATTCGTATTCATTTACTATTGTTGACAGCCTAAATACGGAGCCTCGGAGATACCTCCACGCGTCTTGGCCAGACGAATAATTCTATTTTCTCCTTTCATGAACTCCTGGTACGTTTGTATAGCTCCCTGGTGGTCCGTATATACCACTTTGAGAACCACAGATCTAGACTGCCTAATGATGCCCATAAATCAGGCTTGGGAGTGGTGACATTAGGTAAAATTACATTAGATAGATTTGGATAGTGATCACTAATCGTAGTTTAAATTAAGTCTCATCATGTTCTTTTATTGGTATTGGTAATTAGTTAATCTTTACAATCTTACATGGCCCAGGATATTTTTCCTTTATCTTTAATTTGCTTAGGAAAAATAAATCGGACTGATTTATTGTTTTTATTGTTTACCTACACAGCAATTTATTACCTACAAAACCAAATTTTCATGACAATACAGGGATATGATCAATGATTGTTTTTCATGCAACATGAAATATGTAGGAACATTTTAAAGTAAGTTAAATGAAATATTCTTTATTTCGGACAAAATTTACATCCATAAAGGTTAGTAAAAGTAACGAGGCTTAAAAAACTATGGTAGTAGGATATTAATAGGGTACACAAATTAATAAATTAACAGACTAAGAGTGACCACCACGAGAAAGGGTTAGTCCCCGCAATTGTCACTCTTCGAATAAAACACTTCCAGAGCGGAGATGTGAATCGGTTTGCCAATGTCTTTAGGATGCTATTGCAACTATTCCTAATTCTGCTAATCAGGGAGCTTGTTTTTTGCGAATGGTGGCTTCGAAGCCATCAGTTTGGTACTCCGCAAACATTCCTGATGCACTACGAAAGTTAACTACGCGGTTGACCCAGCATCATCCTAAAGACATTGTTGTACTGGATTCGTAGCGTTTCCAGAGTTTTTTTAGTGTATTTGTCCAACAGGTTACCCGTGTACATACTTTGTGCAGTAGGCTTTAAAAAGCGTCAGTTTAACCTCTTCAGTACAGCGAGAAAATCTGCGAGCCAAGATATTACCTCTAACCGCTAGGGCCCTTCGCTCCCTTTCAAAATCATCATCGTCTTTGTGGACGCTAGTGATGACATACCCCAGATATTTAAACTTCGTTACACGTTTTATGTTTAATCCATTCAGGATAATGTTCGTAGTGTTATCAGGACATTTACCAGCGGCCTCAAAGACCATGTTTTCAGTCTTTTTGTCACTGTAAGTAAGCCCATGCGCAGCAGCATATGTCTCACAGAATGCAGCATCTATTTCAGACCCACCCTGGGGCTCAGCAGCACCATGTCGTCGGTGTAGCTTATATTATTTACGCTAATGCCATCAATCCGACAACCGACACGCATGCTACTCAGCTCCACGATGAGATCGTTTACGTATATATTAAAGAGCTTCGGAAAAGATAATCCCCTTGTCTCACCCCGAACTCCAACACATACGCATCCGACAAAGAATCACCCCACTTAACATGATTCGTTTGGTTTGCATACCAAAACATGAGCATGTTTTGCACTTGTTCCGGTACACCCCTACTCTCCAAAGCACATCATATAACACCAGGTCGAAGGCCTTGGATAGATCCAGGAAACAGGCGTATACCGGCGTTCCACGATCAGTATAATATTGGACAGTGTGCTTAAGACTAACTTAGCGCTTTCTGTCGAGAGTCCAGGTCGAAGCCCAAACTGAGCATCATTTATTTATTTATTTATTTTAATTTAAATTAAACAGCAGATGCCAATTACAATAATTGAATTACATTAATTAATTGAAATCGAATTACAAATTAACAATATTTGGGACAGCACAAACATAGACACTCTCACACGTCCCGCTCACAGAATCTCAGACATGCAGCAACTACCTTCATCCATGCGTCCGCAAACAGATCACACTGTGGGTAGACGTTAATCATGTATGCTGGAGTGTTTATCCAATTCAGAGTTAAGCACGCTATCCAATACCTTAACAATTGTTGTTGCCAGTAAAATAGGACTATAGTTCCCCCTATCCGATATATCAGCGGTCCTATCCTTAACAATTATGCATATGCCAAAGTATTTATGAAATTCTCTACCAGCAATAACCTAAACCCAAAATTCACACCTGATAAACTTTAATGATTCAAATAAACCCGTTCTTTTATTAATAGTGGAAACAATAAACTAGTTATTTTTTAAAAGGACAGGACAAATTATATGTATTAAATAACTTTAAAATATGCCATTAACTTATTTACTTAACCCCAACGTGGGCGTGTTCAGCTCGCATTTAATCGACTTTATTTACTATATAAATTAAGTTATTCAAAGTCTACTATTTGTTTTTTTTTTCATTCGGCCTTTATACAATTTAGATCGCTTATCAATGATCAAATGAGATTGTCACATTATCATGTCATTTAAATGGTTACTTAAATTAGTTATTTAAATAGTAAATTTATGGTCTCATTAAATATTAATAGCGGCTTAATAAAACGGAGGAAATGAAATGTTGAAAATAGCAAACGAAACTACATACATGCCGAGCCTCTCACGATAAGTTATTGCACGATTTACCAGAATAAATAACAGTATATCTTAGGAAAATAACTTGAGAATGTAGAATACTGAAAAATGGTTTAAAATTAATACATATAGATTTAAGAGATAAGATAATAGAGATAAGTATATTAATCAATGGTCAATTTGTCAGGTATTTCGGCAGCTTACGCCTCAATGCGTTCTGATCTGCTCGAAACACATACGTAACAATTTATTATATTCTGCCTAACCGTGATATGTATATAACATCACGGTTAATCATCTACCCTTCTTATAGTTAATGGTTACCTAACTATGTTAAAAGGTTTTTAAATATAATTGTCCAAATTTTTCCTCATCTATACTTATAATAAATTTGTAGAGAGGTCAATTCTGTACATGAAATATATTTTCAAAATAACTACCAAGGGGTGATTAGTGATCGATACTGATGCCAAAAATGCAATCAGTAAAATTTTTGTCTGTCTGTATGTTCCTTATAAAAACAAAAACTACTCGACGAATTTAAACGAAACTTGGTACAATTATTTTTTATATTCCTGGGCAGGTTATGGTATACTTTTCATCACGCTACAATCAATAGGCAGAGTAGTGAAGGGAAATGTTGGGAAAACGGGAGAAGTTACTCCATTTTTTAAGCTTCCGTCGCGTGTGCAGCCTTAATGGTTAAAGTTACATAGAAATCATGTATGACGGAAATAGTCTTTATAATATTAACCATAAACGCGGGTGACACCACTGGCACAGCTAGTCCGTAATATTTTACTACCCACATTTCGATACTTTTTGAAAAAAATTATGGACTCCAAAAGCGGCTTTTAACTTAATTTTATTCCAGGGGTTACTGTTTACTATATATGTCTATGCATATAGGCATAACCATATATCACATAGGCTAGTCAAGTTAGGCAAGATAGGCTGATTCTAAAGCGCTTCCAAGCGTTATACAATAGTCCAAGAAAATAGGCCTTTAAATACGAATTTGAGGTAAATACTTGAATTTTTGATATAAGTTACTTTGAAAGATTTAAAAACGATCTGTGAAAGTTTTTTGTAAAATCACCCCCGAGAACATTTGAAAAAAAAATAAAAAGTATTTGTTTTTGAAATTTTGGGAAAACGGTAAGTAGTAGAAAAAAAAGGTTTAAATAAAAGTTGTAGAGCATCAGATTTTATAAAGAAATGCCCTTTATATGTTTTCGCTAACATTAAAATTATCTGAGATAGAGGGCGGTTAGAAGCTTGGGGATGATAGTAATAGTCCGGTCAGTTTTCCATTTTGATCTGAAAGGATAGGACCAACGGGAAAATTTGTGTGTATACTAGATATTTAACAATCCAGAAATTCAGGTCTCTGACACATCAGGTTAGCTAAAAAAAAAAGCGCGGAAGATCGAAAAAGGCAAATAACTCATGAGTAGTGCAAAATATTGAAAAACGCTAAAGGTAAAAGTTATAGATAATTGAATTTCCTACAAAAATGGTATCTGCATATTTTTTCATAAGTGCGATGCTTTTCGCAAAAAACACGCCTAAGTGTAAAATTATTTAAAAATGTTTCTTACAAGTTTTTCTCAATAAATAATAATGCGTATAGCTACATTATTAAGTCTATTTTTCAATAATAAGCAGCACTTTAAAAAATATTTTTTCCTTACTAAGATTAATTTTTTTTTCTCATCTAGACGGGTTTTTAATGCAGAATTAAATCCTTTGGTTTATGCGAAATCCGTCTACTTAGTACCTGTAATTTATTAACTTTCATTGAATAAAGAGAAATGATCAGTAGTGACTGCCTGACCGAGTCAGGATTTCTTGCCAAAACCGAAACCGAAACCGAACATTAGGCAGCTCTCTTAGTTTTGGCTTAGGTTGACATAGCATGTTGAAATGAAGTGTATCTTTACTTTTATGTCTCCTGACCCGGTGTCTATCTGTAATAGTGAGATTAAAAAAAAATATTGGTTTCGTTTTTTTCTTTTGTTCAGAAAAATAAGAATGACAAATACAGCGCGTTAAAGGTCCCCGTGACGCGCTCACTCCAGACACTACAGATTTTTGAAGCGCTGTACTTTTGTAATTTTCCGAGTATTCGATATAGCAAAAAATTGTAACATTAACCCATCGAGTTTGAGTTTGTTTGATTTGTTGAATATAGATATTTGATTTTAAACTTTCTCTTTGCATTGTCAGTAGAAATAATACTGACTGGACTAAACGCGATATGCCGAAACATCAAGCTGTAAGTACTCATGTAGTGTCAGTCTTTATCTTCATAGCGTTATGTTCCGTGCTTAGACGGGATCCGCTTAGACCATGATCTAGGATCTAGCGAGTCTGATAATTACATTGAAGCGACTGCCAATCTGACATTCGTAACCCTAAGATAAGGGAAGCAGACAAATTTTGGATCATGGTTACAAATCCTAGTTATTTAAATTTGCTGGTTTCATTACGATGTTTTCCCCTTACCGTCGAGCTAGTGGTAATAAATACGTACATAGATTTGAAAAATACAGAGGTGGTTAACATGCCCGGGTTTGAACCCGCACTCCTCGGTTAAGAGGTGCATGTCCTTACCATTGAGCTCAAGTCTAGTTTAGTCCCGTCAGTATTATTTCTAATGTTTGGTCAAAGCTTTTATCAAGACATCTGATGATGCAGTGGCACCAAGTTTCACAAGTCCCCTAGTCCCTAATGATATCCAGGCTTTAATATGTGACCTCGATGACTTCAATTGGATGTGGATTATACTCCAGGATAGCTCTTTCCCGACAGTTAACTCTGTAGACTAGCTATTTAGCATGCTTATGGCGTATTGTGTGGCGTATAGTGTGGATATTTTGTGGGATATATAATAACCTCCCTTTGTTTTACACAAAGAAACCCTGAGCACAGCTTGCTCCATAGTAGTCGCGTTAATACCTTACTTCATGCAATGGCGTGAAGTAAGTTCGCTCTACCTACCCCGCTAGGGAAATACCCCTCTAATAACCCCCCTTTGTTTTATACCAAGAAACCCTGAGCACAGCTTGCTTTATAGTAGTCGCGTCAATACCTTACTTCATGCAATGGCGTGAAGTAAGTTCGCTCTGCCTACCCCGCTAGGAAAATGCCCTAGCGGGGTAGGTAGAGCGAACCGAACGCCATATGGCACGATCCTTACACACCTCACTTGCTACTTTAACATTTTCACCTTCACTTTTCTGTTACCGCACGACCAATTTGGTCATGGTGGGTAAGCCTGGACCTTTCGCGGCTCCTTCATTCTTCTACTTTCGCTCAATCTTTCGTCATCTACTTATCCCACATGTCCGGATCACCAGAGCATGCTTTTTCTTACCTTAACTCCGACGTTGTCTTTCAGACCAACTCTTTTTCTTTCATCATTGTTCCGAACGCAGTCTGTAAGCGATACACCGCAGATTTTACGCAGTGCATGCACCTCGACCGCGTGCTTATTCTACTTCCATGCAAAACCCGCAGATATGTCGGTACCCAATAGTAAAGCAGTGCCTCCATTATAGTTGAGTGGTGGAATTTAATGCAATGGCTATATCAAATGATATAGCGAAGATTCCATCCCCCTATCCCAAGATTCTGGAATGGGCAACTTCAAACGCGTCAATTATGGACCTCCATGTCCGGAAACCATAATATATGCCTCGTCGATGTCATTACTTGTTTTAAGTAGAACTTTTATAACTAAATTTAAGTCTATGTGTTTTCTAAAGGCGTACCGTGTCAGTCTGTATTTTTACTGAATAGGTTTTTCTATTATTGTATTGTAGAACTTATAGTCGTAATGATTTGTGTATGATCTGAACTGCTATCATAACAGCTTTTAATATTTGAATATCGCTCTGAGAATCCATTAAAAACCAGAAAGTCTAGGACGTCTGGTCGTTTCTTGGGATCTGTGGGCCAATATGTTTGATAAATAAATATCCCATGACATCACATACATTGATCTGACTCCGAGGTAAGTAGCTTAAGCACTTCTGATACAGTTGTCAAAAACAACAGTGGTAATACTAAAATATACTTAAATATTGTATATAAACACCCAAACCCAGCCATCGAATCAGGTGAGAATCCTCGTCCTCACCCCCGCGAGATCCAAGCATGGCGGGATGAAGCGCGAGAAGCATTGCTCGTCATATGGTCGGAAAGACTTGATAACTCGGGAGCTAGCCGGGAACTAGTTGATGTAATAAGTCCTCCAAGACTGGGTCACCTGCAAACATGGCGAAATGATATTCAACCTGGCACAAATACTAACTAGCCATGGCTGGTTTGGTAAATATACATGCATGCCGCCTTAGCCTGCGCTAGCTAGTGATGAATAGAGGGATCCATCACCGGCATCCTAGCCAGACGTAGACGCCCCTTGTGTTCCGGGGCATCTAGTCGAAGTATAGCTCGATGGAGCAATGTTAAAGTCGTGCTCGCAAGAGCGACCGCAGGTGGGAGGGGTTCATTGGTAGGCATAGCGTTCCCAGGGTTCCTCTCCAGAAGCGATGCGGCGGAACACCCCGGGTGTTTTAGTCAGTAGGAGTCTGACATACTCCCGCAGTTCTCGTCTCTCGGGGGAATGACGGATTACACCCGGGAAAAAAAAAAGGATCACTACGGAATGCACCATAGAGCTTGTCGAATATTTTGTTTGACCTGTGCTGAATACGTAGACGTTGTTCTTGTCAAGGATTTTCTTCAGCTCTCGTCTTCTTGGAAGAGTCAGACGTGACTCCCATGCAAAAAATTCAGACTCAAATGCAACATTCTTTGCATGGGAGTCACGTCTGAATTTATAAATCTATGACAAGGGGTCCTAAAATAGTCAGTAAATTGATTTTCCTATGTTGTATGTTTTAGCTGACCATGTTCATCTTGCACCATGACAGATGTTACCTGCAGATGTACTGTTTTATATTTTGGTAGTACTTTATGGTTTATATTTCTTTTCCCAATCACAGCAGTTCCTGCATGAGCAGTCCCGTCTGGATGGAAGATTGAGTAAATGTGGTAGTCCTTGATTGTAATGCTGAACTTATCTTTATTTACATAGGCTTCAATAAAGCACTTATGTGATTGAATATTAATTGTGCTTCAGAGACAAGCAGTACATCAATGTTATGCTATGGGAGTAGAATTTCAACATAATAACATAAACGACCAGGCTATTGATGTTCTAAGAAGCAACTGTATAAGCTGGCATTACTCTATTATAATTTTATTAATTACTGTTATTAAGAGGTTCCTCAGTATTGGTATATTGGTATATCCGTTTGGTCGATGAGTTTGTCTAGCTTAAGAACTTGTTAAGTGAGTTGGATTTCTAGGCTTTTATTCTCGATAAAATGTTAAACTGTGAAGGGTTTTTTGGCCTTCTTTGCTTTTGATGATTCCTCCTGTTTACTTGAAAAAATATTTGTTTTGTTTCGTAAGTAAAATTATCAAAATATTGAATACGTATTTTTTGCTTTATCGAATACTTGGAAAATTACAAAGATACAGCGCTTCAAAAATCTGGAGCGCGGCGCATTTACGGAACAAGTGACGTCACGGGGACCTTTAACGCGCTGTATTTGTCATTCTTATTTTTCTGAACAAAAGAAAAAAAAAACGTAACCAATATTTTTTTCTAATCTCTCTATTACATATAGACATAAAAGCTTGTAAAGATACACTTTATTTCAACATGCTATGTCAACCTAAGCCAAAACTAAGAGAGCTGCCTAATGTTCGGTTTCGGTTTCGGTTTTGGCAAGAAATCCTGACTCGGTCAGGCAGTCACTACCGATCATTTCTCTTTATTCAATGAAAGTTAATAAATTACAGGTACTAAGTAGACGGATTTCGCATAAACCAAAGGATTTAATTCTGCATTAAAAACCCGTCAGGATGAGAAAAAAAAAATCATCTTAGTAAGGAAAAAATATTTTTTAAAGTGCTGCTTATTATTGAAAAATAGACTTAATGTAGCTATACGCATTATTATTTATTGAGAAAAACTTGTAAGATAAAAAACATTTTTAAATAATTTTACACTTAGGTGTGTTTTTTGCGAAAAGTATCGTACTTATGAAAAAATATGCAGATACCATTTTTGTAGGAAATTCAATTATCTATAACTTTTACCTTTAGCATTTTTCAATATTTTGCACTACTCATGAGTTGTTTGCCTTTTTCGATCTTCCGCGCTTTTTTTTTAGCTAACCTGATGTGTCAGAGACCTGAATTTCTGGATTGTTAAATATCTAGTACAGACACAAATTTTCCCGTTGGTCCTATCCTTTCAGATCAAAATGGGAAACTGACCGGACTATTACTATCATCCACAAGCTTCTAACCGCTCTATCTCGGATAATTTTAATGTTAGCGAAAATATAAACAGGGCATTTCTTTATAAAATCTGATGCTCTACAACTTTTATTTAAACCTTTTTTTTCTACTACTTACCGTTTTCCCAAAATTTCAAAAACAAATACTTTTTATTTTTTTTTCAAATGTTCTCGGGGGTGATTTTACAAAAAACTTTCACAGATCGTTTTTAAATCTTTCAAAGTAACTTATATCAAAAATTCAAGTATTTACCTCAAATTCGTATTTAAAGGCCTATTTTCTTGGACTAACAAGCTATACTCGAGAGCGAGAGGGCCTGGGTGACAACCGCTTCCTTTTGCGTGGACGTTATCTAGCAGAAGGAGGCGGCGGAACAGAGCCGGGAGAACGGTCCTTACGCCTCCGCTCCGCAGGCGCAAGAGGGGGCGAACGACGGGCCAATAAAACCTGCATGATCCCTACTTTAATATTATAAATGCGAGAGTTACTCTGTCTGTCTGTTACGCTTTCACACCGAAAAAGAGGTAAAGTGGTAATTGAGAAAGGCTTTTTGACGCGAATAAAATTTAAGCGGTTGAAAATGACGATAAAAACGGCTCGTGGTAGTTTTCCCAACAGAAAAAAAGGGGATGACAAATGGAAAGTTTGTAATTTGTGAATTTAGAGGGATGAAACTTAATTTTTAGGTATTTGACTAGTACTAAATAAATATGTCAAGCGAAGTTTTTTTAAAGTTTGCCTCACGGGAGTAAAATAGAAATAGGGGTTGAACATTTGTACATTACTTTGAATTTAAAAAATATATAATTGTGGAGCTTTATTCAGTGTTATTGTTATTTGAAAGAAACTTAAAAAAAATGGTTTATCACTATAACTTTTCTATGACAGACAAAAAGCCACGCGGGAAATAGCTTGCTGAAAATGTTTTTTATCCTACTTCTATTCTATAGGTGTTCTGCTCGGAGCTGCCGATCTTCATCCGGGAGCATCATTCGGGAATGTACCGAGCTGACGTGTACTTCCTCTCGAAGACCCTCGCAGAAGCCCCAGTGTTCGCCACCATCCCGCTGGTGTTCACCACTATCGCGTACTACATGATCGGCCTGAACCCGGAACCGAAGCGGTTCTTCATAGCGTCCGGTTTAGCTGCACTGATCACCAATGTTGCTACTTCCTTCGGTGAGTTAAATAACAATTTACATACATACATAACATAACGCCCCTAATCCCCGAACGGGTAGGCAAAGTCAAAGGGGCAGCAGGCCCCTTTAATCACATTCAGCTAAAAATAAAACTGCAGCCCAGTTAGATGGAAGATGGTTAGATGGAAAATCGTGAAAAAGTAGTGACAAGTGGCTAGCTTGTCGCCTACACTCCCAATCACAAACCCAAAACCCCATATACCATTAGTCGCCGTTTACGACGTGCTAGGCAATAAACACAGTTGGCACATTCTTTTTAACTCCCAGATCAACATGGGACAAATAACAATTTTATAACGTTAAATCCGATTTTAGTTTTAAATTAAAAAATAATGTCGTTAAAAGAGATCAATGATGTATAAAGAGAAATAAATAAATTTTATTATTTATTATTAACTTTTTTTACTGTACCTATAGGAGACGAGGTAGCTAGTTTCTGAGCCAATATTTTTGCTGTTCCTTAGAATCCGGCTATTTGGAAATGCCGGCCCGGCCTGTCATTTTGTATTATTCATTTTTTGCCTGGCTCGATGGCGCATTCGGTAGTGACCCTGCCCCATGCGCCAAGAGTTGTGGGTTCGACCCCCACCCAGGACAAACATTCGTATGATGAATACTTGTGTTTGTTCTGTGTCTGGGTGTTAATATTCAATAGTTAAGTATATATTTGTAATACCACTGTTGATTCTGTTATCAGTAACACAAGTGCTTGCTACTTACCTAGGAGTCAGATTAATCGATGTGATGTACTGGGGGTATTTATTTATTTATTCCAAGGCTTTAAAGGTAAAAAGGAAAAAAAGGTATTTTCCAGTTTTTATAGAATCGATAGCGTGCATGTGATAATGTTTCACAACTGTACGCATTTTTTACCATTCACGGCGTAAAAATTACTTTTTCCGAAGAAATATCTATAGTATAACTGTAGTGTAGCTCTTATTGTATCGGGTTTCCGTAACAATAGAAATTCATTACTATGTATGAATTTGCAGCTTTACATCGAATACCAGCTCACAATGTGACACAATTTGGCATCATCGTATCTAGGTATTAACTTATGATAGTATGTAAATTTTAAAATGGCATTAGCGATGGTAGCTCAATGATAAGGACATGCTCCTCTTAACCGAGGAGTACGGGTTCAAACCCGGGCACATACCTCTGGATTTTTCAAATCTATGTACGTATTTATACCACTAGCTCGACGGTGCTCTGGTTAATCTTACACTTTTATTGTAAGTAATCATATTATGTCATCTCCCGCAGTCATTGATTGTATGATTTGGTTTAAAACATTTAAAAGAAAACTGTATATTACTCATGTATATTTTGACGCTGAAAAGAGTAACTACCGAGTTTCTTGCCGGTTTCTTCTCGGTAGAATCAGCATTCCGAACCGGTGGTAGATTCACATTGCTCTTAAGATTTTGTAAAATTGACGATTTATAAGTGCTTTTTTAAGGCCTACATGAATAAAGAAATTTTGAATTTTGAAATTTTGAATTTTGGTGAGGGAAAACATCGTAATGAAACTTTGCAGGTTTCAAACAACTTTGGATTTGTAACCATGATCCAAAAATTTTCTGGTTTCCCTACGAACGTCAGATTGTAATTACCAGAATCGCTAAATCCTGGACCATGGTCTAAGCGGACCTCGTCTAAGCACAGGACATAACGCTAGGAAGATGATGAGTATGTAAAATGGCGATTATCATGGGTTCGTACCTATCAATACTAATATAGAAGAGTTTGTTAGTTTGTTCACTAATCTCAGAAACTACTGGTCTGAATTGAAAACATTATTTTTGTGTTTGTGTTTTGTTTGAAAGAGATGAAACCAGAACGGATACAAGGATAACGGTTGACGATGTAGTGCTGGAACAGGTGAATGAAATCGTATATCTAGGATCTGCATTTAGTAGAGATGGAAGGTACTCCGCTGATATAGAAAGAAGAATGAATGCAGGGAATAGGGTGAATGGAGCGTTAGGAAAACTTTTAGGCAGCAAAATCTTAAGCCAGAAGGCCCAGCTCGCCATACACAATGCGGTGCTGATTCCTACGCTAACATATGGAAGCGAGAGTTGGGTATGGCAGAAAGAGCATGAAAGTAGAATAAACGCGGTCGAGATGCGTGCGCTGCGGAAAATCTGCGGTGTATCGCTCACAGACTGCGTTCGGAATGATGATGTAAGAAAGAGAGTTGGTCTGAAGGACAGCGTCGGAGTCAAGGTAAGAAGAGGCATGCTCCGGTGGTTCGGACATGTGGAAAGAATGGATGACGAAAGATTGACTAAACAGATATACATTGCGAATGTGGAAGGATGTAGGAGCCGCGGAAGGCCCAGGCTCACCTACCACCACCAGATTGATCGTGTATTAAAAGAAGGTGATGTTAGGAGTCATAAAAATCGTAGAGCTTGTATGAAAAGGATTATGAATGTTGAAGAGGCGAGTGAGGTGTGTAAGGATCGTGCCATATGGCGTTCGGTTCTCTCTGCCTACCCCGCTAGGGAAGTGGCGTGAAGTTTAGTTAGTTAGTTTAGTTATTTTTGTGTTGTATAGTTAATTTATCGAGGAAGACTATAGGCCATATAACATTAACGATAAACGTGTGTGAAACCGCGGGCACAGCTAGTATGTATTATAAAATAACATTAAAATGTCTTTGTCGATGATATCTCATTAAAGATGCAAGAAGAAGTAGTCAGTTAATTTCCTTCGTAAATCTTTTTTTTTTTAACCTAAAACACTTATATCTGGAACACCAACTGGACACAGAAGCATTAATAATTTCGTTATCCCATGAACTCCGATAAATCACCTTAACGTTATCTTTTCCCATAACATGACATTGCCCACACGTGGAATCACATAAATCGTCACACTTGGGTATGTGACAAATTCGTTCTATGGTAATAAATTGCTTTAGTTTATAATTTATTGACTACGGCTTGAATGGTTAGTTTTTAAGTTAATTAATTAAAAGTATTTGGTTGAGTATAAGGTTATTCCTGTGCAAGCAGCTATTTTATACACTAAAGAACAGGTATTATAGTATTTCAATGTGTCAAAAAATGTTTGCGGTTAGATAATAAGTGTATTGAATAGACAAGTGAAAAAACTAATGGCAAATTCTTGACTTATTTATGGCACTGGAAAACTATTATGAAATATTTTTTTTAAATTATCATTATCATTGATCAAGCTATAAAGATTGATTTGAGAGAGATAAGACAAGATATTTGACGTCAATGCGTATAGCGCCATAAAATGTATATTAATGTGTTAATAAACTTATGTGATCGTGTAAGCGACGAGCTAGCCACCTGTCACAATTTTCCATCTAATCCAGCCCAGTTGAATTTTTAGCTAAATGTGGTTAAAAAGGCCTGCTGTCCCTTTGACTCTGCCTACCCTTTCGGGGACCACGGGAGTGAAGTGATATAGTGTATGTATGTATATATCTGATTTAAAAATGAAGTAGTGCTTGTGTTATAGAAATCAGAATCAACAAAGGCACCACAAGGTATATATAAGACGAAGACCTATTTCACCAACTACTATTTGTGGGAGACAAATAATATATGCAGGTCGAATCAGTTTCTCTTGTCCTATTTATCCGATAACTTCCTATGCACGTGCAACGTTAATGGGGGTGCACGCACTAGATCACCCGCTGGTCTCCGCTAGGGGGGGCGAATTGTATTGGCCCCTTGTTCGCCCCATCTTGCGCCTGCGGAGCGGAGGCGTAAGGACCGTTCTCCCGGCTCTGTTCCGCCGCCTCCTTCTGCGAGATAACGTCCACGCAAAAGGAAGCGGTTGCCACCCAGGCCCTCTTGCTCGAGTATAACTTGTATAAAGCTTGGAAGCACTTTAGCCTTCTATCTTTGTAACTTTTATGGAAGTTATCTTCATGATAACTTCCATAAATTTTTATTCAATATTAAATTTTCCTGACATTTCCAACATATGGTCACCAACTCACGTGTACTAGATTTTTGTAGTGTGAGTGAAATAAGAGTAAGGGTACATAACGGACCCATTGTCGATGGCAGATGCACTGAAGTATCCAACTCCTAACCTTCTGGACAAAGCTTAAGTGACTTATCACTCTTTAGTGATCTTGTAGTCTCTAAACGTTCACATACACACAATCGTTTAAATCGTTTAAATCAGTTGAATTATTAACATTTTTCACATAGCTAGCAGACTTCCCACATTGCTACGCAAAGTTATCATCTTCCTAGCGTTATGTCCCGTGCTTAGACGGGGTCCGCTTAGACCATGATCCAGGATGTAGCGAGTCTGGTAATTACATTGAAGCGACTGCCGATCTGACCTTCGTAACCCTAAAATAGGGGGAACCAGACAATTTTTGGATCATGGTAACAAATCCAAAGTTATTTGAATTTGCAGGTTTCATCACGATGTTTTCCCTCACCGTCGAGCTAGTGGTATAAATATGTACATAGATTCGAAAAATCCAGAGGTACGTGCCCGGGTTTGAACCCGCACTCCTCGGTTAAGAGGCGCGTGTCCTTACCATTGAGCTACCACCGCTCTCTGCTACGCAAAGTTATATTTGACCTTAATTCCGTCCTAATAACAGTCATTTAAGACTACCGCCGTCATTATTATATTGTTCTCACGCTTCCTTCAATTCAATAGCTGCTATTGCCTAACTTTGAGTAAAATGCCGCCAAAGCATTCCATTCCATCAGCCAGTCTTGGTTCCGGAAGAGGGCACTTGGTGCCTCACGCCATTATGTCACTCAATCGGTTGAATCGCTACTGTTGTAACCTGATACCTCTCAGTAACACGTCACATCTTTTGGACACGCTCTATTTGACGGTATGGTGCCGTGGTCAAAATGATCGATGTTATTATTGCCAGATTAAACGGTGATAACGAGTCGTTTATCTTGTGTGGTCGGTCGCTAAAATGCTGGCTGACTACGACTTTATACCGGATATCGTGACTGCGGTGTGATGAAATGGTGATTTAAAATAAATATTAAACCTTTACCTTTCAACCGCTATTAATGTGTAACAATGATCCGAATTATCTAGTTCTCTTATCTAAGAGTTACGAAGATTAGATCGGAAGTCGCTTTAATGTTATACTTAGACCAGCTAAATCCTGGAATATGGTCTGGGCAGACCCCTACTAAGCACGGAATATAAAGCTAGGAGGACGATGATGATTGCCAATTCATCAGTGCTAAATATGTTGACTGTCGATGGTATTGTAGGACGGTAGGTAGTTTTCGGAGATAGAGAATTTGTAGATTTGCCATAGATCCAAATTAATGCATAAACCCATGAATTATGCAAAATCTAATCCGTATGGTAATTTAACGAGGTAATGATGAAGTACTATTAATGGTAATTATTGTTAAAGAATGTCAGAAACGGTTTGAAGACCACATTGATGCAATGGCGAGATGGTTGATTAGCAATCACCATTGGTCCAAATTTGGGTTTCGTAAACAAACATTTCATGGACAACAGGTTCAGGTACTCTTAATATTATGGTATTCTAGAAGAAGGTTCTATTCAACAACAGTTAAATTTCTAAAAAATAAACTTATACTTCTTTCACATTACCATTAGATATAACTTCTATCAATTTATTAAACAGCTTCACTTAATTTCTTTCAAATTTTGGAAGCGTTATCACTTAAGTTAAACACACAAAAATAACTTTCTAAGTCATTATGAACTGTCTACGGACCCTTTACTTGGTATAAACTTGATGAGTGACATTAATTACCCACTAAAAGCTGTGTATTCGAAACTTGTTTTTGTGCCATGTTTCTGTTTTATTGGGACCCTAAAAAAAGGTGGTAATTTTGGGTTGTAAACCTCAGTTGGGTTTTATTTGCCTTGTTATTATTTGTTTGAGCCTCGGAGGTGTTATGAATTGTTTATCATATACTTGATCGCTATTGATTTGTATCATTAATGGTGTTTTTTAAGCATTTGAGAGTTTTAGGAGTACCACAAACAGGATTAAGTTGTTTAAGAGACGGGTTATGGCAAAAGGGTGATTGGTAGAGCATGGCTCATAGCCTGGGTGTGTGTTTGTTTGTGTTTGTATGGGCTGGCACTGTGTTCCGTAAATTCGGATTCGGGAAACATTATTTTTATTTGCTTTAGTATAAGCAGATGTGAATTTCTTGCAATGGAGGTGACAATGACAATTTCTTTTATTATACATACATACATAAGTACATAACATCAGGCGCGTAATCCCCGAAGGGGTAGGCAGAGTCAAAGGGGCAGTAGGCCCCTTTAACCACATTCAGCCAAAAACAAAACTCGGCTGGGATAGATGGAAAATTGTGAAAAAGTAGTGACAAGTGGCTAGCTCGTCGCCTACACAATGCCATACCCACAACCCCTTATACCATTAGTCGCCTTTTACGACATGCTAGGCAAGAAACATAGCTGACACATTCTTTTTATTTTAAGACCCAGACCAAAATGGGACAATGGGCTGGGTTAGATGGAAAATTGTGAAAAAGTAGTGTTAAGTGGCTAGCTCGTCTCCTACACAATCACACACCCAAAATCTCATACATTAGTCGCCTTTTACGACATGCTAGGTAAGAAACACAGTTAGCACATAATTTTTTAAATTCCAGACCAATATCGGGATTTCTTTTATTGGAGAGAGAAAATATTGATTATCATGTGCTTGTGTGCCAGGCTACCTGATATCCTGCGCGAGCAGCAGCGTCAGCATGGCGGCGTCTGTGGGCCCCCCCATCATCATACCCTTCATGCTTTTCGGAGGGTTCTTCCTCAACTCAGGGTGAGTACTTAACAATAATATAGATACTAGCTGTCCCGGCTAACATCGTGCCGTCACGTTCGCGAAATAAAAATGAGGGATAAGGGTACCTGCCAAATATACGAAAAAATTACAAAATCGGCCGTTCATTTATTTATCATCTATAAAGGTGCTAAGTTTCCAGAAACATGTCAGTGTTTTAATGTCCTATAACTATGTCAACTAATATCCGAATGAAACAAACTAAACAACCGTACCAATTGTTGCTTTGCAAACGTTTGTACTGGAATAAAAAAAAATCTTTGTCCTCAAGGTACAAACTTTAAGCGTGCTAAGTTTCATCCCAATCGCTTGTGCTTCCCAAAGTTGTCTAGGCTACGACCCATCTAATACAAATTACAAACTCTGCACCCACCTCTGGGAAATTTAATACACGACATAGTTTGGGAAACCCTGGCGTAAATAGTTTAGACTTAAAGCGTAACAGACAGATAGACAATGTTTAGTATGGTATTAAAAATACACTCTCCGTGATTCAAGTTAACGACTTCCCCCTATTCTATGTTCCCCTGCATAGGTCACATCACAAAAGACTTATGCATAATATATTGGTTAGGTACCTACCTACTATTAAATTTAAATACTAGGTCTAGTATGTCTCGTGCTCTTGGTAATAAAATAAACGGGTCCCGTTTATTTTATTATCTTAATCTTATCCTCTACCGGTTTATATCTTTCAATCATAGATAAGGGCTAATTTTGAATTGAAATCGATTATTTCCATATATAAAATTTTCGATTAATTAAGCGGTGAATATTGATCATATTAAATTTATTTAATCTTATTTATCTACTGATCTAAATCTTAATTAAATGTTTTAATTATGGTATAATTAAATCACTAACAACCCACCGCAACTTCTCGTATTAAAATGTTGTATTTATAAATTAACACATAGGTTCTCTTATGCATATATTTTCGGCATTTTTAATAACATAAATGCAAAATGTTTTTCGCTTAATCGTTTATAGTGAAATATTATATTCTGAAAGTTTAGACCACTTGTCTTGGAAAATATTACAGTCGCGGGACGTATAAAAATAAAATATCAGTAAATAAAAAACATAATTCAGAGCGACGTAGTGGGCAGAAGCTAGTATTCAACTACATACACTGTGTATCATTAAATGACTTAGCCACTGGACACAAATTTTCACCATTTTATAACTAAAATATCCAGAACACCGATTCCCTAGTCCTAAACTAAGCTTGTGTTTGTGCTATGGATAGTACGTGATGATAGACATACTTAAATATAAACATCCATGACTCGAGTACAAATGTCCATGTTCATCACACGAAACATTTGCCCCTAGCGCGTTTGAACCCGCGACACTCGGTTTCGTGGCCAGGGTCTCCGACCACTCGAATAACGAGCCAATCATCTATCTAACCCAACTCATTATCTTTCGCTAAAAGGTGTTAATTTAAAAGAATTTTCTGCTCATGAGATACAATATCAGAAGCCATGTAATTTGACATTCCGCAGTAAGAATTTATAACCCAAATAACCCTTAATGGGCAATTATTGTTAATTGAAATAAAAAATAACGACGCAAAAACAAACATAATTACACAGCCGTCTATAAAAATTATACCTACTAATACGAGTTGGAGAAATGATCGATCGCTATATTGGATTATAATATATTATGAATAATTAGCTCTTCATTATATTGGCCTATAATTTTTTTTTGGAGCCTTTGGTTTCGCGTGTTTATATGAACATTAAAGGTTATTTATTAAGTGCGCGGTCATATATCTTCTGTATAATGTGTCTAATATAAAATATTAGTTTTGTATGTTTCTTTTGTTCATATTTCCGATTGAAAACGCTGTACATATGCTTGAATGACATTGAATCTTGTGCACTATATACCTATAAAATCTAGGTCTCTGTAAAACTCTACAGAGTATGTTTCGGATTAGACACATTTAATGACAATCGGAAAAATAAATTATTATTGTTTTTTAGAATACGTTTGATTTCAGAGTAAATACGTTGATCCGCTAAATCGTCATTACAAGTAAAGGCCTATTTGCTCAGTAACAGTCCGAAGTCAGGAAGTTGGCGGTTTAATCACCCCCGTACCTCGAAAAGCACGTTAAGCCGTTGGTCCTGCGCCTGACCTCTCTCCGGTCATGTCGAATTGCCGTTTCACCGGACTATGAGAGTGAAGGAATAGAGAGTGCACCTGTGTTTGCGCACACACTTGTGCACTATAATATCTCTTGCGCAGGTGGCTAATCAGCGTTGAGGTTGGCCACCGTGACCAAAATCGGCTAAGTCAATTCTCTTCTACAAAATATGTTGTTGATGCACGGCCCACACTTCGCAAGGCTGGAATAATTGCAAGTGCTTAGCACTCATTAGCTCATTTCGCGTTTTTCTTTTAAGTAGCGCCATGTCATATATAGGTAAATACACATTGAATCAATATTTTTTTCCATAGGTATTCCATTCACTTACATTTCAACAAAAAAAAAATTTTTTTTCATTATATACTTAATGGTAGAATCATATATCTCTAACTGATTTTGAGGATTAATAAGCGTTTCTTTGAAACCTATATAAATAAAGAATATTTTGACTTTGACTTTGAATATATTTAATTCATTGACAAACAGGCTGGATCTTGACTTTAAAAAGACCCCAAATTGGGGTATTCTCGAGAATAAAAATAGCGAGCGCTTATGGGATGATGATGATTTTCCACTGATATTTACTAAACGATAACTCTTTTCTTAAGGTCGGTGCCTCCATACCTCGGCTGGATATCGTATTTGTCCTGGTTCCGGTACGGGAACGAGGCGCTCCTGGTCAACCAGTGGTCGGGGGTGGAGACGATCGCATGTACGAGGGAGAACTTCACTTGCCCTGCGTCTGGGCAGGTCGTGCTGGAGACACTCAGCTTTTCAGAGGTAAGCAACATTTACCATCAAAATTTCCATCTTAATTTTTATTTAGCGTAGGTCCCTTTGATGGGACCCCTCAATTCTGTAATCTGTATTTAGAGAAAAGTAATAAGGGTTTTTTTGACTTTGTAATAGTAAATGTAACAAAAACCAACTTAACATCATGTAACCTAATTCTAGTAAATCTACAATCAGCTACAGCTGTCCATAGTTTAATACTTATTTTTTGCGCAGGATGATTTTAACATGGACGTAATAAACATGGTGCTGCTGTTCATCGGCTTCAGACTGCTCGCTTACTTCGCGTTGCTGCTGCGCGCGCGCCGGGCTAAGTGATAAAACTACACGCCTACTTGGATATTCTACAACCAATGACGAAATAAAGACCCCTAACTGACAAATCAAATATTAGATATGCTTCTATAAATTTGAGCTAATATAAACAAGTGTTTTTCAATGTGTGAAGCGTCATTGGAGAGATCGTAGTCAATAAATTAAACCAGCACATGTGTATTAGTAATTTTGAAATAGTGGTGTATGTTTCGATCATACCAAGAAGAATGGTCCCGAAATATGTTTCTGTAATATATGGCCCGTGCTATGAAGAACATCAGACGACATTTTGTAGTTGTTACCTTAAATCCTTTCCGTGTGAATGAAAAATGTTGAATGTGAAAAATATAATTTGGTATAGTCTGATAACAACTTTGCTAATTTCGACATGTTTGTATGTTTTTCGTAGGCCTTCTAGATACTTCAAATAGCTGTCAAACCGAGGTTGGATTGTAAATCTTATTTGACTTTTATGTGACATAAACAATTTACTGGCCAAGTGGCTGAACATTAATTGGTACTGTGACAATAAAAATTAAATATTAAAGACGTTTAAAAAAAATAGTACATCGTGATAAATATTCCAATAGTATACAGAATATTTCTCAAGACACTATTCACAATAGACGGCATGAACAAAACAAAGAATTGAATAGAAAAACAATCCGTATAATATACTCAAAATATTCCATAATGAAAATCTTCGTAGGTATATTTTATTATGAGTACCTACTGTATTTACTTATGTGCTATTGAATAAAATTGTAACTACTGATAAAATGATTTTATAATTAAATTTTATATGTTCGTGTTATAACTTAGTAAAAAAATAGTGCCACTGTATCAACACTGTTAATTAATTGTAAGATAGATATTATATTATCCAGAACATAGATGTAGACATGATATTACAAAAATGTGTTTCATAATCATCATTATTATAATGTCCAATGGAGGAATAAAAGCTGATCTTAATTATAAACTAATTTTATTACTTCCTCACTAAACCCTTTTTTATGCGGGAAATGCGTTAAACACCGGGGGAGGAACCCTACCACCAACCCCTCAATCCCCAAAGGGGAAAGTCGAGCAGTAAGCTTGTTAATAAACCACATTTAGCCAAAAATGTTATATAGCTGAGATGAGTAACTTCATAATGAAGTGTTGTAACCTAATAAGTGTAGATTATTAAGTACGAAATTGAACATTTTGGCATTTACAAGAGTTATAACTATCGAGTTTCTTGCCGGTATCTTCTCGATAGATTCTACCTTCCGAACTGGTGGTAATACTTTTTTCTGTTTAAATTTACTATTTAAGTGCTTTTTAGATTTTGAATTTGAATTTGAGTTACATGAAGAAATAAAAAAAGGAGGTTGTGATGAGTGGCTAACTCCTCGTCACACAATCACAAACACATACAGTTGGTATATTTATTTAGTCCCAGACCAACTTGAAACGTAGTTATTAACTAAGTATCTAGTTACTTACTTCAATAACCCAAAGTGGGTCTTGGCCTCCGATACAAGACTTCGCCAACGATCGCCAATGTGCTCTTGTCCGCCAGTTAATACCTATCAAACAAGACTACATAAATACATTTACGTAAATATAGGTTATACCTATCTTTACAGGTGCAGTATCTATGCAGGTGAAACTGTAAGTACCTAAATAAACAATTGATTAGGTTTGTGCATAGCATTTAATTGCATACTTTGTTGCAAAGCTTTATTAGCATAATTTTGTCTACCAGGAAGCAGACAAAGGCAATAAGATATCAGGTGATATTATAATCAATATTTTACTTTACATTTCGTATTCTGTACTTGTATATCTGTAAATAACATTTAGACTGTAGATGTAACACAAAGTTACGAGTACCTAATACCATATTCTCTCATAATAAATTATTTTGGTTCGGTTTAAATTTAGGAATCTAAGTAAAATGTTGGGCTATTCTTGATTATCACGAGCTGAGGATAAACAACAATTACATTATTTGACAGCCCTGTTAGTGTCCTCTGGCGAGACGCTCTCCGCGTGCCCTCTGGCTTAGCAGAGGGCACAGCGCGAGAGTGGGCCCACGACGCCGGTCTCGGGGACGATCGGCGTCTGAATCCTGGGCGGAGTAGTAGAGACATGCTGGGTGGCCTGGCATGTCTCGACGCGCGCGCGTGCTCGGTGCTGTGCATCCGACGACTGATGGCGTGGGCTGCACAGCATCGACCACCGCCGCGCGAAGTGAGCCGCGCAGCGCGGCACGCGCACTACCGGAGGAGCTGTTGTATAGTCCCGACAGTGGGGATACCGGCTCCTCCGGAACTGCGCCGATGGAGGCCACCTTGGGGTTTAGTCGGTTCGAGTCCGACACACCGCCCTCTGGATCCCCGTCCGGAGGGCTCGTGGGAGTTCCCCAAGTAAAAAAAAAAAAAAAAAAAATAAGCCCTGTAGTGTGACTGTTCCGAATGCAAGGGGCGCAGGTTCGAACCCTGCACAGGGACAATAGGAAATATACATAAAAAATATTATAGTCCTTTAACGCATTCTTCGGAAATTAATAAAAAAAATACTTAGAGTGAAAACAGAACCAAGATTTATCAATAGACTTACATAAGAGATACAGTTTTAAACAAATGTCTCCATTGCGCTCACGAAAATTGAGTTTTCTATGGACGCAGTATGGCGCTGTGGCATTTGACGTCACATGCCACGTTGTATCTCTCTGTCTAACAAATAACTGTGATTCTTTATAATTTGTGCAATAAACAAAATATAAAAAAAAACATCTTGCAGATTTGTACCCCTGTGCTATACATATAAATAAAAGATAATAAATAAATTCTGCAAATTCTCAAGACTTGACCCACCAATTCCCTAATTCCAAACTAAGCTTATGCTTGTGCTATGGATACTAGGTCAACGGATAGACATACTTAATTACGTTTATAAACATCCATGACTCGAGTACAAATGCCCATGTTTATAATACGAAACATTTGCCCCTAGCGGGATTCAAACCCGTGACCGTCGGTATCGTGGCCAGGGTCTCTGACCACTCGACCATCGAGCCAGCATTCATGCATATTCCCTATTATTTGTTGACAAAACAAGTAGGTACTTTATAAATTATCCAGACTGATAGACCAATTTCCTAGTTCCAAACTAAGTATATATGCCTGTGCTATGGATATTAGGTGAACCGATAGAGATACTTAAATACGTTTATAAACATCCATGACCCGAGTACAAATGTCCATGTTCATCAAATAGGTATACTTGTCTTGAGTCTCGGTGACTGTTGTACCTTCCTTTGGAATCAGGTCAATATAAGATATTGTATGACAGTTATTTATTTATTTTTCAAATCGAGTCAGCACAAACATAAATTGCAATAAAAATTTATAAACGCAATTTTGGTAGATACATACATACATAACATCACGCCCATAATCCCCGAAGGGGTAGGCAGAGTCAAAGGGGCAGCATGCCCCTTCAACCACATTCAGCCAAAAATAAAGCCGGGCTGGGTTAGATGGAAAATTATGAAAAAGCAGTGACAAGCGGCTAACCTGTCGCCTATACAATCACATAACCAAACCCGATATACCATTAGTCGCCTTTTACGACATGCTAGGCAAGAACCACAGTTCGCATATTCTTTTTAAGTCCCAGACCAACATGGGACAATTGGTAGATATTTTAGCCTTTTTTATTATGTATCCTGTGTTTTGCTTTTAAAGTTGCGATCGAAATCTAAATTATTATTTTATTATAATATTATTTCGTTGTTCGTTCGCCTAGTGTCACTCGGTAAACTTTCCGTGGGGATAAAAATATTTTCTATTAATATATTTCCAATACAAAAACTTTTTTGTAGAAAAAACGTACATTAAACAAGGGATAGAAAGATTAAATTAACGCGGGCGTAGTTGTAAAAGCGAACTAGTGTTTTTTCGAAATCCGTTAGTGAATTAATTTAGGCATAATGAAGTAGAGTGAGATCCCAGGGCCGCCAGACGTTACTTATTTTATCAGAAATGAATGTTATAAAGGATAGTATTTATACCAACTATAAATGTACGGTTAATAGCTAGTTTGGGCAATAGGCCAATTTGCAGGTTTCAGGTGCGAAAGTTAGGAAAAGATATTTCTCACTTAACTTGAATTCTGAATGCTGATTTTCATGTATGTTATCTATACTTATAATAAATCTGTAGAGAGGTCAATTCTGTAACATACAGGAGTATGAAGAATAATTGTACCAAGTTTCGTTAAAATCCGTCGAGTAGTTTTTGTTTCTATTAGGAACATACAGACAGACAGACAGACAGACAGACAAAAATTTTACTGATTGCATTTTTGGTATCAGTATCGATCACTAATCACTCCCTGATAGTTATTTTGAAAATATATTTCATTTACAGAATTGACCTCTCTACAGATTTATTATAAGTATAGATAACATACATGAAAATCAGCATTCAGAATTCAAGTTAAGTGAGAAATATCTGATCCTAACATTCGCACCTGATACCTACAAATTGGCCCACTACCCAAACTAGATATAATACCCGTACGTTTATAGTAAGTTGTGATGCTACCTTATACCACACATTAAATTTTTGAGAATTTAAGTAACGTCTGGCGGCCCTGAGATCTTGGACGATAGTCTTTCTGATAGTCCAATTCATTGATATTCACTCCTCAAAATCGGTTTTATTGGATGTTTTAGTTGCGCCGAGGCGAGACGGTTTATTGCTAACATGGAAGGTAAATTACGATGTTATAGAAGGGCCTGTAAACCCGTTGGTGAGTTAATTATTGAATAATCATTTAGTTTTTTTGTACTAATAAAGATGGTAATCGACATTTTACCTGAATTAATGAGCCAGCCCCATTGATGCAATGGTTCTTTGGTTCTTTAATATAGGTACAAGCGTATAATAATTCTTCTGACTTCGCATTCAACGTTAATATCTATCTATTATTATTAATTTAGATAAGAAAACTGCTTGCCATAATATATCTACTTTACGTAAAGGTTGCAATTTTTACACTAAAAACAGACGATTGAATGTATTTTATTCATCTTCCTAGCGTTATGTCCCGTGCGTAGACGGGGTCCGCTCAGACCATGATTCAGGATTTAGCGAGTCTGTTAATTATATTGAAGCGACTGCCGATCTAACCTTCGTAACCCTAAGATAGGGGAACCAGACAATTTTTGGATCATGGTTACAAATCCAAAGTTATTTGAATTTGCAGGTTTCATCACGATGTTTTTCCACCGTCGAGCTAGTAGTAAATACGTCATAGATTTGAAAAATCCAGAGATACGTGCCCGGGTTTGAACCCGCACTCCTCGGTTAAGAGGCGCGTGTCCTTACCATTGAGCTACCACCGCTCCTATTCAATGTATTTCATTATAATCCTACTATCCTACTTCCTACTAATATTATAAACGTGAAAGTTTGTGAGGAAGTATGGATGTTTGATAATCTTTGACGCAAAAACTACTGAATGGATTTTAATAATATATCTTATACACCTGAATAACATATAGGCTATGTTTCATCGATGTACCACGCGAGAAAAGCCGCAGGCAAAAGCTAGTATAATTATATTTTATACCTTTTATTTTAGGGTCCTTTGTACAAACTGTGTTCTTTGCCTAGACTATTATAAAAGGCGCCTAATGGTGCATTGAATGTTGAGTGTAGCTAGCCACTTGTAACTGCTTTGAGCTAGCTTGTCTCAATTTTCCATCTCACCCACTGAACCTTATTAGGGCTTATTGGTCCTTGGCTCTATCTACCCTTCGGGCGAAATGGTATGGGCTAGACCCATCTTAATTACTTGATCCAGCATGAAATCTCTGGTAGGGATGCAATCCAGCGGCATGGAACCAGTCAACCAGCAAAGCTAAAATTGTGCTTGACCTAGTTAGATTGTTGGATGCAGGATTGCAATACCTAGTAGATATGTATGTATTACACTATATAAATTGTATGGCAATCATCATTACTGAATTGGGCCCTTCTGATGACGTGGCCAAATGGCGTCCAGGGCCAAATTGCGGAAGCGGCATTGTCCGTTGACCCGGCACGGCGCGGTGTCGTGTGTTGCGCTAGGGTTGTCTATGTCTGTGTCTCTATCAATTCCTCACACAATATAAGTGTCTGTAATGTAAAAATAACTAATCTTTTATAGTAAAATTGTTTTAGTAGAATTGTATTTTGATAACGCAGGATATAAATCCCGTATGCGTAGACAAAAGTTTCGTAGGCATAAGTACTCTTGCCTGTGAAATGGCTGAACTGGCAATGTTGGCAGAATATGCAGTTGCAGTAAATACAAAGAGAAGTCTAAGCTACTTTTAAAATTAAATTAAAAATTTAATGAAAAATTACAAATATTGAAGATTCTTAAGAAGCTTAGGCTATGATTCTACACACAAAGTTAGTTTTATGATTAAAAAGGGTATCCTAATCGACAAAGAAATAAACTTACTTTCGCATTCATAATAGTTATGTAACAGCTGCTACTCTGCAGTGATGCAGAACTTGAGTGAGAGTTCGTCTAGCACTTAGCAAGCTTACAAATAAATTATAAGTCCTGAACCAAAATTCAGGACTTATAAGTTATTCAAGTTGCATTTTGGTAGCCCTCGGTTGACCGAAGCCTCGCAACGCAGCCGTCGCGTCGCGTTCATTCGCGCCCATCGCGCCGCCCTACTTGGGTCGCGCCGTCGCGCCAGCGGCGCGTGCGCTGATAAGATTACAAACCCTAAACTAGGATTAGCCCGGCCACTAATAGTTATGAGTGGGCAGTCCGATATGATTACCAAACCGAGAGATTGAACGTTTGATTAAATACTCAATTGAACACCAACGATCTATTCATTATCGTTAAGATAAACATTAACGATTTTCTTATCAAGTTTTATATAAAAAAAAATATATTCATTTAGTTATCTGTTAATGATATTCGTTTTGTTGGAGATGAGATTCAGAAATCGTTGCACAAATATGACGGAATAAAATAATTACCATAATGAAAAAGCAACTACCAGCAACCCTGAACACTAGTAAGATGATGATTAATTTGTATTATATGAATAAATTGACTGGCCCGTTGGTCGAGTGGTCTGAGACCCTGGCCACGAAACCGAGGGTCGCGTGTTCGAATGCCGCGCAAATGTTTCGTGTGATGAACATAGACATACTCGATTCATGGATGGTCATAAAAATATTTAAGTATGTCTATCCGTTCACCTAGTCCATAGCACAAGCACAAGCTTAGTTTGGGCCTAGGGAATTGGTGTGTCAGTCTGGAGAATTTATTATTATTATTTGTTGTCTCCATTTGGATATCACGTGAAGTGTTACCTTCCCGGTCCTTTGAAACGCTTGCATAGGGACACAGACCTTGGTTATTATTTTAATGGTTACAAATAACTCAAGAATAGGAGGATAGAAGATGAGATCGGGTATTTCTTCTTCCACCAATCGCTGGGTTTCGTTCTAGAGAATTGCTGGGATTACGTTGATAAGGAAGTCTGTAAATACATTGTAATAGCTGCTATCTGACCTGCAACCCATAGGCAGGATAAATAACCACCAGATAAATTGGGTCATGGTTACAAATTCGTTATACGAATGTACAGGTAGTATCGCGTATCACGGTGTTTTCCTTCACTGCTGAAGTAGTGGTGTAAACGAATGTTTAGCTTTGTAAAAGTTTCAAATAAAAAATATATCTAAAATATATAATTATACTTATTTAACGACAATCTCCTTAGGCACAGCAAACATAGCCAATTCGGATTTATCTACTATAATTAATCTTCTATAGTGCTATGTTTAAACGTTCTGCAAAAATAAATTAATTGCTTTGAATCGGAAATACTTTAGATTCGCTGATTATAAATATGTCCACTTAACATAAACATTTTTTTCCAAAAACCAGCTACGTAAAATTATCACGAATCAAAAACTAGATGAAATCTGTATAATATGTAGAAGAAAATCGTTGCGACGGCGTTTGTACGCCATGTGTATTTTTAATTATCGTGGCGGTCGTTATTAGCCGCATTCTTTTCGGCATGACTGAGCCGGCTTGTCCAAGGACTAGCCTCTAAGGAAAACCCCTGATAGATCTAAAACTCTTGTGTTTTCTCTTGTTCAGAAGGGTGACTGTGAACGTCGTAGACTTGTACTCCAAGGATTCACCTGGCTGATGACGATGGTATTTTTAGGCTTCCGTAACCAAAGGGTAAAATCGGGACACTATTACTAAGACTACGCTGCCTGTCCGTCTGTCACCAGGGTGTATCTCATGAACCGTGATAGCTAGACAGTTGAAATTTTCATAAATGATGTATTTCAGTTGCCTCTATAACAAAAAATATTAAACACAGAATAAAATAAGTATTTAAGGGGGGCTCCCATACGATAAACGTGATTTTAATGCTGTTTTTCTCGATGTTGGTACGGAATGCTCGATGTTGGTACGGAACCCTTCTTGCGTGAGTCCAACTCGCACTTGGCCGATTTTTTATGACAGAGGTGTTAAGCAAGAAAACGCGCCAAGTAAAGGTTGTAAGTGATCAGCGTCGCCTTTGGCACTCGCAATACGATGATGATAATACACTAATTTCTTAAAGGTTCCTAAGTTTCTCGTGTTTTTGAATCATCGACAAAACCTCGTAGTCAGCAACGTGCGACTGACATGCCTTATATTGTGAGGCGAGCGCCTATAGGCTAGGACAGCATTCGATCATAGGGTTCGCGGGACGATTTACGTAATGTAGGATGGACGCATGGGCGCGCTAATGAACGTACTGTCTGATCTGAACCGGTGTTCGCCGTCTTCTGGAGACTTTACTTTTAGAGTACGTGGAGCCATAACTTTGAGAAACCCTGGGATACGGTGACCACTTACCAACAGGCTGTACACTTGTTTGCCACCTCTGTAGAATAAAAAAGTCTGTCTGTAGGTTATACGTAAAAACTTGACAACTTGACAAGTTTTTATGGAGCTTAGTATGTCTGTTTTTTGTTTCGAAAATGTTAGTTGAAACTTTTTTGTTAAACGTGAAATTATTTGTTATAGTAAATCATATCTTATCTAGATTAGAAACCCTACGTGTCTGAAGATAAGCGAATATGTCTTCACCCTTAACATATCTCAAAACACATAAAACGCAGAAGCCTATTAAAATCTCGTGAACCATAAATCGTCTCCGTTACGCCATTGATAAAAATCAGCGATAACATATAACTACCATGCTAATCAGACAATTATCTCACACGAGCAGAGTCGTTGGTACAACTTATAGTATTCTATATTAATTAATGATCCTAATTAAAAGAATAGTAAAAAATAGGAAGTTCCAATCAGATTTTTATCATAGTCCGTACGTTGATTAAATAATACTATTTTAATAGACGAGTTCTATCATCAAAAGTCTTGCCCAAGACATGTTACGCAATTTTTGACTAAATTATTATTATAGTTAGTGATAAATAAAATGATAATTGTAAAGTATCGTACTAAATTATGTTTAGGATTTTTTTTTAGAATGTACTAAGTAGACCATTTATATTAATAATAATAATAATGTCCTCCTAATCGATATCGGTCACGGCGGCTAATCTCAAATTAAGTTGATTAAACCGGTAATATGTTTTGTAATGAAAAATGCTTGGTTTGGAATTGGAAAAAACAAATTATCAAGAAAAACCAGTGACAGAAGTAATTTTTCAAATTTAAAAAAAATACGTTTATTTCTGGCGATGACAAAATATATAATTTATGATCGCGGAGCCACGAGGTTTTTTAGTTATAAAGAGCAGTAACTTAACTAGAATGGAACAAATTTTATGGTTAAAATGTTGCAAAATATAAAACATGTCAAACAAAATAAATAAAGCCTACATTGGCATCAATTTTACTTCACACCCGTGCCCGCGGTTTTATGCATTTATGATTAATGTTATAGCCTATAGCCTTCCTCGATAAATGGGCTATCTCACACTGAAATAATTTTTCAAATCGGACCAGTAGTTCCTGAGATTAGCGCGTCCAAGCAAACAAACAATCAAACTCTTTAGCTTTATAACATTAGTAAGTATAGATTAGATTAGATGATTGCTTCTAAACACAACTAACTAACTAACTAACTAACTAGTTAGTTAGTTAGGTGTGCATCATTTACTCTTTAGCTTTATAACATTAGTAAGTATAGATTAGATTAGATGATTGCTTCTAAACACTTGTTCAATATATAGGTTGTATACCAGTAAGATGGGTATGTACATAAACTTAAGATTAGCCGGCTAAACTTAAGTTAATGTCTGACGAGTGGCTAATGTTCGATAAAATGTTTATGTGCGTCAAGTTATTTGATCATTAGCCGGCTAAACTGCACATTAGCTGAAGCTAATCGGTTAAAAATGTGCCTATTTGATAGATATACCTTTACTTCTGATTTAATGAGAATTCATAGATGATGAATTCTCGTTCCTAGCGTTATGTTCCGCGCTTATTCGGGGTCCGCTTAGACCATGATCAAGGATTTAGCGAGTCTGGTAGTTACATTGAAGCGACTGCCAATCTGACCTTCGTAACCCTAAGATAGGGGAACTACGTAATTTATTGGATCATGGTTACAAATTCAAAGCTGTTTAAATTTGCAGGTTTTATCACGATGTTTTTCCTCACCGTCGAGCTAGTGGTATAAATACGTACATAGATTTGAAAAATCTAGAGGTACATGCCCGGGTGTGAACCAGCACTCCTCGGATAAGAGGCGCGTGTCCTTACAATTGAGCTACCACCGCTCCTCGATTTTATGAGAATTATTGTAATGATAAGCTTCTTTGTATTTTTTTAAATTTAGAATACCTGTAAGTCTATTAAGATAAGAAGGAATGAGACTGATTGTTTTAATTTATTTTATATTTTTTTAGTCTACAGATTCCTACCTCGGTATTCTAATTGCATTGTTTTTTTTTAATTTTAAATAACTTTGATAAATAAACTGATTGTTCTAATTGTTGTTTTTTTTATTTTATTTTGAATACCGAAGTATCTGTAGTAAATGAAAGACGTGACGAATTGATTTTATAATAATAATTTTCGATACTCAAGTAAAAAACCGGCCAAGTGCGAGTCGGACTCGCTCACGTAGGGTTCCGTACCATGATCTTTGAAACCTCCATAAATATTTATTTTATTCTGTTTTTTAGTATTTGTTGTTGTAGTGGCAACACAAACACATCATATTATGTGAAATATAAACTGTGTAACTATCACGGTTCATGAGATACAGCCTGGTAACAGACGGACGGACGGACGGACGGACGGACAGCGTCTTAGTAATTAGGGTCCCGTCTTGCCCTTTGTTCTTTTCATTTGCTTCTACATATTTAGCCAAGGGGCTGCGACTATACATAAGATTAACCTGCTAATCTTAAGATACCGTAAATTATGCTCTTTAATTATTACGTTCTCAACGTCTGCCTAGCCCAACGCCCAGTACACTTCGCATCAAAAACTCCCGGAAAGCTGAAATTTCGTGGAGAGCTTGGGTTCGTCATGAGAAAGGAAGTTTTAAATGAGGCGTGAGTCTTTAGCTGCCCGCGCTCTCTGTTTTAATTACTACATGAATATTTTTGAATCATATCGTGACTACATACATTGAAGTGACAAGCATTCGCAGATGAGGCGGTGAAAACGTTTTTCGAAACAGCGTTGTTCGCGACTACGTCATTCGAATCCGTAAGCTTACGAACCTATGAGGCAGTGAAAAAATAATTCGCAACAGCGTGTTTAGCAACAGCGGCGTTCGGACCTACGTAGGAGATTCGATTACTACTACTACCTACTTATTATTAAAAAAATACGCATTAGTCCGTGTTAATGACATTTCCATGAATCGTATTTAACAATATTTTTTGAAATCTCTGTATATCAGCATTGAATGATTAAAGTATGAGCATTATTAGTGACTATCATTAATACGAAGAATTTTATACACTGCAACAGTTTTACCATCAAATAAATAAAAAATGCAATTAAAGTGAAATAATGCATCAAGCACGCGTTTAACGACCAACTTAGTAATGTAAATATATATTACTAAGAAAGATTATAGTCATTTAAAAAAAATGATAGTTTTAAATAAAATGATGCACGTTTTTAAAATTAATTTGTTGTCATCTTTCGAAGTATTCTTGTAGGCGATTAACAAACACCCCTAATTGACTTCCAAACCAGTATTTCTGGTTTACATGCATGTTCATTACTTCTATCAACCAAACTAAACCAAAAAACTTAAAAAGCCTTATTAACAATTAACAGGAGTTTAACACGAAAATAAGCAAACGGAATAACTATAATAACGCATATAAAACGTTTGGCAACGACAAATATGACAAAGTGGTTCCCGGGGAATATTGTGACAAAATAAAATATTTTAATTAGTTGCATATTAATTTTATTTTTTATATATATGAAAATAATACCCGAATTTATGTTCCGAGAATCGTTAACGATACAATCCGATTGAACATAGTTTTTATAGTTATGTCATATTGACATGTGTTATAGGCATCATGCTCAAACGCACGGAGGATAGTATGTGTGTCTATGGCTGATGACGACTAGAATAGTCTATTTTATGAATGATAAAAAATAAATAAAAGATAATTTCATTTCATCTCTAAACTGTCCGGAAAGATAACTAATAAATTGAAAGAACGGAAGTAAACGGAAAGTTAGTTAATAACTTACGTTTAGCCGATGACACTGTACTCATAGCAGCTCCAGACAATGGCAGACAAGGTAAATGAAAGCTGTAAGAGAGCGGGATTGTCAATCAACATCAGTAAGACAAAATTCATGGTGGTTTCCTTTCCGGAAATCCTGATCTGCGCGCTAGTATAATTGTAGGGGATAAAAATCTTGATCGGGTTCGACAATACAGTTACCTCGGCTCTTAGGTAAATGAACCATGAGTCCGACCAAGAAATGAAGACCCGGATAGAGATTGCACGAGCCTCGTTAAATAAAATGAGAAAAGTACTGAGTTGCCGACAAATAAACATAAAGTTCCGAGTCAGAATCCTCTTATGTTGCATTTGGCCAGTTGTCTTGAATGGATGCATGAACCCTGGAAGATAAGACCACAAAACGTGTCGAAGCTTTTGAGATGTGGTGCTACCGACTCATGCTCTGCATCAGTTGGATTCAAAAAGTCAGGAACGAAACTGTACTCCAGCGCGTCAGCCGAACCCGACAATTAATAAATAAAAAGCGCGAAAAAAACAATAAATAAAAAGCGCGAAATTTCCTCGGTCACGTGCTCTGGCACGATAGATACAGTCTCCGGCAATTAATAATAATGGGTTAAATTGAGGGGAAAAGGCGCCCAGGACAGACGCCCAGTGGTTGCGGAATATCCGGGAGTGAACTGGGATCACTTCTGTCGAACAACTTTTCAATCTCACAAGGGACAAAGTAAGTTTAGGAAACTGGCGACCAACCTTTATCATTGAATAGGTACGCGAAGAAGAAAAAATAAATAGCTTCTAGTCATCCTCGTACTTCATATTGTTGTTAACTGTGTGTTGCCATAGGAAAAGGAGTTATGCCTATTCAAGTTTTAAACTCGTTCTTTGAAACATGTTCAAGATATGTAGAATATAACGACAGGCTCTTTGGCCGAGTAGTCCGAGATCCTGGCCACAAAACCAAGGGTCGCGGGTTCGAATTCCGCTAGGGGAAAATGTTTCGTGTGATGAACAACATTTGAACTCGAGTCATGGATGTTTATAAACGTATTTAAGTATGTCTATCCGTTCACCTAGTATCCATAGGACAAGCATAAGCATAATTTGGCACTAGGGAATTGGTGTGTCAGTCTGGAGAATTTATTTATTTATGCCGTCTCTGAATTATCAGAAAGTATCGCAAATCATTATAACCAGTTAGTGGAAATGAATGACCGTGATAATCTTAATACGATATGTTTTTTTTTGTTCTATTCTGATTTGGTACCTACGATGTAACAAAAACTAAAACATTCAAACTGCCAATTAGCAATTTTTTTTGTGGGTTTGCCTAGCCTCTGACCGCAGATCGCATGAGCCTATATGTAATTGATACTTTTATCTTTAAAACAGATATAAGTACTCAACTTTCTGTCCACCATGTTTTTTTTACATAATTACACGTTTTGAATTACGTTGGAAAAACCGTTAACAATAATTATATTAATACTAATCTCAGTCCCATGTTGGTCTGGAACTTGGCCCATATTGATCTGGGACAAAAAAAAAGAATGTGCCAACTGTGGTTCTTGCCTAGCATGTCGTAAAAGGCGACTAATGGTTTACGGGCATTTGGGTATGTGACTGAGTAGGTGACGAGCTAGCCACTTGTCTTTTTCACAGCTTTCCATCCAACCCAGCCCACTGTCCTATGTTGGTCTGGGACATAAAAAGAATATGCCAACTATGGTTCTTGCCTAGCATGTCGTAAAATGCGACTAATGGTATATCGGGTTTTGGGTGTGTAGGCGACAGGTTAGCCGCTTGTCACTGCTTTTTCACAATTTTTCATCTAACCCAGCCCGGCTTTATTTACGGCTGAATGTGGTTGAAGGGGCATGCGGCCCCTTTGACTCCGCCTACCCCTTCGGGGATTATAGGCACGATGTTTAGTTAGTTAGTTACTAATCTCGCTATAGAAGTAACGTTTAACTGTACCATACGTGTCTGCTTGTAGACTCGTATTAAAAGTAGGCATGGTCGTTTGCTCGGTTATAAGTATACTTTGCATTTGTAATAACTATGGAGAAGGGAAGAGAGAGGGAGATGTAAGGGGGCGAACCATCATCATCTCGCCCCAAGCCAACCTCTCCTGCGCGTGGAGCATCCTGCTGACTAACGAACGAGGCTCTGGCAACCGACTGATGGCGGTATAACCATTCAAACCCTTGGCGTAGCCAAATACCACATGCCGATGACGGACAGCAGCGTCACCGGGCAAAAGCAACGCTCTGCGATCGCCAACCCGCCTGCCCAGCGTGGCGATTATGGGCAAATCCTCCAAATGGATACAGCACAAAGGCCACGGCTCCCAGTTCCCGGCAGTCTCGCTATTCCTGGTCATGGTGGCGACCACGGTAACGGCGGGGCGGGGGGTGCGAAGAATCTCCGGGCTACGGTAGGCCACCACCACAAACTGACCCTTGCTACGTACAACGGACGCACTCTAAGGCTTGACTCGCATCTGGCACAACTTGAGGTGGAACTTGGGAAGATTAGGTGGCACATTCTGGGGCTAAGTGAAGTCCGAAGAGAGGGGGAGGACACCATAACCCTAGAGTCGGGCCACCTGATGTACTTTCGCGAGGGAGACCAACAATCCCAAGGTGGCGTCGGGTTTCTCGTCAATAAGTCTCTCCTTGACAACGTTGTAGAAATTTCCAGTGTGTCTAACAGGGTAGCGTACCTGATCATCAAGCTCACCGAGAGGTACAGCCTCAAGGTGGTGCAAGTGTACGCACCGACCTCGACACACTCAGATGATGAAGTGGAGGCAATGTTCGATGACATATCGAGGGCCCTCCACTTCACTATAAAGACCCAATACACTGTTGTCATGGAAGACTTCAACGCCAAAGTGGGAGTACAGAATCACAATGAATCGGTAGTAGGACCCCATGGATTTGGAGCCAGGAATCATAGGGGGCAGATGCTCGTAAACTTCCTCGAACGAGAGGGGCACTTCTTAATGAACTCATTCTACAAAAAGCAGCCCCAAAGGAAATGGACGTGGCGTAGCCCCGACACTATGACCAAAAACGAGATCGACTTCATCCTGGCGGATAGGCGGCACATATTTAGAGATGTCTCTGTGATCAACAGGTTTAACACCGGCAGCGATCACAGACTTGTCCGAGGCACTCTGAATATCGATTTCAAAGCCGAACGTGTCCGTCTGATGAAGTCCAGACTCCGGCCTACTTTGCTCCAAACCATGGCGGGATCTGAAACATTCCAGTCGAACCTGGAGAACCGTTTTGCTGCCGTGGAAACCACAACTTGAGAATGTGGTTCGGGTACTCAGGGAGGAAGGTACGAGATTTTGCAACATGCGGCGTAAAGGTAAGAAGTCAAAACTTTCCGAAGAGACCTTGAGGCTAATGAGGCAACGACGTGAAGACCCACCTACCACTTCGTTGGGCATACGGGCTCTTGACCGGGAGATCAATAAACTTGTGCGACGCGACCTTCGCCGCTCTAATACTCTGGATATCGAAAGAGCTATTGAGCAAAACCGGGGGTCTAAGGTGTTCGTTCAATCTCTCGGGAGAAGTCACCTGACGAAACTGACCACAGCAAGTGGAGAAGTTGTTGCCTCTAAACCGGCGGTCCTTTTGGAGGTAGAAAACTTCTATACCCGACTATATGCATCGCATACATCTCGACCTGTACCCGGAAATGAAGACTCTAGAGCCACATTAACACGCCATTTCACTGAAGACCTGCTGGAAGTTAGCATTGGCGAAATCAGGATTGCTCTTGGACAGCTTAAAAATGGAAAAGCCCCTGGAGCGGACGGCGTTACAACAGAGCTATTAAAGGCTGGAGGTAAGCCCGTACTGAGGGAACTCCAAAAGGTCTTTAACGCTGTCCTGTTTGAAGGAAGAACTCCGGAAGCGTGGAGTAGGAGTGTGGTCGTCCTGTTCTTCAAAAAAGGGGACAAAACCCTATTAAAGAACTATCGACCCATTTCCCTTCTAAGCCATGTCTATAAGCTGTTTTCAAGACTGATCACGAACCGTCTTGCGCGAAGATTCGACGAGTTTCAACCGCCGGAACAGGCTGGATTTCGAAGCGGATACGGCACTATAGACCACATCCACACAGTGCGGCAGATTATACAGAAGACCGAAGAGTACAATCAGCCCCTGTGTCTAGCATTCGTGGACTATGAGAAGGCCTTTGACTCGGTTGAAATCTGGTCTGTTTTGGACTCTCTGCAGCGATGCCAAGTCGATTGGCGATACATCCAAGTGATGAGATGTCTCTACGAAGCCGCCAATATGTCCGTCCAAGTACAAAATCAGCAAACAAGGCCTATACCATTGCATCGAGGAGTGAGACAAGGGGACGTCATCTCCCCGAAATTGTTCATAAATGCAATGGAGGATATGTTCAAGACGCTGAACTGGACAGGACGTGGCATCAACATAAATGGTGAACACATCTCGCACTTGCGATTTGCAGATGACATCGTCATAATGGCAGAGACGCTGCAGGACATACAACAGATGTTGAATGAACTAGCTGACTCTTCTGTACGCATCGGCCTTCGGATGAACTTGGATAAAACCAAGGTCATGTTCAATGAACATGTTCTACCGGAACCGATTGCGGTTCACGGCACCGTCCTCGAAGTTGTTCAAAAATATGTGTACCTCGGGCACACATTGCAGTTGGGTCGAAACAACTTAAAGGACGAGGTGAATAGAAGGGTTCAGTTGGGTTGGGCAGCGTTTGGAAAACTACGTCGAGTCTTCACATCGTCCATCCCACAGTGCCTAAAGACGAAAGTCTTCAATCAGTGCGTCCTACCTGTTATGACATACGGAACCGAGACCTGGACACTGACGGCACGACTGGTTCACAGATTTAAAGTCACTCAGCGGGCTATGGAAAGAGCTATGCTCGGCGTTTCTCTCAGGGATCGAATCCGCAATGAGGTGATCCGGCAGAGAACCAAAGTTATCGACATAGCTCACAGGATTAGCAAGCTGAAGTGGCAGTGGGCTGGCCATATCAGCCGCAGAGCCGACAACCGTTGGGGTAAACGAGTTCTGGAGTGGAGACCGCGCCTCGGAAAACGTAGTGTAGGACGCCCTCAGGCCAGGTGGAGTGACGATTTGCGCAAGACGGCTGGCAGGAGCTGGATGAGAGTAGCCGAAAATAGATCAGAGTGGCGAACATTTGGAGAGGCCTATGTCCAGCAGTGGACTGCAACAGGCTGATGATGATGATGATGATGGAGAAGGGAAGAAGTGGCACATTGCAGATAGGAGTTGCGGTCACAGAAGGAGGCCTTTGCTGAGGAGAGGGATTTAATGGCTAAATAAAAAACTATGTATTCTCAGTTATTTTTTATGATAATAATTGCATGTACTACTATTTCCTTTTCATGCGTTCCTATGATATTCTATTAATTTGCTTAGTTTTTCAGAGTCTTAATAAAACTATTTTAAACTTATTTCTATATTTCTCTTGATTATGCGTATAGTGGAATTATTATCTACATATTTTAATTAATACTTTAAAAACTTTCTTCCATTCTAGCTGAAACTTTTTTGCACTTGCATAAAAAACGCATTTATAACTGTTTTATTTAACTAAACCTAAGGTGTGGCTGATAGCGACTACGCCACAGATAAATTTAAATCGAAAAAAAGTTGTTGAGCAACAACAAAATATAAAATTCTGAGAATTGTCATTTTTTTTCTTTTTGAATGTCATTTGTTTCCAGCACAAGCTCGCACTAAAGTGCATAGAATTAATTTACATACATTTCATTCTATTGATATGAAATCTATACTAATGTTTGTTTATTTGCTTGAATGCGCTAATCTCAGGAACTGGTCCGAATTGAAAAATTACTCTTGTGTTGTATAGTTAATTTATTAAGGAAGGCTATAGCTTATATGACATTAACCAAAACGCGCGCCCAACTGCGGCCACAGCTAGTACTGGTATAAAATATTAAGATTGTATAGTTGTATGTATGTCTGTACGATTGTATCGCTTTATCGAACTCAGGCTTTAACGTTGGAAATAACTGAAATTGGGACAACGACAGTTAATAAATACTTCACTTAAGTTTAAAGTCAAAGGCATAGTCTCTGATAAGTTAGGTAATTCCAAAATTGGTTTTATATGAACACAACTGGATTTTATATGCTACCTAAAGAATTGCAATCTCTTTTTTACAATATCCAAGAGATATTGTAGAAAATTACTTTACCAAAAACCATAAGGAAGTTTATATTATTACGTCAAGTCTAAAACATTATATTTCCACCCATTAATGTATTTACCTATTTTATTATATGGGTATTTAAACATTTAGAATAGCATAATTTGACTTTAAGCTAATAAATATGTGAATAAATTCTCCAGACTGACATATCGATTCCCTAGTTCCAAACTAAACTTATAAGCTTGTGCTTTAAATATACTAGGTGAACGGATAGACATACTTAAATACGTTTATAAACACCCATGACTCGAGTACAGATGTCCATGTTCATCATACAAAGCATTTGCCCCTGGCGGGATTTGAACCCGCGACTCTCGGTTTCGTGGCCAGGTTCCCTGACCACGCGACTAACGGGCCTGTCAACATAATTGCAGTCATGCTGAAACCAGTATTTTGCGTGGAAATTTTCAATATACTGATTATTCTTAAGCTGAACGTTTGAGATTACTTATATGTAAAATAGCTAGTTAATATATTAATGGCTCAATTCTACGCATAGCTTTAACCACTTAATAAAACAGTCCAATTAACATTCGAGTTCACCCTTTTTATAAAAGCATTGGTTGATCAAATATTTATATAATCAAGATAAAGTTTTAAAACTTCAACAGAAGGGCATAGCATTCCATTCAAATCTTGCTAGGCTAATTAATAATCATACACAATGTCACACAGCGTGAGATTGTGTTAATGTTTGCTATATTACACGCAAAAACAAGAGTTACCCATCTAAAATTTGGCACACATCATCTTCTTCCTATCGTTATGTCCCGTGCTTAGACGGGGTCCGCTTAGACCATGATCCATGGTAATTATTACCAGACTCGCTACATCCTGGATCATGGTCTAAGCGGACCCCGTCTTATTTGAAGCGACTGCCGATCTGACCTTCGTAACCCTAAGATAGGGTAACCAGGCAATTTTTGGATTATGGTTACAAATCCAAAGTTATTTAAATTTGCAGGTTCCATAACGATGTTTTCCCTCACCGTCGAGCTAGTGGTAGAAATACGTACATAGATTTGAAACATCCAGAGGTCCGTGCCCGGGTTTGGACCAGCACTTCGTGGTTAAGAGGCGCCTGTCCATACCATTGAGCTACCACCGCTCCTAAAATTTGGCACACAAAAACATTTTTATTGTCGTATGTAGGTCTGGGACTCAAAAAGAATGTGCCAACTGTGTTCTTTGCCTAGCATGTCGTAAAAGGCGACTAATGGCATATTGGGTTTTGGGTATGTGATAGTGTAGGCGACGAGCTACCCACTTGTCACTACTTTTTCACAATTTTCCGTCTAACCCAGCCCAGTTTTATTTTGGGATAAATGTGGTTAAAGGCTCTTGTTGCCCCTTTGACACCGCCTACCCCTTCGGGATTGTGGGCGTGATGCTACAAACATTTTTAGATATTCATCTTGCTTAACATATAGGGCAACTTTATGTCCTGTGCGATAGTATTTGGGATAATAATTATAATTATTCGGCTTAATTCTGAGGTTTACAAAGACGACTAAGCATGTGATTCGAGCTTTTAGTTCGAAACATTTACTGTAATTTTTTTATTTACGAAAATTAACATGTCAGAAAAGCCAATAGACAAATTGGAATTAATAATTACAAGCACACATATAATTAGGTACGTCCATACCCCGACATCCGATAATCCTAAATATTTACCCAAAAACATAATTTACCTGTATTAGATGAAAATTATAAAAAGTAGTGACTTATTCGTCACTGCCTACTTATTAGTTAATTTTAAATAATAATTATGTAACTAAGATTTTTTTCTTCTTAATTCGAATGACTTATGCTTTAATACAATTTACATTTACTCGTCGTCTTAAATGAATTTATGAGATAAGATAAGAATAGTCTTATCTTATCTCATAAATTGCAAGACAATTATTCGGCCACAATATTCAATGTCCTCTTCTTAAAAACCTTATCTTAATTTAATGCGAAGTCTGTCAATATTTCTAATTTATTTACAACAACTGGCTGAATCAAAGTAGGCTACCAAAACATATTATTTTCAATGCGTATCGAGCCGATAAGATGTCAATAAATTTAGGCTGCTTATCTTAACAGATTTTATAGATGACATCAACCAAAAAGTAGACAATATGGTATGATCATAGAGGCAAGTGGGAGTTGGAAATGTAATCTATTTGTTCTGTAGTAATTAAAACAAGTATATACGTACGTGTGGTCACTCAATGGTTACGACACGCGCCTCTTAACCAAGGCGTGTGGGTTTAAACCCTGGCATGTATCTCTGGATATTTCAAATCTGGCGGTGAGGGAAACATCGTGATGAAACCTGCACATTCCGTCAACTATGGATGAGTAACCATGATCCAAAAATGATCTGGTTCCTTTATCTAAGGGTTACGAAGGTCAGATCGGCAGTCGCTCCAATGTAATTACCTCGCTCGCTAAATCCTGGATCATGGTCTAAGCGGACCACGACTAAGCACGGGACATAACGTTAGGAGAACGATATATTCGTACGTACGTACTTAGTGATATATTCTCACTAAGTAAATGGTTAATAATATGGAAAAAAAATTGTTTTGGCTAAAGCTTACCAACTAAATACAAAACAGCCCCAATAATGGTTACTTATTTACAGAATATGACAGGTTCACATTACATTACAAGAAAGAAGAAGAATGTCCTATTTGACCGAGTAACAAAATATTATCAACTGTTAAGATCGTTTTTTTTATTTCCTTACGATGAAAAGCAAAATAAAGATTTCATCGAATGGCCTATCGTCAGATCCTCTATTGGTTTCAAATTCCCGATGAAACTGTAGAAAACAACAAATTAATGGAAAACATTTAACTAAACCTATCTCAAATTAAGATTCTGTCTCTACACATTGAAACAATTAAAATTAAATCGTACGGACCTTCCGTACGATTTAATTTTAATAGTTACAATAAATTATGCTTTTAAGTGAGAAATAAATTAATTTACGTACTTACTTTTTTACATTTAACTAACTAACTAAATTCATGCCACTTCCCTAGTGGAATAGGCAGAGAGAACTAAACGCCTTTAGGCACGGTCCTTACACACCTCACTTGCTTCTTCAACATTCATGATCCTTTTGATACAAGCTCTACGGTTTTTATGACTCCTAACATCACCTTCTGTTAACACACGACCAAACTGGTCGTGATAGGTGAGCCTGGGCCTTCCGCGGCTCCTACATTCTTTACATTTAAATCGACAATTATTCGCCCCTAACGTAATTATATTATCCTATAATAGTATTCTTTTTTCTCTGATCTTAATGAGATATGACTATTAATTCCTGTTCGTTTTTATTCTATAAGTAGATGCAAAAAATGGTGTTTTGGAACAAGATCAATTTCATTGACTCTCAGGCCAATTAACATGTTTCAATTGGCCTGTCCTATCATTTCGCCATCGCTGCATAGAGTTTCTATCGTCTGATTGATTCTTGGTTAAAAGCAGAAAATTTATTGAGGGACTTGGTCAGATATCTACGAAATACAAGTTTGGTTTATACGAGTATACATACTACTAACAAAAAGAAACTGCTAGGTATTTTTATTACTTTTACACGATTTTCATTTTTTAAGTGTTGATATTTGGAAAACGAATCTACCCTACATTTAGAGAGATATTTTAACTCTTATCATTATAACATGTGTTCTTATATTATGAATTACAATATATACCTACATTTGTGAGCCTAGATATTGTTCATTTTAGATCTTTTCATTAGATATAATATCCTCAATATTAAATCAAATACCCAGCTTTAAGTATAATGCAGATTTGTTGGTCTAGTCTAACTAGCGTTATTTTATTAGCTTTAAGTTGTGGTAAGCCTATAAATGGGTATTTATGTTATGGATAAAGTGGTTAATGAGGGCATTTTATATAATTCCCGGGCATAATGAATAATGGTTGTTTAGCTATATCGGGCAAACTGATGATTTATTATTGTCTGTTCATTATGAATATTGCTTCGTGACCATTGGGCAATATGATAATAAAGCTACAACTAGAGACCATTAAAATTCATATTGTCAATAATCATACGTTTGTTTTATACTAATATTTATTTTCATATACTTCGTTTTTAATCATAAGTGTAAATGAAAAATATAACAGGTAGTAGTTAAAATAAAATATTAGGTACGACGACGAGCGAAGCGAGGAGGAGTGTCAGGTACAACTGCGACCCTACAGCGCCAGAACCAAAGTATTTTTTTAACATTACATAGTTACAAATCCTGGACCATGGTAAACCATGATTCAAGAATTAGAGAAGCAGTGGACCCTGACTAAGCACGGGACATAATGCTAGAAGGATGATGATGTTGAAATAACAAGAATAGTAGATAACGAAACATGTTTTTTATTACTCTGCCCGATAGGTGATGGACATTATGTACATTGCCCGGACAATGTGATTATTTAAATAGTTATTATCAAATCGCCCTCTCCTATTGGTAATTTTTCATAATGCCCGGGCATTATGTATAATGACCAATTTATCACTTGGTCCATAACATATATATCGATTGGGTTTTGTTTTGTTAAACTTTGTTGAATTGTTAAGTATGTTTTTAATGAAAAAGTTTTTGTAATAAATTCTTATATCCTAACCCTAGGAAATATCTAAGCTTTAAATAGGCTTTAGGTATATTTAACGATTAAATAGATAACTTTTTCAGGGAATGCGTTAAAATAGTTTTCATGTGTTTCGTATTTATATTATTACTTTAACATGTTCATCGTCTAGTTATCACCTTATGTATATTCAGGTAGGTTTTATTGGGTTTACCCCGGCCACCTACAGTCTTTGACCGGAGAGGTCGTCTCCGAAGAGAGGCCCCTGGGAGTCCCCCATACTACCGTGCCCCCCGGGCAGGGTGACGGTGCGTAAACCATTTCACCGCAACAAAACAAAAGAAAATTTCAACAATTCAAATCTTGCAAAAATAACCGAGGTTTGTCAGAGCTTAGTGCAGTCGGTGACATTTTAATTTGGCGACCCATCCATTGCTTGACGGCGGAAGATACGGCGACCTTACTCCAATTTCGTAATCCAGGATTCTATGTCTCAGAGCCACTATCACTTCAAGGATTTCACTTTAACGGACTGGATATCTTGAAATGAATACTGGTTGATGTCGATATTGACGTACCCCTTACTATTGGTTAAAAGGCGGGCGGCGGGCTTGCCCCGCCCAAAAAAATTACTATTGGGCGGGCAGATATTATGTCACGAGCCACGTGTATAACGTTTTCAAATTTAGTGCTCAAATTAATTAATTTAATCTATTTTAAAGACTTGTTCATAATTCTCAATAAACTTTTTCTTTATAATATCTACATTGTAAAAGCAGCGAGAATCATTTGTCTGTAGGTATACCATAGAGTAATATAAAGGGATTAAGGAAGGAATGTATAAATTTCTCGCCGACTAAAACGATATCGTCATTGTACAGAACAATTCTGTTGAAAATTAAATAACAAAGTATCTAAGTACATGAAAGTAGTTCAAATAATATGTAGGTGAAGCTTAAATCATCAAACGTCGTAAGTGCATGCGATATGCAAATATTTACAAAATACATTTATTACACTACATTTCATTGAACAATGAAATATGTAATCCGACTTTCGTAAACAACTGGTTTCCCGACTCCCACGAGAGGGTCTTCATCAGTAGGAGTTCGTTCATCACGCTCTAACTACGTCACCCGTCCTTCTCTAACGCGATACACTAAAACCCTGCGGATGCAGCTCCTAGACGGACGCGCGCAACAGCGATACGCATACGACAGTCGAGTTTCCAATTTAAAAAAAATGTACGCGCGAATGTTGCGGAGTTTATAATCTGTATTTTTTAATTTAGGAACGTCTCGGCGGGAAAATGAGTAAGAAATCGAGCAGTGAGAAATCGTTGTCTTTGAAATATGTGTCGAAAAATCCGTCTACAAATAACACGTCGAACCCGTCTTCTCTGGAAGAATCATATGTAAGTTTATTGTTTTTGTTTTTTATTGTTTTATGTTTGAATCGTTGTAATTTTTTTTTTATTTTAGCTTCGTTTTAACGATCTGCAGATAGGGTAGGTATATTACTTTGAAAGTTTTCCCCATATTACTGAATAATTCATTGTTATTATTATATTTTTGACTAACACATTTCTTCGATAGATAAATTATTTAATTTAATTAAATGTTTTTGAACACGTGCAAATTTTTGAATTTGCATTCCACAATGTTTGTGAGCACAAGTTAAATTGCACAACATTAGTTCAGTCATTTAAACTAATTGTGTTTTAATGAATTAGTCAGGTAAGCAACCGCACTCGAGATTTATGACCTGTTTATAATTTTAAATGTTTTGGAACACTCATTTGGTATTAATTTAGGTATTTAGTTTAGATATTATGTCATTAATTATATTATTAAGAAGATATAAGGTAGTGGCGCGAAGTTTATTTAGTTATAAAAATAAGTTATGAACAGTTTTGATTAATATTATATGTTTTTTTTAGACTGCTTAGTACCTTAGTAGAGTTCTATAACGAAAATCAAGCTACGATCGCCATATGATGGGTGGTCAATAAATTGTAAATAGATTAATGCAGCGATATTCGTGCTTCGGGAGGTCTTCTTATATCAAAAATTATTATAATTCAATAATGGAATTCGTTTATTAAGGCACGTAGGACTAACGGTTACTTAGAACCCTTCGCCCCCCGTTAATCCATTTAGTGGGTGATCTTATACCTATATATATGTTATATATATAAAGATATAGTTAACTGTTATGTAAATTATCCGTGTATAGGTTTAGGCCGTATATTGCTATAGGAGACATATTTCTGAAAAATATGTGCATGAAAAAATTCGCGACACACGACGAAGGTCATTCTTTAGTGCTACGACGGGCTTTATGAATCAGGATTCTTCGTAGTAATTTCTTGTAGTTTGCAGGTATTTTTAACCGACTTCAAAAGAAAAGGAGGAGGTTCTCAATTTTCCTTTTTTTTTATATAAAAGTGCTTGGATTTTATAGTGCGACTATAAAATCCAAGTGTTAAGATAAAATCTATAGGTATGCCTAGATGTAAAATGAAAGCTGGCTTATGGTCGATGCACCACAACCCAAACTACTGGAACTAGAAATTTGAAACTTGAACTAAAGTCAGCCACATAATGAAAAGGAGCACTAAATAAAATAAAATAAAATAAAATAAATTAAAATAAAGTTTATTTCCACAGTGCATGGTAGGTACAATGGTTAAAAGCGGTCGCTGGCCGCACCAAGCCATTGGCTTGTCTCGCAGTGACCATCAACTAGTTCAATTTGTACTGGACGCACGGTCTATAAAATGATGTTTGGGATTTCAACCCCTAAGGGACTGAAATGCGAACGATTTGGCGAGCGACTGCTATTTATAATATGTATATAAAAAAATATGCTGTGACTTCGACCACGTGGAATTTGTTCTAGTATCATTATATTATTTTTGGTAGGCTACGATTTAACTAACTTAACTTCACGCCACTTTTCTAGCGTGGAAGTCTATTTAAATTATATGATAACCGATGGATGTCTGAATATTATTTAAAAGTTAAGCCATTATTGTGCGATTCACAAACATGTAATAGACTATAATATTAATGATGTGTGACAAAAGCTCCAGCATTTGGTTACGAATATAAAAAAAAAATTGTAAGTATTTTTAAAACAACAGTTAGATTTGAATTTTCGTGAATGTAATTTTTAGCAGATATTTTTATAAAAAAAAAAAAAAGATTTAAAGATTAATTCAGTTTTTTAATATCTATTTCCTGACTTTTATATAACGCTTTTTTTACTTGGCAAGACTGTTAAAATAATTCCCTGGGAATTTTCCACACGGTTAAAAACACGTGGTACTTTGTCTAATTATAGCTATTGACGTCATAATTACGCACTGTCATGGCGGCTCATTGGTCCAGGTGGGGGTGAACCAAATCCGTTCGTAGTAGTGGTCGAAAGGTAGGAGGGCTGTAACCACTTTTTTTATTTTTTCTCTGCAATACTATAGGACATACAGATTAAATAGTGGAACCTAATAAATTACAAGGTATGCAACAGAACTAGTTTACATTTCGCATCAATTAATCAAATCCTATATTTAATTATTATAATTATATTTTCTTAGGAAACTCATTCAGTCGGCTTCTGATTAAGTCACAAACGTAATTGAAAAGGTAACTAAATAAATAAATAATATAATTATAACTAAATAAATAAATAAAATTATTTCTTCGTACTTACACACTAATTCTCAAGCCCAAAAACGTTTATGCCTGTGCTATGGATAATGAGTAACGAAGAGACAACTTAAATATATTTTTTTTAATCCAAGATAAATGGTTAGTCCGGACCACGACACTAAAGGTCTTGCATTCGAACGGTCTGCTAGGGACACACGGTTCAAATTCAAATTCAAATTCAAAACTTCTTTATTCATGTAGGCCTTAAAAAAAAGCACTTATAAATCGTCAATTTTACAAAATCCTTAGAGCAATGTGAATCTACCACCGGTTCGTGTGATGAACGCGGTTATATGTATTGAAGTCATGGATGTTAACAATTTTATGACAACTTAATACACATAATTTGAGTACAAAATATTGTATTCATTCATAGCAGAAGTCGACCCACAGTGTGTTGGTTTTGTAGCCAGGGCCTCTACTCGGGCAAGCCTGTCAACAATATAACATCAATACTTTAGTAGGTATAAACGTAACTTAGTAGGTTAATCCTTAAGGTTTAGATATACTCATATTGAAGACTTTTTTTTTGGACGTAAGGAATACCTTTACCCACCATCTAAGAAGACCTGAGTAAGAGCCTAAAAGGGTGTGTCAGACTCGGAACTCAGCTGGCAACACCAGTTATATTAAAGATGCCCTAATGATCCCCTTTCCCCATAAGTCAGTAATTTTTATTGTAAACCACATGTCGTAAAGTGCTGATCGCCATTAAGATATCAACATTGGTTAAGGTAAAAAATAAAGTTAATTTATTTGCTTAAGATAGGTGTTACTAGAACCATTTTAATATTTTTTTTATGATGTTACAGTAATAAAATAAATTAACCGGTATGAACATAGTTTTTAGATAGGTATTTAGGTCATATAAACCATGGCAAAATATCATAGCGGAAGAGGTTGATAAAAGCCATCGAAGTGGAATTAAGTGATACGTAAAAAGGATTTTCTCGATCTTTCGTACTCATTTACACAATATAAAACACCAATACTATATCGGTTCGTCAGTATAAAATTATGTCAATATAATCAAAGTTATTTTTTATGAATATGTAATATTATAATTTATATGTCATATCCTTGTTTAAGCTTGCACACGCAGATCCGCTTGCATAGAATTCTGCCTGCCACATCATTATGCTAGATGCCATATTGTAAATAATGTATTTTACATACATACATATCACATACGTCTGCGTAAGTTCCGTATACCACAATCAGCCAAAAATAAGATAAAAAATTGTGATGTATTGCGACAAGTGGATAGTTAAAACAGAATTTCTGTTTCTATTTGCTACAATAATATTTGTTGTTTAAAATATGAAATTTTAAATTTAAATTGGCAACAGGTAGATTGAAATTTTTACAGAATATTTAGTTGTAATTTCACTTTTCAAATAATTAAATTAAATTAAAATAAATATTTAAGGAGTCCCCTTTACAACAGTGATTTTTTTGCCGTTTTTTGCTTGATACCGGGACAGGTAAAACAAAAAAAAGGCTATGTTCGCGAGTCCCATCCGCACTTGACCAGTTTTTAATTTAAAGGCAAAAAAATTTGCTAAAATAAAATAACAAGGTGTTTTTTATGAACACTAGCTGTGTCCGCGGTTTCACCCGTGTTTATATATAATGTTATATAGCCTTCCTCGATAAATGGGCTATCTAACACTGAAATAAATTCCTAAATCGGACCAGTAGTTCCTGAGAATAGCACGTTCAAGCAAACAAACAAACTCTTCAGCTTTATCATATTAGTAAAGAGTAAAGATAACAAGAATGTGAAAATAATCTAATAAAATCATGTCATAACAATGATATTTAACATGTACGCAACTAGCAGCATTTGTATTCAGTGTTCATGAAAAAAAAAATAGCTTTTATTAACCGACTTCAAAAAAAGGAGAAGGTTCTCAATTCAACTGTTTTTTTTTATCTGTCCAAAGAGTACGTGAACAAAGTAGTTTGGCTAGGGAGTATGCTTTGCAGCAGAGCCACATTCAATGATAATAGGTATACGTACATGATGTAACGCTTGACGTTCATAATTTAAAGATATGTTTGTCCTCCTAAACCGATATCGGTCACGGCGGTCAATCTTAACGAGGATTAGCCAACAGCGAACGAGATTTTATAGTGCACAAGTGTGTGCGCAAACACAGGTGCACTCTCTATTCCTTTACTATCATAGTCTGGTGAAACGGCAGCCCGACATGACCAGAGAGAGGTCAGGCGCAAGACCAACGGCTTACCGTGCTTTCAGAAGCACGGGGGTGATAAAACCTCCAACTTCCTGACTCAGCCTGCGTTTTTATTAATTACGTGTTTTGGGTCCCATGCTGGTCTGGGACTTAAAAAGAATGTGCCAACTGTGTTTCTTGCCTAGCATGTCGTAAAAGGCGACTAATGGTATAGGTATGAGGTTTTGGGTATGTGATCGTGTAGGCGACGAGCTAGCCACTTGTCACTACTTTTTCACAATTTTCCATCTAACCCAGCCCAATTTTGTTTTTGGCTGAAAGTGGTTAAAGGGGCCTGCTGCCCCTTTGGCTCTGCCTACCCCTTCGGGGATTATAGGCGTGATGTTATGTACGTCATTTCAATATTGAAATACCCAGGCACAAATTTTTGGACCGACACGGGATTTGAACCCGGGACCTCTTGGTCCTTAGGCGGCACATGCTACCTAGACTAGACCAACGAGACAGTCAAATTAAAGATATAACTGATCGGTATTCTTTATGGTGGCTCTACGGCAGAGTACGACGCAAGTAACAATATGCCATATTATATATTATAAATGGGACAGTTGTATGTTACGTTTGACGTCTTAACTACAGCCCAGATTGTCGTGAAAAAGATAGATAACTTTTATATAAAAAATGTGCTATAATAAAGAACTGCGGAAGCCGCGATCAAAAGCTTAATTAACATATTATGTACAAAAAACATAGCAAGCAATAATTCAAAAATACAAAGTAGCTTTTTCTTAATGACTTATATTAAACATCTCTAGACAAGACAAATGACCGGCGAAATTGTTTGTTATCGCGCTATAAAATTATATCTACTAGACCAGGGTGGCGCATCTTTTTGTCGATATAAAATGTCGATATAATTGTTTCTTTAAGTGCCCGGAAAGTGGTTAATGAGGAGGTTATTGTCAATTATATATGAAAATACATGCACACCATTTTGTATAACGTGCTTCTTATGGCACGCGTGCCAATGGTTCACCATCCCTGTACTAGACATTCGCAAGCAATGTCATCTCTACAATAAAATAGTGTAAATGCATTCCTATGAATTAATTATTATCTAACTTATGAATATATTAATGAACGTGATTTGACATATAAGTCCCCCTTCTATTGAACTAGGTATTCTTGCATTGTATGCCTAATTAATCAACATTAGTCGAACAAGATTATTTAAATTCAGTTCATTCTTTTACATCCAACGGCTAGATTTCGCAGAATTTTGAGATAGTGTCCTCGCGGGCCTGGACCGGACTGGCCGGATGTTATTAGTTGAATTGACTTATCTTGGCCTAAGTTTTCTGAAGGTAGTCCATGGCTGACACGTACAGATAGAAGATTATACAAGTCGTGATATTCGAAGATCGAAGGTGTTTGTGACAGAACGCACTTACGCAGAATACACCTGTTTTTCTGCTATGGGAAAATTCGTTTACATTTTGGGAGCGGTGCGGTTAAGTGGAATTCTTTATAATCAATACAAGCAAATATATATTTTTTATAAATGTGCGTTAAAAAGTGCGAAATTAAGAAGAGCCATTTAAAATTTGAGAGTACATATTTGAAACGTTATCTACAAAACGGATAAGGACTTTATTTACGCCACTGAAATTAACATTGAAAATGTAAAATATTAAAAATGTATTAAAAAGAAATAACTATATATAATTACGTTTTCCGCGAATACCTTTGGTTAACTAGAAAGTTAATTAAACAGCTTGCCCGTAAATTAAAAAAAACATATTTAACCTAAAAAATTAGATGCCTATAAATATGTGAGGTGTCCAAAGGGCACTTGTTATTTTCTACCTTAAGTGACCTAGTCTTGGACCTCCGCGCTTATAAATCAAATCAAATTGTCATCCGGAGAAGCAATATCCGCTAGTCCTCTACAAGTCCCTGCCGAAAGAACTGCGCAAGAGCATCGTTATCTAATGTTCTGTCTTCTGTAACATCACAAAATAATCCTCGGCAGGAGCTGAAGACATCAGATAACGTGTTCGACGATGTCAGTAAGCTGACCCGGTCCAAGTATGACCCTCTGTTTCCTGAGGTGGAGGAGGTCCTTGGAACAACTCCCTCGCAGCAGCCGTGCACGCTCGTCTGGAGAGACCTGAGCGTGCATGTCAGACTGAAGGGCGGCACTCTGAAAAGACTCGTCAATAATGGTATGTAATTTAATACTTTTATACTTAAGCCAAATATTCTCATATTACATAACATATTATCACGCCCGTAGTCCCAGAAGGGGTAAGCAGAGTCAAAGGGGCAGCTCGCTCTCTTAATCACATTCAGATTGAAAATTGTGAAAAAAAATCGTCTGATCCTTCTGGGTACATAGTAATGCTAGGCCATGTGCATTCTTTTGGATTCTGTTCTTTATACAGGACACGTACAAAATAAACTCTTTCTATATCGTGTGCTTTAGAAAATAAAATGAGGCTAATAAATAATTTTGTTGCAGTAAGCGGAATTGCAAAACCTGGCACTTTAGTTGCGTTAATGGGACCAAGGTAAGATAAGACCATGAAAATTCAACAAAATTGAATGCCAAGTATTTGCCAAAAATACATTTGCGAAAAAAAATCGACTAACGTTTTTTTTTGTGAATTGATGGTACATAATCTTTAAATTCTGAGGTAATTAGAATTAAGGAAAACAGATTTATTAACCGAGTATTTTAATTATGTAGTTCATTATCTTAATCGGCGATTACGTCGTACTTAATGTGTCTTCTCCGCATTGATTTATGAATTGACTTTAAAGGGAAGAAATAGGTAAACTACAAAAAATATCAAAGTTTGAAACCTATTATTGAATAAATATATTAAATCTTTGGATATTAAGGTAATAAAGTTACATTATTTTTTAAATTTGGTTTATAAATGATGTACTTAATGCGAAAAAAAAATCGTTGTAATTTTCCTGCTGTCATTACCAATTCACGACTTCAGCATAATTTAATGTTAGCCAGTCATGAACATGCTTGTTTACATTAAATCGCGATTCGATATTCATCGATCATTTTGAAGGTTCAGATGTTGCGGTTGTTGGAAACTGGACGCAATCGGACCCGGTCTAGCGGAAATGCCCAGCTAATCCACATTCTATCGCCCCTCTCGGCTTACGTGGTTTACCTAGATCTGTTTAGGTATGCGTTTAGTTGTTTGTCTAGGTTTCCCGGATTTCTGTAAGTCTAAAAAAGTGAAAACAGATTATTTTATTGACGTGTGAATTTGCGCTCACCTTCAAAATAGTTTAAATAATTCTGTAATGATTATTTTTTATTATAATATTGAAACACGATGGGAGGAATATTTTAAGTACTTTTCTGAGAGTTCAAACTCTTGTAATGGCATAGTAAAGACATATTACCTTTATCCTGAAAATATAAATAAAACCAGACAAACAAAATTCCACGAGGGCGCAGCCCGGAACGTAGGTAAAGGCTTCTATAGTAAAATACAGTTTGATAGGCAATTTGGTCCTGTCGTTACAGACCCTACCCATATATAGGCTGCAGACTCGAAATACAGCTGGAATTAATTATAAAAATTTAATTCATGAAAAAGGAGCGGTGGTAGCTCAATGGTAAGGACATGTGCCTCTTAATTGCCCTCGGTTCGTGTTCAAACCCGGCCACGTACCTCTAGATTTTTCATATCTATGTACGTATTTATACCACTAGCTCGGCTGCAAGAGAAAACACGACGGTGAAACCTGCACATTCCAACAGCAATGAATGTGTAACCTTGAACCAAAAATTGTCTGGTTCCCCTAACTAAAGGTAAGAAAGGTCAGATCGGCAGTCGCTTTAACGTATCGCATGAAGATCCTGCCTGAGTACGGGACATAACGCTAGGATGATAACGATGAATTCAATTCATGAAGATTAATCTTTTTTCTGTATTCAGAGAAATTTAGGATAAATAGGTGTATCTCATTATTTCTGACGACCCGTCAGACCAGGAGTTAATAAAAACTAATTTTGTTTCAGTGGTGCTGGAAAAACTACACTGATGACAGCTTTAGCTCACCGAAGCCCTAGTAAGATAACCTTCTCTTCACACTATTATTTTACTTTTACCTTTCTCAATTAACTGTTGAATTAATCATCTGCAAACGACATGTATAGTTTGAACCAAACTTTGCCAAGTAAAAGAAATTCGATGTGTTGGCTACATTGATAAACCAAAAGTATATTAAAATGTATCTAGCACGTATTGTACTTACGTTATATCTAGTGGGTAATATAATAATCATTAATACTAGATACCGACAATATCTCATTCAACCATTTAGATAAGCTAGCTTTTCCTACACTCTTTTCTATTTTCTCCTTTGCTCCTATTTGTATCGTAATTTAATCTTCTGTATTAAGCCTTCGGATCATATAAAGCCAATGTTTTAATGAACGATATCCTTCAAATACCTATTCAGTTGTTCGTTACGTATATGTATCTAATGCTATTAACATTCCGACCGCCCTCCACCGACGACGTGATATTGCGCAACCTTTTCTAGATATTCACGTCCGAATCATACGATATTTGCGCGACATTGCGCAATCAATTAAAATGTTTTTTTATATAGACCAGGACAAACAAATGTGTAATATGTGTAAAGGCATCAATCATCGTTCAACAGGCCCTGTCGAAAACGAGAGGACTTTTTTTTATGATGAATTAATTGATTTGATCACCCAATAACACAAATTTGAAATAAAACGTTAGCAGTAATTCAACGCGAGTCAACGTTTTTTTATGAATGATGTAGATTTTGTTGTAAACAAGTTAAACCACTTGTTTACTACAAAATCTACTCTGATGGTAATCGGCTGCCGTGGACATTACAGAGAAGATTTTAGGGATTTTAATAGGAAATAGGTTACCTGTGTCCATTTCATGATGTAAACCTGTAATATTTTACTTTAGACTATTGGACTACGACAGAACCAATAGTAAAACCAATTTTCAGGGTTAGAACAATGCCTGGACAATCTAATAAATAATATCTAAAGATTATAGGCCCATTCTCAACGCTAGAAAAGCTATTTTAATGTTTTGATCTTTTAAATAATACTTTTTGTAAACACTTGCGTACTTATTAACTATTTTATATAATGTCACAGCAATAGAGAAATCATTCGATAGAAGAAACCTCCAATTTCAAATCCGCAAAATTTACGAATTGGCCGCGAGAGATGAGTACTCAACAAAACCACATACATCTCCATCTCATTATCTTAAATCCTGTGTATATTCTAAACAGTGGGAACCGTGGCGGATGGTGAGATTGCAATGAACGGTCTTCCCTTGGGCGACTTCATGCACCGGGAGAGCGGGTACATGCATCAGGATGAACTCTTCGTGGAGAACCTCACCGTTATCGAACACCTCACCATCATGGTAAGCCTAGTTCCTACTTCTAATACTAAACTTCACGCCACTTCCCTAGCGGACTAGGCAGAGAGAACCCGCCATATGGCACGATCCTTACATACCTCACTTGCTTCTTTGACATTGATGATCCTTTCACATTTGTCAATCGTAGAAGATATAAATTTTATTGTAATCTTATTTTAAAACATAATTATCTTAGTTATGCAATTAGTCGGATTTAAGGTATTTGTACATTTGAAATTTGTCTTAGGTTACATTATATATTCTATTTAATTTTCACACTTATATTTAGGGGGGGGGAAGTGATTTTAATTTTCGATTGATGGGAAACGTTAATAAATTCAAATTCAAAATATCTTATATGTATATAGCCTTCAAGAAAGCACTTATAAATAGTCAATGTAAAAAAAAAGAAAATAAACAATAATACCACCGGTTCAGGAAGTAGATTCTATCGAGAAGAAACCAACAAAAAACTCGATAGTTACTCTTTTAAATGCCAAATATACAATTATGTAAATTTAAATATATATATATATATATATATTTATATTTATAAATATTATACTATGTAGATATCAATGCAGGTGAACCATAAACCCTCAGGTAATCTTCAGCCTTGTAATAGCCCTTACTCATTAAAAGATATTTAATGCATTATTTGAACTTATGTGCAGGTAATATGATACATTGTGGTAGTTTATTGAACATTTTAATACTAAGGCCAAAAAATGAATTACCACTTTTTGGGGGTCTATGAATTGGAACAGCAAGTTTGTATTTATTTCTAGTATTAAAACTTTTTAGGAAAAATTCAATGTTTTTGAATATATAAACATAATACAATCCAAAATGAATTTTGATAATATTGTTAAAATGTTTATTTTTCTAAACTTTTATCTAAGAGAGTCACGTGGTCTGAGACCGTATATGGCTCTGACTACCCTTTTCTGCAATACAAAAATAGTTTGTATATTAGCCGCAGATCTCACGCTATTAACATAACGCTATTAAAATAACTAAAGTACACCAATCTTGCTGTTTCGACATCAATTAATTGTCTTTCTTTTCTAACTGCACATGCAGCTGAACTAAGTCTTAACTAACATTGCAATTTAGCATTAATAGTGATTCCTAAAAAACACAGTGGATTGAACTACTTTCAGTGCTTCATCATTTGTAATAATTCGCGTATTAGCTTGCCTCGTGTTTGGCATTGAGAACTTAACACATTTCGTTTTTTTTGCGTTAAGTTATAGCTAATAGTAGTAAACTAATAAAGTACTCGTGAGAGAGCGTTATTTACGACGGCAACAGATTCATTCTGTCTATCACTTCAAAAAATCAGTGAATTATCATCAGCAAATAATACTAGAAAAGACTGCGACGAATCCCTCGCCAACCATCCGGCTGCCACACGATGACACTGTTAATCGCATGCTTGAACACACGGACTTTAAAGGAGGGAACACGGTTATTAGAAGTCAAAGTGGCAACAGAAAATATCAAATGGGACAACAACAGCGCAATTAAACTCATCTGCTTCTGAAGCAGAATTGCTGTTAAAAAGTAATGTTGCATCGTGTGATTCTTACTTTAAGTTTAAATATATATGTAGTAAAGACATAATAAGAACTTTCAAATCTCTAAATCAGAAAAATACGAGTGACATATTTGACATTTCAATAAAAAATATTAGTCACACCATTGCTATTATAGCCCCATATCTGGTAGATATATTCAATTCCTGCATCGATAATGGAGTTTTCCCAGACTTAATGAAACATAGTAAAATTATGCCTTTATTTAAGTGTGGTAGCAAACAAGATCCAAATAACTTTAGACCCATCTCAATCCTTCCTGCACTTAGCAAAGTGTTCGAAAAGATTATGAATGAACAATTATTAGCTCATTTCATCAAGCACAAACTTTTCCATACTGAACAATATGGATTTACTAGAGGTCGTTCTACAACTGACGCAGGAATTGCTCTCTTGAAGCATATTTTTGGAGCCTGGGAGAAATCTCAGAATGCTCTTGGTATTTTCTGTGATCTTTCCAAAGCGTTTGATTGCGTCGATCACCAGACTTTGATTTCTAAGCTTAAGCATTACGGCGTCAATGATGTAGCTTTAAAACTTATCATATCCTACCTAGGTTCCAGAATTCAAAAAGTTGACATAAATGGTACACTATCGTCAGGATCGCAGGTTAATATAGGGGTTCCCCAAGGATCCATATTAGGTCCTTTTTTATTTCTAATATATATAAATGATTTGCCTTTTTATTTAAAAGATCTTTGTAAGATTGTATTATTTGCTGACGATACCTCTCTCATTTTTAATATTGACAGAACCAAAATTAACTTTGACGATGTAAATGATGCTCTTTCAAGGGTCTTATACTGGTTCACAACCAATAACTTACAATTAAATGCGAAAAAAACAAAATGTATAAATTTTGTTCTCCCAAATGTTAGAAAATCGAATTTAAATTTGAAATTGAATGGCGAAACTTTAGAACTGGTTGACTCGACTGTTTTTCTGGGGATTCACTTAGATTCAAAACTTCAATGGAATAGTCAGATAACATCACTAGCAGGGAAGCTCAGTTCTGCTATTTTTGCCATAAAAAGAATCAGACAGTTTACAGATATTTCAACTGCTCGTTTAGTTTATTTTAGTTACTTTCATAGTGTTATGTCTTATGGTATTCTATTATGGGGTAAGGCAGCTGAAATTCAAACCATTTTTATTCTTCAGAAACGAGCCATTAGATCTATATACAATCTTAATGCTAGAGATTCTCTTAGGGATCTATTTAAGGAAATAGGAATTTTAACAGTTGCCTCACAATACGTGTACAGCTGCATTCTATACGTACATCAAAACATTCATCTGTTCACTAAAAAATGTGCTTTTTAGTGAACAGATGAATTCATCATAAGAACACAAGAAACAGAAATAAAATCGCAGTACCGCGATTTAGACTGCAAAGATTGTCACGCTGCTTTATTGGGCAAAGTGTACATTACTATAACAAAATTCCCGCAGACATTTTAAATCTACCCCTTGCGCAGTTCAAACAACGAATAAAGAATACCTTGTTAAGAAAGGGCTTTTACACGACTGACGATTATCTTAATGATAAAACAGTCTGGAATTAATTTTATTGTTATAAACTGTACACCATCTCGTACATTTAATGAATTCTGATAAGAATTTTTTGTTGTTTTGTTTAGTTTTTAACTCTCTTATAATAATGATAGGGAAGCTTGAGTAGTCATGCTCACTCAATTGCTTCGGGGGTGGGGGCGTTATGTGACGGGTCGTTACATTCCCTCAAATATGGTCGAGTGAAACGATGGCTGACACATACGTCATACTTGTGAACAGGTGCCACCTTCAGAGGCTGGTCTGCTCTGGTTTACCTTTTACTTCTGATAATACTCGGCTGAATCTTTGACGAACATTAACTGTATGACTTGGTATTCATATTAACTTAATCTGTAAATTTTAATTTTTATATTCAATCTGGCATTGAAAAGAGTAACTACCGAGTTTCTTGCCGGTTTCTTCTCGGTAGATGCGACATTCCGAACCGGTGGTAGATTCAAATTGTTCTACTATGTGCTTACTTGACGATTCACAAGTGTTTTTTTGAGGCCTACGTAAATAAAGATATTTTGACTTTGACTTTGACTTTTGTTGATATTTCTGAAGTTAGAAGAAGAGGCGAAAATCTTATCAAATTAGTTTCCAGAAACATATTTTATCATACAGACCACACTGATTCTAACTATGGTGGTGTAAGTTTTTTAATTAACAAAAACATTGAACATTTGATAAAAGACGTGAACTGCATATCGCCGAGAGTCTGCTATCTTACCATCCAACTCAACAAAAGGTGTGCGATGAAAATTATACAAGTCTACGCACTATCCTATCCAGTGACCACCTCGATAATGATGTTAAACAACTATACGAGGATATTGAAACTGCCCTCTCGAAAACACCTTGCCTATACTCATTGGCCATGCCAATGGTCATTGGTGACTTTAATGCACGGATCGGCGTAACAACTGGAACTGAGCAATCAGTTAGAAATTTCGGTGCAGGAATTTGCAACTATCGTGGACAGACTTTCTTGCAGCGAAAATTATTGCTATGAATAGTTTCTTTCTTTAATCTTCAGAGGGAATTTTCGCAAATGAATTTCTGCCATTTTTTTAATATCTTTGCTAATACTGCAAAGTTTTCTGTATCATTACGGCTATTTGCTAGAAAAACGTAGAAACTTAATAACTAAATTTAACCTTTAATTGATATTGCACAGATACAAGGATTTACTTGTTTCTGGTGCTTTCTCAAACGTTGTGGCGCGTTCTCGCGTGAGTAATTGAATCAATTGCTTTAAAGGATGCCTAGTTACAACGTCATAAGGTGACAGTCTGATTTATTGAGGATTCGCTCCGCCCTGAAACCGGTTGTGGCCTCGAACTTCCACGAACCTATTAAAATGTTTTTCCATTTTACACATTCAAATACGTATAACTAGGTCTAAGCCTCATTAATCATCACAAAGGTCTGAATAATTTAAATAAACAAGTTAATGATTAGTAACGTAATCCCTTTAATTAAACCGAATTTAGATTTTGTTGTACACATCTACTAATCGTTATGAGAAAAATAGCAGGTTATTTTTTCCACCGTTTCAAGATTTTTTTCACCAATTTTTCATTCAGCTGTCTCGAATATTTTACTGTTCAATGTCCGCTCGCTATCCCGTCTATAAAATTCTTTAAGACATTGGTGACATTGATTGACAACTTTTTAAAAGTTTGTAATCATTTTCAGATAAATTAATAATTATCGTTTTGTTTAACCCCCTTGGTTAATACTTCCTCTTTCTTACCTTACGATCTTCTTCTAGGCTCGTCTCCGTATGGATCGTCGCACCTCATCCCTGGCGCGGAAGAGACGTGTGAACCAGCTGCTTAGACAGCTAGCTCTGTACGAGGCCAGGTTTACGCGTATTGGAGGGCTGGATGGCCAGAAAACGCTATCTGGAGGTGAGAGGAAGAGGCTGGCGTTTGCTACGGAGGTACATACATACTATTTTAACTATTCCTACTTTGTTAATTTGACGTTGATCCTTTTAGAAAAAAGACATTTATTGATGGGATAATTATGATAATGACTGTTTTTGTTAATCTGTTTATTCTTTTAAGCATTACTTCCTGTGATTACTCTTATAATGTCTTCAACTAAACCGGTCGAAGGATAAATTTTGCACAATCAATGGCGTCAAGTAAAATAGATAAACAAAACGTTGTTTTCCTATTACTATGTAACGACATACGAGTACACAAAGCCAAGGGTCGCGGGTTCGAATCCCGCTAGGGGTACAAATGTCCATGTTCATCACACGAAACATTTCGTGTGATGAACATGGACATTTGTACTCGAGTCATGGATGTTTATAAATGTATTTAAGTATGTCTATCCGTTTACCTAGTATCCATAGCACAAGCATAAGCTTAGTTTAGAACTAGGGAATTGGTGTTTCAGTCTAGAAAAAAATATGAAAGTGGAATAAAAGTTAAAGTTATTCTGTTCATTTGTGATTTCTGAACGTTTATTTATATTCATATTTTGTAGAGATATGCATGTTCTTAGAATATGTTGTAGTAACTAGGTACAGCTACTTTGAAATCCATTAGTAATCTTGCATGTTTATTCTCTGTACAGCTCTTAACAGACCCTGGTCTCTTGTTCTGCGACGAGCCCACCACTGGTCTGGACTCCTCGTCCGCGCAGAAGCTGATCACGCTGCTTCGAGCCAGTGCAGCGCAGGGCAAGACCGTCATCTGCACCATCCACCAGCCTTCTTCTGAGCTCATGGCGTTATTTGACAGGCTGGTGCTGCTGGCTGAGGGAAGGGTGGCCTACGCTGGGAATTCCACTGGTGCCTTGAGCTTTTTCGAAAGGTAGACTTTCGTAGAGAATATAGTTACAGTTGCCACTGCAGACTTTAGAATATTGGTCTATCGGCTTAGATGCCACTAAATAATAAAATTCTAAATAGAAAGAGAAAACTCCATGTTTATATATTTGCAAAGCCAAAGATTAGGAAAGGCCTAAGTCCAGCGGTGCTGGAAGCCAGGATAATGATGATATAAGTAATGAACCGGCTCAGAAACAAGTGGTCCGAATTTGAAAATAAAAAGTTAATTTATTCAGATGTAATATGCCCTATAAAATTTATAGATTTGTGGTTAAAGAGGCCTGCTGCCCCTTTGACTCTGCCTGACCCTTCGGGAATTATGGGCGTGATGTTATGTATGTATGTAAGTAAATTTATATATTCCTCGGGACGAAAACGTCTTTGTAATCAATTTAACAATATTATAATAAGCGATCTCTTGTGTCTTCCGCCAATTAGTTTATATGTTGTAAAATTCAAATCTCGTCAACACAAGTCCTCATTAATTTCATAAACAAATAAAATCCTAATAGATTTGGCGCGTGGCACGTTAGCATAAATGACATATATAACATCTATGAATAAACATATTATTAATCTAATCCGGAATATCTCATAAATTAACCGATCAAACTGATTTAAGTTAGCGATAATAGTGAAAGTCGATAGGACCGTATCGTAAAATTTTATTATACTGCCTTTAAAAATATATGCCAATCTATGTGAGGCGTGTCTTAGAACACTTAAGAGTAGCCAATTTAGAGGAAACATGTATTATGAGGAGGGCGTTTAAAGGATTTGTTGTAAGTGTTTGACTAAAGGTCACATTTGGCCGAAGCCAAAGCTGAGCTGAAACCAGTTAATCGATGGTTGATACATCGGCCCAGGCCAAAGCACGTTAATATTAACGTGGCCAAAGGCCTATTTACTATAGTTTAATCAAAATTTTAATTCAAAACGTCTTTATTTATGTAGACTCCTTATAAATCATCAAGTTTACAATAAATTTACAACAATACGAACCTTCCGCCGGTAATGTAAATGGATCAATATTTCTTTAACATATGTTTTGACTACATATATCTAAATAATAAACATTTATTATATCACACTTTTGACTGGCTCGGTAGCGCATTTGGTAGTGAACTTGGCCCATGCGCGAGAGTTTTGGGTTCATTCCCCACCCAGGCCAAACATTCTTGATAAACAGGGCGTGGAAATGTTACATAAGGGTTTTTTGAATTAAAACATCCAAAAGATGGCGTAACTGTGACTTGCGGACTTCTCATCCTCCTCATTGGTTAGTTGTCAGACCAAACTGACATGCTGTCAACAAGGAGCCAATAGTAACACTGATAAGACCACGAGACTCCCTCGTGCCATCTAACGGTTTTTGTATTTTTGAAAACCCTCAGGTAATTAGTTAATTACATTAGTCGTAATTAATGGATTATGGTTACACGCCAAAAGTTCAATGTGCAGATTTCCAAACATCTTCCCCCATCCCCCGAGATAGTGGTATAATTACCTACCTACTGAGATTTGAACCAAAGCGAGAAATAACCAGTTTCGGATCAGAGCAATCTTTACTGCTGATAAATACAATCTGATCAGAGGTGATGAATCAACTAAATGTTTTGAATAATAATCTCCAAGTTATTGGTTTTTATGGCGTAAAGTCACTAGCGATAATGACAAAATAACCCTATTGGAAGCTACTATCTACATATATGCATAACTTAAAGGTCAATTATGAAAGTATTAAGTGGTGCTATATCAATAAATATGTTAACGAAATCATTTGCAAACATCTTTAATGGTTAACTCAAGATAACTGTCTGTGCTCAATCATTGAGACAACTGGAGCAGTGTACTCGGTGACCCCAATCGAACATCCTCGCTTCTAAGAATGGATCATCTCAAATGGATACATGATGTAATATGCATCTGCATGTTGTCATCCATCTTTTACATGCGCAAAACTACTTTTTTATACGTTTTTATTACATAGTCACATTTTAATAACCTGTGTTATTAAATGTTAGAAGACCATTTCAGATCTAGATAACATAAAACATATAAATAATTTTGTTAGACACCAAGCCAATTAGGATAACAAGTGATTATACTTTATAAAGAGACTTTTTATTTTAGGTAATCGGTATATGTAAAGGTTAAACTTGATTTTTTTAGTATCGAAAATGATTGGCATTTTCGATTTTTATGAACGTTCATTAATTATTCGTATCTGTATCAATAAATTCTAGGAAACCTTAGCGTTGTCGTTATGCATAGTTTTTTATTAGACTACCGTTCGTTCTAGACTATTACAGTAAGCGTAACTTGTGATGTCTTCATCAAATGATACCAGGGCACCAGGCGTGACTGACGGCGAGATAATGAAAAAATTGTCGATTGTTCTTCTAATAATCCTTGTATCGTTATGTGGTCTTATGTGTTTATTATTAAACAAGCCTTCTAGTGTAATATTTACTCAATTTACAATTGTTAGAAAAAAATAATCAATGCGAAGATATCGCATTGTAAGAAAAACATTTTTTGCAATATAACATTAGTAGTCAATATAAAAAAAAAACTCGTGATAGTATACATACATATACTTAATTATGCCCGCAATCCCCGAAGTGGTAGGCAGAGGCAAAGGGCCAACAAGCTCCTTCACCCATATCCAGCCAAAAACAAAACTGGGCTGTGTCAGATGGAAAAATTGTGAAAAAGCAATGGCATGTGGCCAGTTTGTCGCCTACTCAACCATATACACAACACCCAATATACCATGAGGCGACTTTTATGACATGCTAGGCAAGGCCGTATGCTAAAGAATTATTACAAATATAAAAAAAGATCTATTAAAGACACATTTTTCCAATCATCAACTTTTTTACTAGATAATATTTTTATAGAACGTTCTCATCTTTCAGCCTCGGCTACCACTGCCCGCTCACATACAACCCGACGGACTACTTTATCAAAGTGCTGGCGCTGACGCCAGGATCTGAAGCCGCTTCGCGCCAGGCCATCAAGAGCATCTGCGACCGGTTCGCTGTCAGCGACGCCGCTAAAGAGCTGGACATGGAGATACATCTGGAGTTCCACCTCATGGACAGTGAGGATCAGGTAAGGCTACTTAAAGAATAGTCTGAAGTGTATTCCTCAAGCTTCATGTACTTCAGATGCTATGGCCTACCTTTACGCTTGGCTGGCATTCATAGTGACATGGCAGTGGCCTCATTCTAAACGTGACGCGACGCATTTGGGTGTGTGAGTGGGAGACTATAACATTTGAAGAACTAAGAGCTAGCCACGAGTCACCACGCTAAATGGAGTTAGTTTCAGAATAAGGAAACCTGTCATAGAATATGGTATCTTATTCTATGAGTTTGAAGAAGCAGTCTCTCGCCTATGCATTAAATGATAATATGATGGCTTCTCAAATCCATTATTGAATGTTTTCTCGAAAAATCGGCTGTCGTCTTTGTTGAGCTACTTGCCATATCGCATTTCGCTATGTGGAAAGTTGTGGCTATAACTCATTGATAGTGATAGTAAAGTTCAAATCCAATATCAATTAGTCACCAATGAAATAAATACCTACGTGATTGACTCGGCATTGCGCGGATAAATGAAATGATTCTAATCTAAGTAATTATTTATTTTTCGTTCTAAAATCTCTGTTTGAAAAGTGAGTTCTCTAAGTTCTGAATTATGACTGTAGCCCTAGATATTTGGTTGGTAAACTCAAACATAAGCAAAATTCTAAATAGGATTGTTTTTCAAGCTTCATATTTCAAAACATACAAAATAGACATATGATGTTAAATATAGCCCGGTCAAATTAGCTTCTAAAATAGGGGTAAGGTTACATTAATTCGCAACAAGCTGAAAATTGGCATGAATGTTGAGAACACTGTTACAAACAATTTGTCAAAATTCCCCATCGATCCGACGTGTGGAATAAAAATTATTCAAGGTCAAATGTTGCAAAATCGTTTTTGCATTTTTCAGCTAAACGGCAAGTTTTATCATAAAAATAGATGAGAAGTAAATTATTTATCATGTACTTATCTATAAAAATTGTTAACACACTTTTTTCCTTTCTTTTTGTCACTTTTTTCCATTTTGGAGATATAGCGATGCAAAAAGTTGAAACACCAGTAAGGTAGTGCACTTGGCGCCTCATCACATCCTCTACCTTTCCGTAAACCTCCCTGTGCCTTCCACAACATTCTATCGTATTTCACCCTCATTCTCCTCTCAATAATCACCATAGACCTTTGCTGCTAAACTCATCAAACTGATGGCTCTATGGCTGGCACATTCCATACGTGACCCAGCACCCTTGTACAGAGGCACGATAACTGCCCGTCTCCAATCCATTGGGACCTTTCCGTTTCTCCAGCACAGATTGCACAAGAACCAGAAAGCGTCCTGGACGCTAGCGCTACCTAGCTTGATCATCTCCGCAGATACCTTGTCTATTCCCGCGGCATTTCCACTTTTCACTGGGGCCGAAGGGTCTTATTGTCGCATCTACTCTTCCTTTGCCATTGCTCAGTAAAAGTCAAAGCCTGCCCAGCTGTGGTATACGCCGCGAAAGCTAATATTTTTACTTGTATTACCGTTCTGTAATGTATATAACGGTAATTGACATATATATGATAAACACAACTTTTTCAACTTTTTGCATCGCTATATCTCCGAAATGGTGACTCATAGGAAAAAGTGTATACATTTTTTTTATAGATAATTTCATGATGAATAATTTTTGTCTCACCTTTCCGTTTAGCTAAAAATGAAAAAAAATTTGACCTTGAATATTTTTTTTCCACACGTCGGATCGATGGGGAATTTTGACAAATTATTTGTAATAGTGTTCCCAACATTCATGCCAATTTTCAGCTTGTTGTGAATTAATGTAACCTTGAATCTTTAATTTAACCAGGCTAATATGTATAGTTTTCATTTGCGATGCGTAATATTATAAGAAATTTATGTGTCCACCAAAAGTCATGAAATGCATATGTTTCTGAGAGTAGTTTATTAGCAGCATAGCAGCTCGACTGTTAGAATAGTTAGACAGTTAAATAAATAGTAATTCCAATACACATATCTCCACTGAGTGGGATGCAAATTTGCAAAGCTGAATAAATCTAGCTCCCAGTTGAATGATTAATCTAGTTCTCAGCCTTACTTATGATAATTAGTTACCACTCTTGACTTAATCACAGACTCTCTGGTCTCAGACTTTGGGCTCTTTAATGTTTATCTTAGTGCATCTTCATGTCCTGTTTTTGGATTATATTTAGGAACCGTTTTTAGTATTCATGAAAACACAGTATAATGTAAGGAAACTTTTATTATATGTTCCTAAATAAATAAAATAAGACGAAAATCAAGGAACATAACGAAAAAAAAAAAAAAAAAACAAAAACTATGTGTACATAGTTTTCACTGTTCCATCGGGACAAGTTTGAATTATAATGAGATCTGACTAAAAAACGAAATAAGTATGGAGATTAATTCAGTGTATAATATGTTAATTTCATTAGATATCATGTAGTTTAGGTGGTGGACATTAACAAACATAAATGTTAATGGGTGTTTCTTCAAAAAAGAGTGTTTTTGGCTAATCTATATGGCACAATTCTTTTTTTATATTTTCATTCAAACTCACACATCGAATCCTATTTGATCGTTCAGAACAAGAACATATGTAGAAGGCTGTGATTTACTTGTAATAGTTTATGATTAGAAAAATGCTGATGAATTGTTGGGTCAGATGAATTATGACAATGGCAGAATAATAAGAATATGTAGGCATATTAATTAGAACCATACAGTTAAATCACAGAGTAATAATATACTAGGTTAAATAAAAGAGCTATGCTTAGATTTTAATAAAATCTATTATAAAATTTAACAATTTTTCCCAATAATAGTCATGCACTTTGTTTTAGTTACTTAGATGTTGACGAATATTGGAACATTTTATAAGAAAGTATGTTGGACAGTCCAAAAGAGGCATGTGTGTGTGCAAAGAAACGTAGAACAGTGAAAGGTGAAGTATGCATAGTGAGATGAGGAGGTTAAAACCTCCGTAGAGAGAAAGAAGAAGGCGGCCTGTCTTGATTATGTCTCACCGTTGCAAATGGATAAAAGTATGATTGAGATAAAGAAAGAAATATACCGTTTTTGCAAGAGTGAAAATAAAGCCTACTTGAAAGAGAAGCGTGAAAGAGTAGCTATGAATGAGGAAGAGAGGCCAAATAACTATTCGTCTGACTGTGCCAGCAAATGTGAACAACGGTAAGATAATCGAGAAAATAAGGATTAAATTAGATGAAATGTTGTGGGAGGCACAAGGAATTCTAAATTTGTAGAGAATGCAGGGATCAAGTCTTCTATTTCGCAACATCATGAAGAAGCAAATCTGGCCAAAAGCCGTAGGTTTCTTGCGGTTTTGTGGATCTGAAGAAGGCTTTTAAATGGATTGCCTGGATATGGGATTGACGGCGCATTGCTTCGTGCTGTGCAGTCAACCTATGTGGACTATACGGCATGCGGCACGGTAAGATTGACGTCAATACTGGCGTCAGGGTTGCGTGCTGTCTGCTCTGTTGTTTATTCCATATCTGGACAATTGCCTCCGGGGGATTAGATCTACGAATATTGCCACATGACAACGTTTTTCGTAGAAACAAGAAAATCAGCGTCCCGATTCTTTTTAACACTCCGGAATATACGATCGTTCGATGAATGTACTCATGAACGTATTGGGCCACACGAATTATGAATTTGGTCGCAGACATTTTTTTTATTATAAAAAATAGATGACCTTTGACAAAGATCGAACTTTGGACGCGCTAGGTTAATTAGTTTATAATGTTTTCTGCAATTTTTTTCAAATTTGTATTGATAAGGCCTCGATCGACAAGTGTCTTTTAATAAAACCTAAAAGATACGTTTCAATAGGAAATCATTTTCATAGGTTCTTCGGCGAAAAAACATATCAAGACGCCCTTGGAAGAAATACCCTAATACATTTTGTTTTATTCCAGGAATCGAAGAGAATCAGGAACGATAATTTTAAGTCCCCGTTGTTCTTCTCGAAGATTGTGTGGTTGGTGTACAGATATTTGCTGATTATCATCAGAGATCCAAGAGTTCAATTCATACGCATATTGCAGAAACTTGTAAGTATATAATATGAACTATGAATTACGCATTTTCTTTGTTATTATTCATACAAATTGTATCAAAATAACCAAATATAATATCAGGAATTTAGGTCAAAGCACAAATATTATGGCTTTATGATGAGGAAAACCAAATACAGACTTATTATGATTCTCACTTGATAAGATAAAAAATGCGCTTACAAACAGTAACCTGCATCCACAATCGACTAACAATTTCTGTTTGAACATAATTTAAAATATGGTTTTGTCACTTTCATAATTATAAGGAGCATTCCTGTTTGACTCTGCCTACCCCTTTGGGGATTATTTATTGGTGTCTGAAAAAAATATTTTATTATTATCTATACTACTTATAATATTATACAGAGGAAAGATTTGATTGTTTGTTTGTTTGTATCGAATAAGCTCTGAAACTACAAGACCGCTTTGAGTAATTCTTTCACCAATAGAAAGCTACTTTATTAGGGAGTAACATAGGCTATATTTTATTTCCGTATTTCCACGGTAGCGGGAACTACGCGGATAAAACCGCGGGGCGCCGTTAATTTATTATATAACTAAGATTTGTTAGTAACTTAGCACATATTCTGCGATGTACAAAATAACTAAATTTCAGGCCATAGCCCTGACAGCCGGCCTATGTTTCCTGGGCACAGCCCGGCTGACGCAGTCTGGCATTCAGGACGTGCAGGGCGCCCTGTTCATCATCATCGCTGAGAACACCTTCAGCCCTATGTACTCGGTGCTGCACATGTTCCCGGAGGAGTTCCCGTTGTTCCATCGGGAACTGAAGGCGGGACTGTACTCGACACCTATGTACTACTTAGCAAGGATGATTGCTTTGGTAAGTCATTGAGTCGTGTACGTAAGACGCTTTATTTGTAAACGTTAATGGATGTAGGTGATGTTGCCAAATTCTTATTTCGAGCAAATTAAGTTTGAAGTTGCGCTCAAAAAATTTAAATCTACATTTACCAAAAAAGGGTTAAAGAACAGTGTTAACAAACATGGTTGTTTCAAGTTTTGAAGTTGTTTGTTTGCACATGACATCTTTATTCATGCATAATAAAGATAAAAGAAACAAAATTCGATATATCACGAATATACTTTTATTCGTGTCTTCATATATTTTATCTATATTTATATTTATTATTTATATATTATAATGAGAAAAGATTTGATTGTTTGTTTGTGTTGATTAGGCTCCGAAACTACTGGACCGATTAGAAAAAATCTTGCACCAATGAAAAGCTACTTTATTAGCGAGTAGCATAGGCTATATTTTATCCTCGTATTCCCACGGGAACGGGAATTACGCGGATGAAACAGCGGGGCGCTACCAGTATACCAATAAAAATCATCTCTAGTAAATCTAGTGATTTTTAACTATGCCGAATCGTTTCCATCGCCGCGGTAATGGGTTTGAGTCGTTTACATATGCTTCCAAATCAAAATTGGTTGACAAAGTATACTTTTAACTTGTAAAAATTACCAACTTTTAAATATTACCATAGTGGTCCATTACCACAGCCGCAGATTATAAAACAGTCAACATCTTAATGAGTTACACCTAGTTTTCGATGATTTGAGGTTGTTGTTAAGAGCCTTTGGAGATATCATTTCGATTTGATACCATGACATAAAATCCATCCATCCATCCACTATTTAATGGTTTGCTTTGTTTCAAATTATTAGATAATTATTGCAAAAAGAGCGCGTATCCAATTTACCCATTATAATAACTGAGAATATTTTTAAGCTGGAATTTTTCGCAACTTAATTTATTATGGTGTAATCCTTCAACAATAAAAACATAAGACACACGCAAGTTACGCAAAAAAATCGGACGGCTAAACGAAATGGTTTCATAGAGACGGCAAAAAATATGCGTAAAAACAAGTGTTTGAATATGTCTGAACTTTACAAATATTAGATTACAACCTACTTGTTATTATTTGATAAAAGTACGCGCGTATTGTTGATCTAATTTAGCTACTGTTGGGATAAATTTATCAGATGAGTCAACTGAAGCAATTATTAGCTATATGAATATATATACGGCTCAATAGTTAGGGTATGTGCCTCTTAACCGAGGGATGCGGGTTTAAATCTGGGCATGTACCTCTGGCTTTTTTAAATGTATGTACTTATACCGCTAGCTCGCAATAAGGGAAAACGCAGTGATTAAACCAGCACATTCCAACGAGTATGGATGTGTAACCATGATCCAAATTTGTCTGGTTCCCCTGTATAGGGGTACGAAGGTCAGATCGGTATCAGTATCTCGACTGATTCGACAAATCCGATCATGGTTTTATATAAATGTAATTCTGTTTGTTTGTCATAGAAAACGATATATGTTAAAATCTTTCTGTGCAGTTCCCGGGGCTAGTGGTGGAGCCGACCCTGTTCACGTTGGTGGTGTACTGGATCGCGGGACTGCGCAGCACGTTCTACGCGTTCAGCTTCACTGTCTTCATCTCCATATTGGTGCTCAACGTAGCCATCGCTTGTGGTATGAAATTTTACATTATTGTTTGTGCACCCAATATCTGCTAGCATCCTATAAGAGTTTCTCATAAATAAATAAACATTCATTGATCTGACTCCGAGCTAAGTAGCTTAAGCACTTGTGTTACGGATATCAGATTCAACAGTGGTATTACAAATATATACTTAAATATTGGATATTAACACCCAGACACAGAACAAACACAAGTATTCATCACACAAATGTTTGTCCTGTGTGGGGATCGAACCCACAACTCTTGGCGCATAAGACACTCCCAAAGGCGCCATCGAGCCAGTCAATCTCATAGCACATATGATTAATGATAATCATCATAGCCGCTTTAAAGAGGGCATTGCGTTTCCCGGTTTGGTCCAATGGGAGCTCAGTGCTGCAGTGAGCAATAGCTCAAAAATATCAAACAGCATAATATGCTGTTTGATATTTTTCCAGAGATTTCGCCCTATTACATCAGGTAAAGTATTCTTCTATAATATATTTATTGTTGCAGGCTCGTTTTTCTCATGTGCGTTCGGTTCGATGCCGGTCGCCATCGCGTACCTGGTGCCCTTCGACTACTCGCTCATGATGACCTCCGGCCTCTTCGTCAAACTCAGGTAAATCTTCAGTGCACTTTGCATTAGCATGTTTATAAAAGGAATGTTTCCTGGATGAAAAATAACAAAATTTTTGGTCTAACATCTGGATTATCGCAGTGTTGAAAAAGTATTTTTGGCTTTATAAAATACCGTTAGTTTAACGTAATTTAATGCTAATATTTCTAGCACGTATATGACACGTGACCACACTCAATCTTCGTATCTTTTTGTTTGCCTGAGAGAAAATAAGAAATACGTTTATATTTTTTTTTAACCGACTTCAATAAAAAAGGAGGAGGTTCTCAATTCAAATGAATTTTTTTTAATGATGTAATTGATTAACTGAATATTTTTTTTATTCAACTACATATTGTCCCGCTAATTAAATTTTTAAAACAGGCTTTAAAAAAAATCCCGCAAAAAATGTTTATGAAAAAAACACAAATAAGAATCTGCCTAAATAGCTATTTAAATATCTAAACACTAAAAAGTATAAAATGAATTCTTCCGGCTGCTTAGATGAAAGTATTAAACTTTAATACGTATTTAAATATTTACAATAATCAGTTAGTTTTGGAGTCGGTGCCAGCCCGCGTAATTTTATACGGTCGTCATCAATCTTTAAACCCTTTTGAAAAAAAAAAAAATTTTTGAAAATCGGTTAAGAATTCTCAGAGATACCGAGTAACATACATAAAAAAAGATGAATAAAATAAATCCAGCCACAACATTTTTTATTGGCCACGTGGTCAAACTTTTTATTTTGTAACTAAGCAACGGGATAATTAGATTTTTTACAACGTCAACTAAATATTATAAAGAAAGCGTCAAGTAAAGTTCAGCAATTATTATTACTTGTCCTTCTGACTTATATATTGCCACGTATTTTACTAACTCAGCCACAAATTTTACAATCATTTTACATTTTAGAGCTTCAACACAAGCTCTACAAAAAAAACGTATTTAAGCTTCAATGGACAACATCAGTTATTATAACATAGCATGTAAAATAATACTTCATATTCTTTTATCGTGAAAACAGCCACTGCACGATTTGGCGCGAGTGCGCGTGATGACAGCGACTGGCCATTTGCACCAATCAGAGAGCGCCATTCGATTCTTGTATGTGTCGCAGGCAATTTGTATGATTCGGCATTTTACAAATGGCGTCGTCCGTTTAAAAACGCTCGCTGTTTTGTAATATGCCGAAAGTAAAATTTATATTGCGGTCATTATATAGTATGCCGCAAGTATTTAGTTTAGGTCAGGTTAGGTAGTAGTTAAAATAATAGGTACGACGACGAGCAGAGCGAGGAGGAGTGTTAGGTACAACTTCGACCCTACGGCCAGAACCGAATAAGAAAAACCAATGTCGAAATTATAACAACTGATTGAATGAGTCGCCAATTTGCCTTCGGCATATTACAAAACAGCGAGCGTTTTTAAACGGACGACGCCGTCAACTTGTATATAGTTAATATACAAGTTGATTTTTATAAATAGAGTATTTTATTTTGTCTACCCTCAATAGTTCCTAAGTAATATTAGTGGCTTTAATATACTATTTGATGACAGTTTTAGGTAAATGTAAGGATCAGTTAATGTAAGATGAGTTACATTTTAAACATACCGAGTTATAAAATTAGAAGCTAATATAATTATAACTTTGGTGCCGTATATAAATATTTTAGAAGTTTATTGCTTGAATGCTTGCAACAAGTTTAGATGCTAAATAATAACCACCACATATACACGTTATATTTAGAGTGGCTTACATAGAAGATAAATATTGTCTAAAATAATATTATTCAGATGCGCGTTGATGTGGCTGACTTAGTAATTTCGAAGGCAACTTAGATTTTTAGAGGCGAATATTGCTATTAAAAACTCTGTTTAATTACTACCCAAAAAAATATCTCTAGTTTTAAGGTTAATGGTCCATAAAAATTAGAGGGAGATCATGTTACATGGTTTTTAAGAACTATAATATTTAATAAGAGGCATTATAAAACCAAAAACAGCGGAATGTAAAAGGCTATTAAAAAAGAAAAAAAAATTACATACTTACTTAAATATTTACCCAATGCATAGACCTAAATAAAATTATCAGAATATACTTAGCAAATTTTTATATGTTAATGACGTGGAAAAGGCTAATAGAAGCGATGTTATTTAGACTCCTAATATTTAAAACTTTATTTTAAGTAAATCAAATCATAGTATCTTTTGTAAAAAAGTACTCGACACCGGAGACGTGACCCAGAATTTAAAAGGTCTCTTTTCTAAATTGGCCTAACGGGGATCGAAACCGGATTCTTCCATTTTTAACTCAGACGTCGATTAATATTAATCAAATGCAGTTCAGACAAGGAAAAATCATGTTTAGATTACATCAACAAAGTTATAAATATGTATGTACCTATTGTTTTTATTTTTAATCCTTAATCACAGATTTAGCGTAGTCGTTAAAAATAACACATGTTTGTAAGTTGTTATTGGTTATTATTTTTATTTAAAATATCAAAGTTATTTTTACATAGAGACTGTTTGGATAATGACATATATTGGTAAAAAGATAGGAGGCCATAATAAATATCCATGCAGTATACAATTTTAATCTGAGGAAAGAAAAAAGGTTTTTTTACCTTGTCCCGTATAAAGATACCTGTTTCTTTTTTCAGAATGTTTTCATTCGTTTATTTTTTTTCTCCATTAGAATTTGGATTAAGAGTTAAGCCGACTGAAGACATAATTTATTCAATAGAATACTTAAATATTATAATTTATCATTTGATCGACAATTATTGATCAATTTTAATGATTTGATTTAATTGCTTTAAACATAGTAGCTACTTGAATATATTGGCAGGCCCGTTGGTCGAGTGGTCAGAGACCCTGACCACTAAAAGAAGGGTCGTGGGTTAGAATCCCGCTAGGGGTAAATGTTTCGTGTGATGAACAAGGACATTTGTACTTGACTCATGGATGTTTATAAATCGTATTTAAGTATATCCGTTCACCTAGTATCCATAGCATAAGCTTAGTTTGGAACTAGGGAATTGGTGTGTCAGTCTGGAGAATTTATTATTATTATTATTTCTCTTGGCACAATCACGGGACAAGCCTGTGCCTTTAAGGCTTGCATGGGGACATGGGTCAACCCAAACTACACTCAATGTATGGAAGTTAAAAACATTGACGAAACTCCACGAACCCGGTCCAACATGTAGAGGCCTTTTGAGAATTTGATCTAAATGTATTATTACTTGAATATGCTAAACTGCTTACACTTACGTTTTCGCATTTGTACACAAATTGCTACCACATAAGCATTAGAACTGTGTTCTTTGCTTAATATGTAGACTATACCTACACTAATATTATAAAGAGGAAATTATTATATGTTTGTATTGAATAGGCTCCGAAACTACTAGACCGATTTGAATAAATATTTCACTAATGGAAAGCTATTTTATCAGCGAGAGACATAGGCTATATGTTATCCCCGTATTCCCACGGGAACGGGAACTAGGCAGGTGAAATCGCAGGCCGCTGCTAGTATGTCATAAAAGGCGTCTATTAAATAAGTTTAGGATTGTGTAGGCGTTAAGCTAGACACTTGGTGCAACTTTCTCTTCTCTTACCCAATCTTACCCAATTTATTTTTACTCGTGGTTAAAAATAGTTAAGAGGGATTTACTGCTCTTAGGCTCTGCATACACGTCGGAATTTTTTTGCGAGATAGCTGTGTAATGTATATTGTACCTTTTGACCTCCCAATTTGATAAAGTTCCTAAATATTTTTTTTATTTTTATTTTAATTTTCATCTTGCAGCTCAATACCTAAATATATATCATGGATCCGTCACCTGTCCTGGCTGATGTACTCCAACGAAGCCATGAGCATTCTGCAGTGGGATGGCGTTGACAATATTTGTAAGTTCACCTTGCAGTATGGTTTTAACTTATGTAGGTACATATTACATATTTATACATCATAAATACTGTACCTACCCCGCTAGGAAATTGGTGTGAAGTGAGTTTAATTTTGTATATTGGTTATGAATAATATAGATCAGATCTATCGTTTTCTAGTTAACCCAGATATATATCAGTATTTATTTTTAACAAAGGTCTTTTGTTAAAATAGGAAGTATTTTTTGTTTTAATGACTTTCGATCTTAAGGTAGAAGCTACAATATTCAATAATTAAAATGACTTTCAAAAAAATTGTTGCCTCGAAATGTAAAAAAAAACAACGTCTGTTATTTTTTTGCTATAGCTCTGTAACAATTACTTAAATTATGATGGATTTAACACTTCCTCCGCCAAAGACTATTTCGGGCTGGGTCAACGAAATCATTCTCTCAATCACTCATTATCACAAATGAGGGATATAATAATTAGTAGTTAATTGAACCAACGGTGGCATCACCCTAAAGATGGGGTTGTCATTGCCTATAAAGTTGATCAGTTCATTTAAACCACTATGGTTTTTATCTTCGAGTTTTATTTTGAAGCAACCATAAAATTTACCTGGCGCCATATTAGAGTGTCCTAACAAAAAAGGTCTGCCAGGTAACCGGCACACAAAAGGCGGGAGCATCCGTGCGACAACGTTTTATCTTTTTGTTAATTGCCGGTGATGAGATTTAAATACAGGAAGTAGAATTTCTTTTTTATAATATATGTATACCAAAAAAACTTGTTTATGACTGTGTTTCATAGCCTTGAGAATATTAGCAGCGAAATTAAAATTAAGCCCAAAATATTATTAGAGTGAGACCCACAATGCCTATGCCAAAGGAATAATTCCTTGACATGGTACATCACGCATTGAAAAAAAGTAAAAAAAAAACCTAATTTGGCTGAATAAGAAAATACAAATTATTGAAGTTTATGGAGAGCCCTCTGAATTACGTTTATTGAGTGACTATTGTGTAACTATGTAATTTATTTTCTAGCTTGTCTACAAAACGGCACCGGGACGCCGTGCCTCAGCACCGGGACGGAGGTGCTGTCCCGCTACGACTTCTCTTCCTCGCGGCTGTGGGACGACGTGGCGGCCCTCATGGCGTTATATCTGGCCTTCCATCTGCTGGCCGTCTTGGCGCTCCGCCACCGCACCAGGAGAAAATAGCCGCCTAAATTCCCACCCCGTCCCGACAATGTATAATGTAACTGTGTGTTGTAAATAAGGTCGATATAATTATTATACGAGGTGTTATTGAACTTAATGGTTTTTTTTCGTCATCGGACCTTTCTAGCTTTCTCGAGTAATTTTTCCCCCTGCTTTTTTAGTACCTAGATATTTTAAATTGTATCACTATCCTTACAATATATGAGATTTGGTACCCAAGAAATATACTAGGTAAGTAGCCTCTTTTTACAGTATACTTACATATTTTTTTTTTAAATAAATACTATTTAATTATCAATTCATCATACTACATATCAATTTTAAATAATAATCATTTCGCAAAAAAGGTCATCATTGTGCAATAGAGACATAGTGAATAAATTAATAACAGGTATTGATCATGAATAAGTATTTGAAAATATATTAAATATTATATTATAAATTACTGGGTATGTATGAAATGAGAAAAATGGTTCTAAAGAATTATAACAGTTTAATCTACAGTGTGTCGATGTAATAAAAGTTCTTGGAGCTTTTAAAGTTTAGCAAAAGACATCCGTGAGCTTTCAATAAGTTAGCTAATTAGTCTGCCATCTATTGTCGTCACATAATATCACAATGCAATGTACATAAATTAATACGGTGCATCGGAAAGTTTCTGTTTATTAACACATTGCACCTCTATGTCAAAGCACAACAGCATTAGTGTAGTAGTATAAGGCTTTTTCGTTAGATGGCGCCACAACTGCCTATGTTTTGTACCTGGTCGGCGGCGTTCGGCCGGCGCAAGCGTAGTTCAAATTCATCCGCCATATTCGTAGTGTCAGACGGAGTGCAGTGCACGGCTGTGACATGTTTTAACGTAAAACTGCATAAAACTTATGACAACGACTGCACATTGGTGCTTATTTCGACTCGAAAACCTAATAAATATGATATCTAATGTAGTCTCGAACGTATCGCGTACTTTAACCGTTAATAAACGTGAAACAAACTGTGTATTTGTGTGTTTATGATAACAGCATTAACAGTAATCCTGTCGTGTTTTGTTTTTTATTATAATATCCCATGCGTTTGGTGGTGTGAGGCTTGGTGTTATTATGCAACGTATTATAACCGTGACCTTCGCGTATCGTGACCGTGCTTGAGGTGCTTTTTGAGGTTAAAATGCAGCTTGGATTATGAGCGATAGCGCCGAGCCATCAGGTTAGTAAGACAGTCACTTTATCTTCGCTGATAGTGGCAAGTATTTATTTATCTTCTGCCCTACATTCGTCTTATTCTTAATATTTACAAAACGTATCAAATTTATGTACTTCCAGTACATTCGCAAGGCGGTAAGACGGGTCGGCTTCATTCAAGAAATGTGAAAGAAATTCGTTTGAACTTTCAAGACGGGCCGTTACAAGAAATCCGAAACAAGCTTTAGGAAGCAGTTTTTATTAAACTCAATTTAAAGTACCTACTATTGCTATATAAGAACGTATTTTATTGTTAGAGAAGTGTGGATGTGGGTTTTATGGTTGGATGTTGTGTGATATTATGTGGATGATGGTTCAGTCGTTTGGCGGTTAGCGGTTGTCAGTGCATACCGCGGTCGCGGCCGGCGGGCGGCGCGGGCCGGGAATGCAACCTCGCTTCAAGAATTACAAAGGGAACACACTAAAACAAGGACGCTTTTTGACTGTCTCAATTTTAAACATTGCCGGCGTGGTTAGCAACGGTTGGAAACCGGAAAATGGGCGAGTTGACGATCGTGTCGGTGTCGTATTTTTGCTTAGTAGATACCTACGTGAATTTGTGCAGTAAATTATTTAATTTGTAACATAACCCTTCTTACTTATGTTGCAAATGCAATACCTAACCGAGTCGAGCCTTATAAATCAATGACTTGAATATCGTAGGAGGATTTACCTCATAGATGTGCTATCTATATTCATCTATTGAAATGACTAGTTACTTACCTCAAACAACAAATGTAGTCATTTGTAGATCACAATACGTTGTCTACATTTTATTCTTCCGACACTAGTTCCGACCTTAAAGCATAGGAAATCTTTATTTCAACTTTCTTCTACGTCGACGATGCTTTTTTTATCAAATAGTTTTATGGCATTATTTTGATTACAAAACCCGTCAGCGACATCCACATTAGGTAGAATGTCCATTCTCATGTTAATTTTGACCCTTGAGCCAGTTACATGATCTAAGCATATTATGCTAATACCAATTCCCATAAATTTTACTAACAATAACCCAGATGACTTGTATTACGTTTCTCGTCTAATTCTAAACGCTATCCATCCATCCGATTACTGTTACTGATGGATTGGATTGTTGGTGCAAGCGAAATGCTTATTAGACATTTAGAATGCCTTATACTTGTGTCTGAAAGGTATGCAGATACTGTACCAGATTATTCACCCATTTTAGTTTCACATGTATAGTGAATAGGCAGGTGCTTACCTACAATGTACGTGCTGTTCAAAATACCACTATAAACCTTAATAACTATACCTTCGCTGTGCTAATTAAACAACTTTTATCTAATCTTATCTTAAATCACATGAAGATCTTTGTAGCAGTGGATCCCTTGTACCTTGGCCGCAAGAGACAGACGTGACGTCCCGCCATCAATTCATTTTTAATCTTAACAGACTTTAGTTTACTTAGGTCTGATATTGTTTTCCTCTAAATTCCGCCTTGATAAAATGGTAAGTATAGCCTTTTGTAATAATACATATGATAGGAAGGTCATTACAAATTAACCTACATGTTTCCAGCTCAATGATACTAATTAATGCTACCAAATTACATACCTACTTATTACGTGACGTGAGACAACTGTGTCATTATGATTCTTTCCATTCTAACGGTGCTATGTTATGATATGTTGCTCCTAATAAATCTTAAATCGTTTTCCTTAAAATCACCGCTCGCATCCCTGTTGGAAGTTGAACGATCCTTTATAATTTGATACTTCTCGGAACGTTATCATTAGGTTTCGGTTAATAACACCTATAGACCACGATAAAGTCGTTCCTCTCTGCACGATTTCTGGCGCGAATTTTTTTTAGCTCGCTCATATATTTTGAAAGCAATTAAGAAATCCCGTCGGCTTATGAATTTGAACAAGACGTGAACTTTGGCCTCACTACAATGACTTAAGTGACCAAGAATCTATAGAGAGTTGATTTATCAAATATGACAAATCCACTTACATACTTGCAGGAAACGGCGCCAGAGCTCTCCAATAATGTTGATAACTTCAATCATGGGCTTTATCTAGCCACGGACTAGTTAGACCAGTTATCGTACTATACTTCCCTAGTCATACCTACACTTTTGCGGGACGCTAAAATCCCTAGTTTCCACTTACGTTATCATAGTGATAAAGCCACTTTAGATTGCAAATGTGGGCGTTCGGCATCCAGTCTTCTGACGTCACCCCCAATAATTGCCCAGTATATTAACTGTTTCGTCCGTGCAGCTCAACCAAATGGTACTGATAAGGAATTGTTATTATTGCGATCAATAATTCTAAATTTAATGAATTCGTTTAGGAGGCGAATATGAATTATCTTTTCCATTTAAGTGAACGCCTTTCCGAACAAGGAGCTATTCAAAATAGTTGGGATACCCAAAAGGCTTCACTGTCTGCAACAAGTCTAGTTGGTCAACGGTGGACCGTTTTACAAGATTGAGATCTGCATAGTCGATACCGCTCTAATTGGCCTAGTCACGCCATCATAGGTAGCAAATAACCAAAGGTCGTTTGCTGCTTGCCGCTTTAGATAAAGCTCGCGTGTTCTGCGACTCGTCGAGGAGAACTGCTCAGCGTAAACTAGTAAGTACTAGAGATTGCTCCACAGTGGAATGTGCAGATAAGAGCAGGCTGGGTTCCCTCGTCCGATTTCTACATTGGCTAGGCATTCTTAGGTGTTTCTTTATGTTCTCGTTCATGGCATTTTAATACAAATGTCGGTACTTAGATGGAAAGTTTGGATCGATGACTCTAGATGCATAGCGATATGCATAAACACGATAGTACGGCAGAAGGGGTGAAAATTAAACATAAAACCAAACTATCGCTGACAAATCGTTTTATCACATAAAACGCATAAGCCAGCTTTATGCATCCTAATAACTGAGGGTAATATCATTCCCTTAGTCACTTAACATTCAAGTTTCTTTATAAACCTTATTTAATTTTTCTTGTTCAATCGAAACAAAAAAAAATATAGCGCACATTTCATTAAATTCAATAGGATCTGAAAGACCTTGTCTGGACTGGCTTGGCGGATGAAAATGGCTTAAAAACGATCTCTCTCGGTTTGTAGTAAAGTTCGTTATCACAGGGAAATGCCTGCACATATTTATTACTGGACACTTGCCTTATTATCCACAACGTCATTAAAACTAATGTTGGAAGCCTCACACGCCCTCTGACCCCCCTCATTCTACGATCAAATAAATTTAGACGTCTGTCTTGTTAACGCTTTTAGGTGACTACCTCTTGAAATATTATGTTTACACACTATAATTCTGCTTATCAACTTTTTCATTTAAATTATCCATTTGTATTTTTTTGCTTGACTTTCAGAGCGTAGATAAATCTTAATGAACCTGAATGTCTTCTGAGAAGTAAATTGAAGGACCAATGTTGACTTTCTTTACTTACTTTAATTTATACTTATCTGTAAATCTCATCATTCAACGTACTCGAGTACAAAAAAATCAGGGCTTAGTGGAGAAAATACGGGTGTTTTATTTTATTTAAGCAAGACTCTCCAGTCTTGCTTAAATAAAATAAAACACCCGTTGCCTCCGCAACGACCATCCAATTAATGAGGCTACCTGTCCAAAGCTCGTACGTGCCTATGCCCGGCCCGCGCGGATGTGATTAATTAAATTGCAGCCTAGATTTCCGTTTTAACCTGTCCCAACTAGGTATTTTAACCGTGATGTAGAAATACCAACGAAGCTACATTGAACGCAAAGCAAATTGAATACGAACAAATTAAGCTTAGTTGGATAATGTGGGCAACAAGAATTCACCTGATTATTGCTGGTGGCCTGGAAATTTTGTCAGAAAGTCGTGAAAAATTAAAAGTGACATTAGTGATGGAAAATTTAAAGTAATTACTTATATTTAAAGTAGTTGTTATGCTTGCAACATTGATGTATGAACGCAAACTTTTAAACCTATTAAATATATAATCTAATATGGTATGAAAATAGATATCAGGTATTATAAAAACTATATTAACCTAATTTATGATATATACTGATTTTAGGTGCACATGTTATCGAACTAAGCAACCTATACAAACTACTTACTATTTGATCTCATGAAGACGAGATGAAATTATTCAATGCCTATTACCGGTTACCTAGGATATAACTTACTTGACCGGGTCCTGTCATCACTGCGGCTCCGTTGAGGACAGTGCTGAGCACACGTTGGAGGAGTGTCCGGCTTTTGCCGTAGAGCGCAATGCGCTATCCGCCGTTGTTGGGCGAGACCTCTCTCTACCGGCCGTGGTGTCTGCCATGGTGAGTAGTGAGGAGTCTTGGGACGCGGCGCTCTCCTTCTGCGGCAGTGTCATGTCGCAGAAGGAGAGCGCCGAGCGCCAGCGCGAGCTGGACGATCCCGCCCGACGTCGTAGGCGAGGCCGCCGTGGCGATGGTGTCTAGCCCGGCGGCGCCCTGCAGGGGGGGCTCCGAATACTCCTGAGGTATCCCTGCCTGTCGTAGGAGGCGACTAAAAGGGCCTTTGGGGTCGTGGGGGTTAGGGGAGGAGGTCCTCTGCCCTCAATCGTCCCCGGAGAAGCCGACTGCAGGTGTTACACCCGGTCCGTCAGGATAGGGTACACAGCTGTCTATGTGGTCGTGAAACACCACCCTAGGTGTTCTGGGGGAGAATACCACTCCCTCGAGATGGGCCGCCAGGCGGCAGCGCGCGCTACGTAGACTTTACGAGATGAATCCCGACAGTGGGGATCCCGTTGGTTTTGCGTTAGCGCCCGAAGAACGACAGCCTTGAGGTTTAGTCGGTAGGGTCTCCGGAGATTGCTACCGGTTTCGAGCCCGACTCACCCTTTTAGGTCCACCCAGGACTCTAACTGGATGGTGCGTAAGTAAGCATTCCTCAAGTAAAAAAAAAAAAAAAAAAAAAAAAGGATATAACTTACTTAATTAAAATAGATAACGGTTTGTTAGCTCGTTATTACTTTTTGCATCTTGTGAAATATCAACAGACGACGTGGTTCCGCATAAAATGAATCACCTCGGCAGCAGATTGATCACGAACTGAGCTGATTAAGGAGGCGTTTCTGCAATCTTCCGGCTCAGGCATTATACGTGCTGGGACGTGTCGAACATGGCGCGAGCGATTGAGTCACACCTATCCCATTCATTGTTAATGCGGTCCTGTGTTTGCTTGCTCATTAAAAAGATAAAGAATAAATTCAATTCGAACTCGTCAAGTACGACGGTGACGAGTCAATTTGCGGGCTGTTTTGGTGCTTTCAAAGCATACGGGTTTGATTACATTTACTGAGAAACAGCCTTTTAAGTATTCCTGGTTTATCCAAGAATAAAAATACACGTGAAGCCTTATCATCGTGAGCAAAAATCCTATAATTATTTTGCATATAAAAGATTGGTTAAATAAAAGTTTTAAACGCATTACAACGCTTAAAAATTAATATTATATAATTAGTAACCGAACATCCTGAACATCTGTATTTTTTATTGGGAGGTTACATTGTCGGAGAAAAGAAAGTTTTGCGTGATTGACTCTTTTTATTATAAACTACGTATGGCTTTATAATGCGGATAATTTCGCCAATCTCTGCAATTGCTTGAAACCAATTACAGCAGCATTGGACATATTAACAGACAAGTGAAAGCACGTAATTAATTGTGTGGCAATAATGGGGATGTTGTGCTGAGGCTTGTTCATATAGAGGATTAAGACTTTATATGGAGCCGAAAAAGCAACTGTCAAGAACTTTACTATTACGAAAATGTACTGCCTATTAAAGGAGATAAATGCACAAACGGTTAACTTACTCATGCGTATGACAAGCATTTCCTTCCCGTAAAGTACTGTTGGTATTGTAATGAAAAACTCCGTGAGAACAAACGGAGTGTCGAAGTATTTACTACCAGATTTGGCATGACGCGATGAAATGTGGAACTGGTTTGATGCTCGTTAAGAAGCGCCGTAGAGTCTCACGTAACAGAACAAAAAGCGACTCGGGAACAGGGCCGACCCGTTTTGGACAATACCTGGGCTGACACTTGAATGCCGATGCGCCTGAGCCTCCTATGTGACGTCCCGCGCTGCCCGCCGCCGATTGCTCAACCCATGTGGATATCTACGCTCTTAATATCTTGATTCCTTAAAATAGAATTAACAATAAACAATGGGTTTACCATATTTGCATAATGCAATGTTCTTTCTAGTGTAGACTTTTGTATTTTGTTTCTTAGCAGTGGGGTAAGCACACGAATATTTTATGTTTCGCCATCCTTATGTCAATTGTTATGTAATGAATTGATCTTACAATAACGATTGTACAAACAATAGATACCTATTATAAACTATTCGTGTTTTGACCTCAGATCACTTTCTGCTGACATATAAAATGGTAGAGATCGTAAATTGATTAAGATTTCTCAATGTCGAAATAATTAAGACAACTAGTAAGTTTGTTGCTTCAGAATAGATTTGATCTCAGTATTTTCTCTATTTAAAGGCCATTGTTGAATCGATTATGCAACACTACGAGAGTAGGTATTTAAAGTCTCAAGGGTTAGTATTAAAAGTAATAAAATTCTAGATCATATACTATGTTCAACGAAATTAACTCACGTAGGTTGATAAAAAATATTATATAGTTATGGATAAAAACTAGTGCTAAATGATATGCCTGACTGATTTTAAAATGTTATCCGTCATCCGTCGTTATTTCCTTTTATTAATTTTACTGATGTTTCATTTTTATTGAATGCCAAAAAAAAACAGGTAAAATTGGAGCTGTAAATAAGTTTTTATTTAAAAGATGCAATACCATGCCAAGATGGACGTTTGCTTATTTATAGCAAAGGAAATTATTGTTAAGGTGTGTTATAAACCCGTCCGGCTGAATTGCAAACTTCCCGGTGCGGTAGGAGGTTAAATTTTAGCACTAGCTCCCTTTGTGCGTCGGCTGGGTCACCGACCCTTAATTGCCCTACTCCGCTTGGCCGGTGCAATGCTCCAGTAAAATTCAGCATAACAAGCCTTTATTAGACCCCGGCTGTGCTTCCTTGAATCCTAATAGATTTATGGAGCGAGCTTTATAGTTGCTACATATTTTTGAGTAAAATATTTCAGGTAATGAATAACTTGAAGATTTGTACACGTCAAGCTTCGTGTCTTCGTATCTGTATCAATCGGAATTAGCAAACGACGAAATCTTTATTTTTATAGAACTAATAAAAACAAATTCTTACTCACTAAAGCATCTTTGATAGAGATCAATCGTATTAAAAATATTCAGTATAAGCAGTAATTACTTTGGCTTATGTTAATAAGACTCTTTTATTGTTTCACTAATGTAAAAGTTAAATATGGTAGACGTTTATATTACGCCACAAAGAAGAGATAAACGAAGTATTCTTATCTACTACTATATATTACTTAATACGTGAAGCAAAAACTTTGTACCCCTTTTTACGAAAAATACGCGGGCGGAGGAGTATGCGATTTGGCCCAGTTGAAGTTTGTAAAGAGGAGGAGTGCAAAAAGTTAATATTTTAATAAATAATCTATTAGAAATACAATTAATAAAATAATTAAACGAATGATGGTCGAATTTCGACCAGTGGCCAAACACTGGTAATGATTAAAACGTGTAAGTCCATATTTCAATACAAAAAAGCATAGATTCTTAGAAGACACGGATATTTATTTTCGCTTCAGATAGCTAACCCCTTCTCACATGTTGACTTACAATCGTATTAGCTGCTTTGCCGTTTTGTATAATGTAACTTACACCGGATAAGCCGCAAAACGAAGCCGGTCACAGCGCGGTATCGAGTGACCGATGAATCACTTGCAGCCCAGCGCCCGCCCCTCGCCGCCCAAAACCTTTAGTCAACTGTTTTTGCAAACGTTGAAAGTTGATAGCATCAAACGAATCGATTTTGTATCAATGAATCATTCGATTCCTCGAAACGGAAGACTTGTAAGATTTCAGTCTTATTCGAACAATTAATTTGATTTTCATTTCGATCCCTTTCAAAGCACTGTATTTATAAAGTTTTTTAAAACGATTCCATCGACATCGCCTTTGTTGAAATTCTTATTGATTCGTGTCAAGTTTTTGTGATGACCACCTATTGTGACCATTGCGACTAATATTAGAACGTTTCTATTGTATAATGTCGTTGACTTGATACATAAACACGTATTGAGTATGTTCGGTGGCACCGAGGGCTTTTAATATTGCGGTTAATAAATAAAACCTGTTCTATTATGTTCGCGGAGTGGCACTATTGTCAAGATACGAGTAAATAATGAACGTCCTGCCTGTTACTTTGCCCAAACAAGGAAGTGTGAATGTGGAGTAATTGGCTGGACCAGGAAATTGCTAAAAGGTTTCTTAGGTTCATCGATCATTAAAGACTCGGTCTCGTTTCGCCCGGCTTCCTTTTTAGAAGTGAAATGTGTCGATGAAAGTGCAGCACTGCAGAAATTTTGCAGCAGAGTCGGGTATCGATGTGATGATCGCAACGTAGCGAGTGTGCCTGAGATGCGGACGCTGATATAATGGAAATGACGATTTTGCTCCATAACTGTAAATAGAAACTCGGAACGGTGGCTTTTGCAAAGACATGAGGCTAATTTCCACTTACAATTCTAATTGCTTTGTTGAGACACAAAACCCTTATAGATTCAAATGCTTTCTATTTAATTTTGCTTATGACTGTACTCAGTGGATCCATTAGTTCCACAATGCTAAGTGTGTGTGCTATTTTTCTGCAGCTATGTAATGTTTTATTCTTAAAAGGAGCTCCGAATTATACTGAATCAACAGCTTTCAAACGATAACATGGAAAGCGACCAGTGCTATAAAAGGCTCGTTTAACTATGTTTCCCGTTAGCTACGACACACACGCCAACATCATATTTGGCCTTGCTCACTTCAGCTACGAACAGTCCAATCTTTCAACGTGGTCAAATATAATATTTACCTGCAATTACAGCGGACGGTTTTTGAATTTATGGAGCAATTAAGGCCATAATCCCTTGTGAAGGCTGCTGCGCAGTTACAAAATATGCACTGTGCAAGTTCGCCAGTAATGCGACACTCATTTAGCGTTTACTGTAGAAGGTTTTAATTCCTTCTTAGAAATTCTCGTTAAAGCTACGAATTTGGTAAAGTTTACCATCACAGCTCCCAAGTTTGTGTTGTAGAGATTTAAGATTTGCCGTCATACCGACGATACGATGAACGCAGAGCGGGAACCGCATACATTTAAATATAATTATATTTGTGTTAAATATGAATTATGGAAGATTGAATGCAGACCAACGCAGGCCGCAATGTGGCTTCTGATTTAGAATTAGGCGTTGGTAGAGCTCTTTGTTACCGAACATTGTTATTTCGGTTAAACGTTGGTCAATAAACTAGATGTGCACCTAATTCCGTGGGTAGCAGTCAGTAACACTAATCTTAAGACGTAAGGTATAATCACGTCTTAACCTACATTTGCATAGATCTTATTCAAAAGAAACAGGAGTAGTAATTCTTATCCAATACGAGCATGGCCATGCATACTGTAAACAGTAATTAAGGTCGTGGCGAGACCATATTGATACAGTCCGATCAATATTCATAACGGGTTCAGGGGTCGAATGCCAGATATCTGGTGGCACAGACTAGGAGCAAGATAGCAGATAAAACTGATGCATATGCAATAATTAATTACTTATCTCAACAGCGTCGTAGTCCAAAGGGAAACCGCTCGGCGTAAAGTAACGCTAATTATGTTATAAACTTGGGTATTAAAAAAAATCGGATAAATTAGTTGTTCAGGATTTCTCTTTGAAACTAAAAGGAAATAGGATGATGTCGTACATCCTCTTAATTGGATTAATTAGTAATAGAAATAGAATATTGCAACTATATTTTTCTTTTCTTTTTAAAGAAAATGTTGACTGTGAATTGTCAATACACTTTGAGTCTTTGAGTACTTTAGCTAAGATATCAATAGGTTTTGTTAGACTATAACGAATCGTTAATTTTTTGTGTTATTGATTCTAGTAGTAAATCATGATTCGCGTAAACTTTTCAACCATTACCCAGCCCATAAATTAGCCTGTTTACAAAGTATTATTAAGTGGAACAAGTTTTTTTACTTGTTCACCAGACGTTGCGCTCGGCCGACCACCTCTGTCCAACTACGTAGACAGGACAATTGCATTACGGCAATTTCACGCTCGCGTTCGAATGGTAATAACACATACTTAGTGTGTTACAAAAGCGCCTGGTTACTTAGGGCGACTCACGCGCATCTCAGCGACCTTGACGCGATAAGGCTGCGCGGGCGCACGATCGGCGTGGCCCAGCATAGGGTTGCCGGATTTAGGATACCATATCAAATTGATGATTTAACGAATAAACTGTTAGGTACTAATTGAGTTGTATTGTCATATTATGTGCATGCTTAGTAAGTAATCTGTTAAATATGCATTGTTTTTCTAATTCGTTTCTTAGGTCAAGTGTGGGTGCCAAACTTGTGTCCATAGCTTCTGCTTATATCTAATTGAACGTCCTTTAAAAACGTTGGTTTAACATAATAAAATACCTCTAAGTCGTATGAATATATATTGTTGCTACTTACAATATAGTATAATGTCTAAATAAGAACTTACAGTAGTTAGGGACCTAATTGGAGACTATTTTACTTAAAGACAAACAATTAAAAAAATATTGGCTAAGCAAGGATTTCTTACCCAATAATTTTTGTAATGTCTTAATGAAATGTGTAAATGTCTTTCTTTTTAATGTGCATGAAGTTTACTGTACAAGTACACCCAAAACGTAACATGGATTATATAGTCGGTGGTATTTTTTGGCACCATTCTTACAGCCCTACGCATCGGTAATATCCCGTCATTACGAGATCTCTGCTGTATACCAGAAATGGCTTGTTTTTTGTGGCATTACATACCTTCATTGCCCGTGTATAGTTTATTTGACTTAAGCCCAAGGCGGTGATTATTTCCCGCAAATGACTTATTACATTGTCAGTTACTACATCTGCAATTATTACGACGGATATGTACTAATAGCCGTACATTAAATATGAAAGAGGTTGCAAGCATTTTTAACTTCGAGTACATGCCCATACCACATATACCTACAAATATATTCATACTACATACGACTCGCGCAATTTTCGAAGGAGTAGTACACCTCGTTCGGTTCTCTCTGCCTACCTTACTAGGGAAGTGGCGTAAAGTTTAGTTAGATACTTAATAGACCTTCGAAAATTGCACTATTTAATCACAAACGGAATTCCTACTACTTTTACGGCCTTTTACGGAGTACTAGTCAGGAAACACTATTGGTGCATTATTTTTGTTTGGAAGATTAATATGCGAACAACTAAATACACATAAGTATAACAAGCAATAAAAAATTACAAAGTGAATACTATAAAAGCTATGTATTAACATTATGGCTAGATATTTGAGAAGCGTAACACGGGATGTGATTACATGTAAAAGATTTCTGTAATTGCGGACAGGTGTGACGATGAATACTCAAGACAATCGCAACAATTTGTTTCATCAGACAGTTATTGTCTTTGTCATCAAAAGTGGACTCTTTGTCCGCTCTCTTTTGTTAGAAAGAGCAAATAAATCGCTCAATGCCAATGATTCATTAGCTATAGGTACTTTGTTCTTTGGTTGTTACTCAGAAATTGAATAATTTAGTCTGATAATTTTTTGGAATTGCACCTTTATATTTTCTGGTCTATTGTAATTCAAGATTGAAAGCTTAACTTGCACATGAGTTTTAAATTAATGACGCGGATTAAATCGGGTGGGAAGTAACAAACCACCCAGTACTCTCACGTCTGGGAATTACCCCACTTGAGAATTCTCCCATGTGGGGTCTGACTCGAAATTCTCGAAAATAATGTAGCAACTGTGTAACCTCGCCTAGTATATCGTATAAGGCGAGTAATGGTGTTGGGTTTGTGATTATGTAGGCGACGAGCTGGTCGTTTATCACTACTTTTTCTTTTATATTTGTCTGATGTGCTTCAAGGAGCCTATAGCTACTTGAACTCCATTCGGAATGCAGACGTGTAGGTAAATGAATTACACTTGACTAATCAAACGTTAATTGTGCGCTTCAGTATGCCACCGAGCTTCTAAATCTTCAGAAGGCTTGTCAATATGCCTTCATGTTCTACCACAGAAATGTAGTTTTGTAAAGTATCGTAACGTGACTTGACGCTGACATGTTATTGATAGTTCTGCCGTGAGCTATCGCGTGCGGTGTCGTTACCATACCTCGGTGCAACCGCAGATAAGCGCATGCCAAATGCACCTACTCGCAGTGTTGTTAGTAATGTAACCCGCATTTGTTGCCAATATTTCAAATATGTTAGGCACATCAGACCCTCATAGAATCTTGAGTTAAAAGTGTGCATTCTTCAGTTTTTTTGGAATGACTACAAATAATGGATGTTATTTGAAGAAACGATAATAAATAATACAGTTGTTGCGTTGTCACTTATTGTGATTTTTGTGATGAGATTAAAGGTATGTAAATAAAACATAGATTATTCTAACACGAATAAGATTTTGCCGGGCAAGTCGAATCAGATTGACTTTTAAATAGCCGTCAAAAAAAGGTTTGGTTTGTGACTTATGCCTTCTGCTAATCAACTGACAGAATAATAAATTGGTTTTGGCTGTATTAAATTGTGGTGTGTGTAAAATAAAGAAAATTAGGTCCTTACGAAAACTTTATAATGCTGTTTTATGAGATGACTGAAGACCTAGTGTTGTAAAGGTATACCTACATTACAGCAAATTGTCTAGATAATTTAAATCATTTTTTTTCTTACGTTAATTTACAATTTGAACTGATTCCATGGTAGTAATGTTATCTTATGATTTTTTGTTACTGACTTTAAAATCAATAGAGTACATACATTTTCATCTCCATCCTTCCTCATTTCAATAGTTAAACTGTTACAACCTCCCATAGCGCAATCGAATGTCGCTAACCAAATCGGTCTTCTGCCCAAGACCAGCCAGATAGCCGCGTTATTTGATTTTACCTTATTGGTCGAGCGTGTCCGACTATTTACATAGACGTTGCTTATACATGTTATCCTTTTCGCTCACCACGTGGAATGTTATCGGGTAGCATTACCTTCGTGGTTAGGTACGGTTTACACAGTGCGATTATTATTTGCCTGTGATGTTTGTCAGATCGTCCCGCTTTGATAGGGATTTTTTATTGTCATACAAACAGCTAAAAGTATATTTAAAGCCATATGAGTTGAATAAAAATGTGTCGGATAACGAGATGTTTTGTACAAATAAGGAAGAAATGATTATCTAGTTAGATCGCTAACTAATAATTGATTTTTAATATTCGTGAAATAATACATTATGACTACATAGAAGTCTCCCAAAAACTCTAAAGAGATAATTTGGATCACAATTCGTTAATTTTATCAAGCTTTACTTGCCCTAATAACATCTTGTAGCTTGCGATGTAGAAATGGCTTCCGTCCTTTGCTAAATACAAATTTACTCATTCACTCAGCTGAATTATATGCTTTCGATGATATTCTAAGCGGTTTCACAGAGGTCTAATAAGTTAGTCGGCCCGTATAAATCCGGGTACTGTAGATAAGACGTACGACAGGAGGGACCGCGACAGCTGCGCCGGAGTGGAGTGACGAGTCACTTGAATGACTGAGATGTTTGTGTTGTGATTGGAATTCGAAGATGTTTAGATACAGATAAGTACTGAAATTATAGAAACACGTGGTTTTACAGTAAAGCTCAATATTTTATATTCTAAACATTAATTTCATTATTCACAATTTAGCATTCTACAATAAAATTTCGTCATCACTGTATAAATAATTGAATAGATATTTGGATAAATTATGTAAATTAACATACATAACATAACATAACACCACGCCCATAATCCCCGAAGGGGTAAGCAGAGTCAATGGGGCAGCAGGCCCCTTTAACCACATTCAACCAAAAACTGGGCTGGGTTAGATGGAAAATTGTGAAAAAGTAGTTAGACACACGACACGCTAGGCAAGAAACACAGTTGGCACATTCTTTTAAAGTCCTAGACCAACATGGGACAATGGGCTGGGTTAGATGGAAAACTATGAAAAAGTATGTAATGTAAATATTTTTTTTAGAAAGCTGGAAACGGAATAAACGTTTGGAATAATACCTAGTTCTGTAATTACAAACGAATACCTATCCTGACATTATTATCGTTATGATGATGTTATGCAATTAGTCGGCAAAACAATTATAGAAAGGTTATCGTTAGTTATTAAATATTGTTGTTATTAGTATTTCAATCCATTTTAATAGAAATTCTGTTTTTAATTGCGCAATAAATTTCTGTTAATTTATTCCTAGATTAATTCTGCTGCTGTTATTACGAATATTAATTAATACAGCAAAATTTATCTGGATATTGATCTATTTCGTAAACAAAAATATGTTTTTTTAAAAATCTATCTAGCATATTATTCTTCTGAATTCATTTTGCATTTATCTAAGGCAGTCTTGCCAGACTAGAAAATAGACTGCAGACAGTTACCAATTAAAACTATCTTTGAAAGATAATGTGCACTTTGAGGGACATTTATCGCACGTTCCATTTCCATGGCAAATGCCGAATGTCTGTACCAGGAGACATAAACATATCGCCTGAAAGTGTGTCGGTCTGTCTGCCCGGCCTGATACCTATCGCACCACATCTCTCATTATTCTTTGTCAACGCTAAGAGCTCAATTAAGGCTCCATCACGAGAACTAACGGTGCTCGGAGGTATGTGCAAACAATTTACAGTAACGGAATGTACGATGGCTATAAGCGGGCTTTGTTCGTAGACAAATTGTTGCAATATTGCTGACATGCTGAAATTGGGTGTTATTTGCCGTTGTTCTTTACGGCTTAAATCCTGTCAGCATAACTTGTGTTGTTAGTTATTAAAATATAGATGAGCAGTACAGTAAACTGTCCATGTTATGTCGAGACATAAAATACAAGGAAAACTAAATGCACTCAAATAAGATTAAATAATCCTTAGGAGATTATTTAATTTATCTGATTACACAGTCATTATACAAATATCAACTATAAACATGATCACCCGTACATATAGTGTGTGAATATTTTTTTAAATGTCGTATTATATCTAAACCACGGAAAATTTTGAGATACACAAATACATATACCTCCTAAGATATAGTGCTCATAAGCTGCATTAATTTACAGCCTTGAAAAGCTTGTGGAGATTATTGCGCATCCTAACAAAAGTGATCGATACGTATTTTATCTACTAGGACTTTGAATTATAGACTATTTGCAGTACCACCACAGGGCTGGAATGATTGGTAAGCAATATATAGAAGTAACTGCAATAAAACTGAGGGCCAATAACCGCAAATCAAAACGAAAGTAACATAAAGAGTCGTGAGAGTGTGGGCGGGGTACTAATAGAGTATCTATATAAGCGGGCACTGAAGTTGGCTCAGTATTTTTATGGAAAACGAGATAGAACAAGTTAGTCATTCAACTGAGAATCACTGTGTTTGTAGTTGGATCATTTTCTCGTCTACATAGAAACACATCAGCAAGCAGCTAGCCCCCTCTACCAGATTTAGCCAAAAAATGTAACTGGGCTGGGTTAGATGGAAAATTGTGAAAAAGTAGTGACAAATGGCTAGCTCGTCGCCTAATCACACCCAAAACCCGATATACCATTAGTCGCCTTTTACGACATGTTAGGTAAGGAACACAGTTGGCACATTCTTTTAAGACCCTGACCAACATGGAATATTTTCTCGTCTATTTTCGAAGAATTTGCGGTATTCGACAAACGAATCTCTGCTGGCATCGTGAGAACTCGAAGGCGATGCCACAATGTTCACTTATGAATCGTCTAAACTTTCGTTGAGCCTGTACGAGCACAATACGGCATTTATCGGTGATGGGCGGCGTGAATTAGACCCTTGTGTTAGAGCGCGTCAATGCAGCGCAGGCCTTCAATACATCAGATATTGTCTATTGTGTAGACCAAACAGCTATTTTTGGAGTTCAACGGACCGTCGATATTATAATTTATCCCAAAATGCGATATAACCTATTTAATGTACTAAGTATTATTAATTAATCCCATCCCACATTAATCTCTTATGTTTAAAGATGTGAAAGTCTTACATTAATGTACGCATTCCTATATTACATTTATTTATTTAAACCCATACATGACGACTTAAAGACGACATACATATACGAATGAATTATTAATTGATTTATTATGCGGGATGTGCATAAGAATGTAAATGGTAAATTGAACATAGATTAAATAGGGAATGGATGATATGCCTAAGAATAAAGTTACGACTATCAAACTAGTGAAGGCAACCAGGAGTCAGCACGCGTATAATTCGGAAGAAAAATATAACAAATAGATATATGTCAAAGAGGCATCAAGAAATTACAAAGTAAACCCATATCTACGCTTTACAAATCTACACAACACAAGCAAAGTAAAATGGAATCTTCCCAAAAACAACGATTTCCTCTACCCAGGAAAATAAACTAATTAAAATAAATACACCAATATCCACGTCAATTAACTACACCAATAACTCACGTTCCGGCATTGGAAGTGATTAATCTTCACAAATATCAACTATAAACACGGTGCTGTAACATTCGACCTAGTATGACATTATTTTGCTTAACGATCCGTGTCGCGCGCTAAGAATTTATCTTACACTCGAACGATCGTGTATAACACGGCATTACAGTGCAAATCACCCACGGACACGCCTGTTGATATTCAATATTAATCAGTCGGTCACAATTCAATATTGTTGTAGCGGTTAGTCAACAGCCCCTCCCTAGTCTGCAATCTGCAGTGTATTTTAGTTGGAGACCCTCAATGATCTCGGTTGCATTTCTCTTTATACTATTGTTACTATTATACCCCTTATTGTTTTTATTTTAACACTTACAGTAATACATAATTTGGCTTATGGCCGATTTTCGTTTTGTTTTGTTGGACCAATAAATTTTCTGTTATTAGGTTGAACATTTCCTTATATCATAGATTTTGAAGGTTAATAATTCAGATAGAGGATAATGATTAGACGGATATGGATACGGATATTATATGAAATTACCAAAAAAATACAAGTTTTCACCATCCAGTATTTTACACTCAATAGTATCAAATACACACTACACTATAGTATATCTGTGGTCATGTTTGTTCCCGCCTGTGCCTATTTCTCAACTCATCTATGGTCGGAACGTTGTCTGTGGTCAGCGTCGGTCCCGTGCCCTATCTGCCGTGATCTGTTTTGACAGTTCACACATGACTGGTCGCGTGGGTGTCGCCTCCGCTTTGGAGACATTCTGATCTAAAATCGAAAGTGTTGTCCCTTCCAATCTAATCTAGTTTTACGGGTACGAAAATGGTTCCTTAGTGTTCGATCTTTACAGCGAGTCGAAAGTAAAAACATTCTTTATTCGATCTGAAACACGTTTTGTTTAACCTCGATAGATATATTTGAGGATTAATTTACTAGTCGCTTATTACGTCAATTAAATAGATTTCGTAGACCTTACATTGACAAGGTAAATAAAGACTTCTAATATAACCGGGCTCACGGATGGGACCTGGTAATGTTGGATACCAGATATCAAATAAGTCATAGGTATTTTAGAGTGTTGTTTTTTTGTATGAAACATTCAAATTGGTTTGTCACAATATGATGAATGAACTGTTTGGTTGCTATGACTAATCTTTATTTCAATGACGATTATTTGTACCGAATGTGACTTGTTGCTTTGTTTGCATTTATTATAATGATTATTAAAGTTTGTTCAACCTTTAGCTTGTTGTTTTAACATCTTTTGTATTTATTTTGATGAATTCATTTACTAATGTCTTGATAAGTTTACAAAGTTGAAGTCTTTGATATTTATTATCCCCGTTTTAATATCTAAAGAATGTCAAAACATCTGTTCCGTCTTAGTTCGTCAAGAGTCGGTCCTAATTGTCATTATTTTTCAACTTTCTTGTTTTCAAGAATTTAATTTGCTCAATACCTATACTTATGGTTAACGTGCTTCTGATATACGAATATTATATTTGCTGCGTTTTCCTTTTTATGTCGTAATGTTGTATAACTAGCAATTAAGTACACGGTGTTGTAGTAAGATGCCATGATGTCAGAGTTTCTTAGGATCATGAGTAATACACACCGTCTACCATACCAGAATTATAGTAAAGGCCCAAGAACTGGGATACAGGGAATGTCCCACTTCGAGGCCAGTTGGTCGGAACATCTGGCGTACGTTTAATGTTAACAAGCGGACCAGTTCTCTCAAGCTTGAGACGTTAATCTCTGAAGCATAATTCCATCGCACGCCCAATAGATCAGCGAGGACAGCAACAAATCCGATTTCAATTACAATCGTAGTACAGTTTTCGATTAGCTTCTCGGCTGTTGACAGGTGGTCAATCATCAGATGTCAGAAGTTGTAGTTAACAGTTACTGATTCTGGAAATGGGAGTTGTACCATTCGATTCACATCTCCTTACAAAATCGCTGTACTAAATGATGCCTATTTTTACTTTACTGTGGCAGAAGAAATAAACAGGTAACGGCGCCTGCTATAATTATTATGTTATTTATTTGTTTTCTGAAGGCACTTCAATTTATATAATTAAAATTTGTCTTCTCCACATAATTAGCAGGGGAAACAAGATCCTCTCACCTTTTTATTAACTAAAGTACCCAACAGATAAAGTAGAACACACGTAATTGCGAAACCCGATCTGACAAAATCCTGACAAAAAAGGTTAACTAAAACTGATTGCCAACGCAACGTGTAAACCTAATCCAAGAGTTACTAGCTCAAACTGTTTTTTTCTCTATCCGAATTCGATAACTGCCTTTTTGTCTTCACTTTAAGAACTATAATTCGTAACGGTACCGACGACAATAATACCAATCATGAAAGTGGGTTGACTTGACATGAACACCTATGATGCGGTTGGATCGATTTCAAGGTTTCGCGGTCTGACGTGCCCCGGCTTTTGGGGCAGAGCTCGTGTAAGCAGTTTGGCTTACATCGTAAAAATTCTATGAAATTAGTGTGTTAATGTCATAAATTATTTGTCAATGTCATTAATTATTGCTTTCAATAGATTTTGAAAGCTGAGCATAATTTATGACATTGATTTTAAATTCGTTCGATTTTGAGATCTACTTACACTGTTTGTAAGTAAATAAGTGTGTATGGAATGTATAAATTGCGATAATCATGCAAATATGTGCACGCATGCTAAAGATATGCATGCTGAAATAACGCGTTGAACTATATAATAGAACTTTGACACTTGTTGCATACAAAAAGCTACAAGGAAGTTGATTTAAAAACCATGAAGAAGAATCGGTAAAGTTTACATGATCGATCCTTCCTCCTATCAATCTCTTGAATGCATTACAATTTTTTAATGTCTGCCTGTTAAAATACGAAAAGGCTTTTGTAAAGTATTTCTTATATACATAATGGCTAATCCGCTTTCGAAGTTCTTTCTGAACATCCAACAAACTCCTCGCAACTCAAAACAGACGTTTAACAATTCGTTCAATTAACGTGTCGTTAATTGCGTTGTTCAAGCGCGTTACTGGCATCAACAATGGCGACTTTGTTCTTAGAAATTAGCAGAATCAATTTACTTGAGATGTTACACAATTCACGACGTTCCATGAATTCTGTAGAGTTGTTGCGATTACGAATGCTTGAGATGTAGCACAAGAGCTTGTTTGTATGTTTTGTTTGTGGCTAATTATAATTATAATTTTTCATTTGGAAAACCCTGAGAATTGAAAATATGTGAAAAAATTATTCAGAAACAAAAAATTCACAGGAATTGTACTTGTAAATTTGACAAGATCAGAAAACCAAACATGAACTGCAATGTGTGATAAATTGATATCTAAGTATGTGTACCTATCTAATTTCTTTCAGCTGTGATAACAAATATCCAAACATATAAACTTCTAATTTTCGTAAATAAGTAAAGCTATACCTATATGTTTTGTCAATTCCACCTGCACCAATGGGTCTGTTAGGATCAGAAAAAGCGTTATAGATTAATCTACAGTATTATTATAAAGAGGCAAGATTTGTATGTACGTATGTAACGAGAAAAGTCAAAAACTACTGCACCGATTCCAAAAATTCTTCCACCATTAGAATGCTACATTATCCCTGATTAACATAGGCTATAGAATATTATTTTTTAAAGTTAGTTTAGGTTAGAAAATAAATGTCCACCCGTGCGAAGCCGCGGCGGGCCGCTAGTAATTGATAAACAGTTGCTCTTTGTGTTATCTTGCAAATTTGTAATATCTGACATTGTTACCTAATTCGATAGAAGTAGTAGTATTTGGGAGTAGCTTAGATAATAACAAGATTAATTGGTCAAATGTTCAAAAATAAAGGTCGTGAACTAGGTTAGTTTATTTCATAATATTATGTTTTTAATTAGTAGGTAAGTAAGTACATAATTTAAGACACTGCCGCCTCGACTAGTATGCAAGGCGTCAGTCACTTGATGAACACACATTGAATTATGTGGAAGATGAGTCAATACCTTTTTTAATTTACAATTCATTCCGTTCTCTCCGAGTTTCTTCTCGGAGGTCTTATGAATTTGATTGATTGATTATTTCATTCAAAAGACGTCCAAATGCCCAATCTGTAAAAATTACCTTCTGCCGGATGAAACGAATTTGGTTCACTTCGATGTTGGAGCCAAGTAAGTCAAGTTTAATTTATGTTTTCTGTTGTAAATAATGCACTGAGATACTTTTATATTTAGATTTAATTGGATTATTATAGATATTGTACATTAACATTGACGTTTCACAGAGTAGAGTGACCATAGAGAAAAAATAGTAAGGTTGACAGGAAGGCGCGAAATTTATGACAATTTACTTTAACACTCTCTTCAAATTAGAGCCTTCCTTCATAAATTATAATTAAAAAATATACATATTAATTCTTTAAATTTAACATGCCAATACTGCTTCTCAATAGTTTAAATCTATCTCGAGACAAAGCTTTGGTGAACATATCTGCAAGTTGATGATCTGTGCTAACATAGTTTAAAGAAATTAGTTTTTCATGGTATTTTTCTTTTACAAAATTATATTTAATGTCTATATGTTTGCATCGTTTATGAAATTCACTATTTTTTATTACATTTTTTGCACTTTGGTTGTCAATATTTAGACACACAGAACTTTGCTTGTACTCTCCTACATCACTTAGTAATTGCTTTAACCACAATATTTCTTTGGTAGCTTCACACGCAGCCATGAATTCGGCTTCAGTTGTAGACAGTGCTACACTTTGCTGGCGTTGACTTGACCATGTGATAGCAGCTCCACTTTTTATGAACACATATCCTGTTATGGAACGCCTTGATGTAATATCATTAGCATAATCTGCATCACTGTAGCCAATAAGATTAGTTGTCTGTGGTTTAGATTGATAACATAAACCCAGCTCCATAGTACCTTTTAGATACTTTAATATTTTCTTAACTGCGTTCCAGTGAGACTCGTTGTAACAGTGCAAAAACTGACTTACCATACTGACTGCATACATAATGTCAGGTCTGGTTACCGTTGCTAAATGAATGAGTGACCCAACTGCTTCTCGGTATGGCAAGTTTTTCACAGGTGCTGTCCCACTTTTCTGTAACTTCACATGAGGATCAGCAGGAATATTATTTGGGTTGGCGCTGCTCATGTTAAATTTTTGCAGTAGTTTATCTATATACTTGGTTTGATGAACAAAGATGTGTCTTTCATTTCGCTCTATTTGCATACCAACAAAATTAGAGGGAGAACAAGTCTTTATATCAAAGTTATTTTTCAATTCCCCAATTACTTCTTCTAAGATCAACTTTTCTTTTGATATTAAAAGACCATCGTCTACATAAAGGCATAAATAGCATTTAATTCCTTTAACTTGGCCAATATAGACACACTGATCAGCTGAGCTTTTGGCAAGGCCAAACTTCTCTAGAACTGTGCTGAATTTAGTGTTCCAGCACTTGGGAGCTTGCTTAAGGCCGTACAGAGATTTATTGAGTTTGCATACACTGTTATGTGCACATTCTAAGCCCTCAGGAGGAACCATGAATATTTCTTCTTTTAATTCACCATATAGAAAAGCTGTCTTTATGTCGAATTGTATCATTTCAAGATTTTGTTCAGCAGCTATTGATAAAAGAGAACGTATGGAGTCATACCTGACGGTCGGTGAGAATGTTTCCTCATAGTCTATTCCTTTGGTTTGTGCATAGCCCTTTGCACACAGACGAGACTTGTACCGTAGACCCGTTGGTTCTTCTTTAATTCTGAAAACCCACTTACACCCAATCACTTTGGCAGTTGCAGGCTTATCAACCAATGTCCATGTCTTGTTTTCAGTATGAGATTTCAATTCTTCACTTATTGACATTTTCCACTTATCAGAATCAGCTGATGTAATCGCATCATTGTAAGTTAGAGGTACATCTAGAGTTCCTTCATTATAACACAAGTATGTTTCAAAATCTTCTGTCTTAGACTGTAATTGTTTGTTTCTTGGTCTTAATGTTATATTTGACACAGGCGGGTCTTCAATTTTTCTTTCTGGCACATAGATACTGTTATTTGGTGAGTAATCAGATTCAGATTCATCTTGTCTTTGTTGACTCAAATTATCAGATTCGGATTCATCTGAACTATTTGCCGTAGAAGATGATTCGTGGCTTACTCGAGGAAGCTCTTCGCTTATGGACTTATTGATTGATTCTGTTAAATCCATAGGAACATAGTTTCTTATAACTGTTGACTCCAAGAAAACTGCATCTCTGCTTTTCACAACCAATCCAGAAGTAGGAATAATGAACCTGTAGCCTTTGGTATTACTACAGTAACCAGTAAAAATAGCTTTTATTGCTTTAGGATCCCACTTCTTTCTCTTCTCTTTGGGTAAGTGTATCATGGCTTCACACCCAAATACACGGAGATGACTGACACTTGGTTTTGTTCCGGACCACATCTCTTCAGGAGTTTTGTAGGACAAGGATTTTGTTGGAATTCTATTAAGTAAATAAGCAGCAGTTTGAATTGCTTCAGCCCAGAATTTTTTTGGTAATTTGGCATTGAGTAACATGGACTTCGCTTTTTCTACTAGTGTCCTGTTCAGACGTTCAGCAGTTCCATTTTGCTGCGGAGTGTAAGGTACAGTTGTTTGATGTGTAATACCGTTACTTCTTAAGAGATCAGAGATATTTTTATTAATAAATTCAAGGCCATTATCGGTGCGGAGACACTTGATTTTGCAATCTAGTTGGTTTTCTACATATGTCTTAAATTCTTTCAATTTATCTATCACTTCTGATTTCTTCTGTAACACATAAACAAATACCTTTTTTGAGTAGTCATCAATAAAGGTGAGAAAATACTTTGCCCCGCCAAGAGATTCAGTCTCCATGGGGCCACACACATCAGAATGCAATGCTAGATCAAGGAGTTTAATGGCTCTTGTGCCTTTATTTTTGAATGGCAATCGAGTCTGCTTTGCTTCTAGGCATGTTATGCATGTTAAGTTATCCTTTTTCTTTAGTATTTTCATTCCTTCAGTGTTTTCTATCATTTTATTTAAGTCATTAAAATTCAGATGACCCATGCGCTGGTGCCAACGATAAGCATCATTTTCTTTAACATCAGATATATAAGCATGCTCACTGTATATATTTAGTCTATACATGTTGTTCACTAATCTGGCTGTTGCTACTATGGTGTTATGTTTGTTCAGAATAACACACCCCTTGCTGTTGAATTTGACTTGGCCACCATTCTTTATTATTTGGCTAACTGATATTAGATTAGTTGCCAAATCTGGTACATACAGCACATTCTGGAATAGCACTTTTCTGCACTGACCTCTTTCATCACAGACATCAAGATTTAATTGCCCGGAACATTTCACATACATGGATTTGTCATTAGCAACCTTGATTATTTTGATTGGTGGTTCTTTTATGTGTGATAATAAGTTGTTACATCTAGTCATGTGCACAGATGCTCCCGAGTCAACATACCATTCATCACTGTTGTTATCAGAAGCAATGAATGCAGCAGCGTAACTTGAGCTTTCTACTTTACCTTTCTTCTTGGATTTGCACTCGGTGCTGATGTGACCATACTTATTGCATATATAACATCGAGGTCCTTTTGAAAAAAACTTTTTATTTCCTTTCTTTTTGAAATTTTGATTAATTGCAAATGCTGAATTTTGATTCTCATTCATTTTGACATCTTGCAGAATTTTTGATTTCACTGAATCTGCACTGATTTTTATTCCTGAACTTTCAATTGCAATAATCATGGGTTGATAGGACTCTGGTAGACCTGAGAGCAGTAAGGTTCCCAACCACTCGTCGTCTACTTTAAACCCAATGTTTCTTAGTTTGTGCGCAGTCGTCATAATCTTACTGACGTATTCCTCTACATTTTGACAACCGGTGAGTGTCGTTGTACACAGTTCCCGAAGTAATCCAACACGGCGTGTCAGCCCTGAATCGTCAAATGCTTTGGCTAGATTGTCCCATACTTCTTTCGCAGTACTTGCTTCTTGGATATGAACGTAATTAGTTGAATCAACAAGTAATATTATCTTAGATTTCGCTTTTATGTCGCGTTTGATATCCACGTTGTCATCTTCTACACAATCCCACAGTTCCTCATGCTGAAGATATGTTTTTACAGCAAATCTCCATGTCGAGTAATTATCTCGGCCAGTTAATTTTTCTATTAATGCCAAGGAGTTGTTAGATGACATTATTGTAAAGTTTGGGACAACTTTTGAGAATTTTGTTTTCACTTTTAGGTTAGGAATTTGCCGGATTGTTGTAATCACTGTTTTAAGTTTTATTTTTATAAACTTTTACAATTGTTGTGATCATTAAGGCTTACTGGGCCCATAACCTGTTGTAAATAATGCACTGAGATACTTTTATATTTAGATTTAATTGGATTATTATAGATATTGTACATTAACATTGACGTTTCACAGAGTAGAGTGACCATAGAGAAAAAATAGTAAGGTTGACAGGAAGGCGCGAAATTTATGACAATTTACTTTAACATTTTCCAATACAGTATCTTTTGCCTGCACAAAACGATGCCTCTTTGTTCATCCCTTATTTCTATTAATGCTCCTTACTTTACGTAAGATATAAAACAAGTTAGCTTCGTCTTTTCAACTCAACGTTAACTTTTTTATTCATATTTTGGTATCAGTTTGTTATGCACGCATTGCACGCTGAGCAAAATTTTATATCTAACCTCTAATTTTCTCGCAGCATGTCTGAACATAAGCTCGATTATCTATCAACATAGTATAGTATTTTTCACTTTCTATTGCTTAGAAATGTCTGAATAAACATAATCTAGCTTCTGCCAGACAGTGTAATCTAATTAGCAAATGATGTTTGTAGATCGCGTTATTTGTGATACGTGCAAAGTAATTTTATAGATAATTAAAAATTAATATTAATCTTAATCTTGGCCATAAGATGCATATATACGTTTAGTCTAAGAAATGTATGTTATTTTCTATATGGTGACAAATTGTTTGAAATAAGGCACAAGAGTCGATAATTGTGAAATATTACGGTTTTTGATAAAATCAGAATGTAAACGCAAGGGACCAGTGACATGCTATTCCTTGTAGGAAAACTCACTTAGACGATTGTAGTGACGTCAACGTTCGTGACAAAATCAGCTTCAAAATCTGTCGTTAGTTAGACTATTAAAATAAATTTAAAGTACACAACCATGTACATATGCCCTTTCGTCTTTATCTCATTTCTTCAAAACATACAAAGGTGAAGGTACGCCTTGTTATCATGACATCGACGTAATATCCTTCACAAAGTAAGAGCATTGTCGTAAACAGCACATCGCCTTTCCAACGAATTATTTTGCGTCTCTCCTTGGATTAACTTTGTTAAATGAAATGAGCAATATATTCTTATGTTGCAATTCAGAAGCGCCACAAGAAATTGCCGTCCATGGCCGATTTATAGACACTTTATTATTTTTTCTCGCTGCATGATTGTAATCTTTCATCGATAAACGTTTCAAGAATAATTTTCATTAAAATGGCTTCATCGGTGACATCGACGCGCAATTTTCGAGAATTTTCGGTCAGCTCATGTAATATTAAAGCCGCAAGCTGTTGGCGAGTAAAAAACGCGGGAACCTTAACCCGTTTATGTTTATCGATTCATTTATCAGATTTACTGTTGGGAACGGGAAAATAAGAATATGAAATTTTTATTACTAAAAAATATACCAATGATATTTTCCGCAATGTCTTATGGAATTATCGCTACCTACTTCTATGTTTTTTTATCGTTTATTTACATATTATTAAGAATCATAGGATTTTAATGTTTTTAGCCTACGGCGCTAGGGAATTGGTGTGGAGTTAAGTAATATTTTATAGTCTTTTGAGTTAAGTTTTATTTGACTCTGCCTACTCCTTTATAGTCTTAAAAGGGCCATACTAAGTAATATATTGACTTGATAACAAGCAAACATAAGGCGGTTAACAAATTTCGTTGAAAGTTTCAATTGTATTGTTACAGCACAAAGGAAGTTAGATAAAGTACCTATTAATGAAGCCTTCCCGGAAGGGGAGACAATTCACGCGATGTGAATGGTCGAGTTAAATTTTATTAACTTGGTGTCAGTGCGAAGCATTCGGTTTGATTTTAATAAATAAATAAAATGTCGACAAACTCCCTTGAACGGTGTTTTAAGTTTACGAGTATGTATTTGAATGATCCTAACAACTTTGTTAAAGAAAGTTTCATGAAGAACGAATGCAAAATGTGCGGTCAAACCAATTGTGTAATTTTTTCAACCGTCAAAGAAAAATATTTCATATTCTTTTCATAATATGCGAACACCAGATAAGTTTAGGTATACATCATTTTAGGTTTAGGTAAAATTAAAAAATAACGTAAAGCTAATAGAAAACAACATCGCGTGGATTGTGGGGAAAATTCCCTACTTCATAATGTATTTAGGATCGCCTTAACAGAAATATTGCAATTATTGTTTTAGGAGCGAAAGTCTACTCGTGTCGTGCTGTTTTGCAATTTTGATTGGAGAATCAGGTTTCGTTTATTCGCGTTTCATTGGAATGCGCAAAGAGACACTAGCGAATTGGTTTTACGATAATGTTGCACAGTTTTTGAGGCTGGATAAAGAAAACAGAGGAAAGCATTTATTTACATATCCTTATGAGTAACTCCTGTTTTTGGAGGCTATAAATTTAAGTGTTATTCGTCAAAAAGCCATTCGACTTTACGCTTTTTCCGAAATTTCACCAAATTCGAAGTTCTCAAAACTCTTTTAATGCAGACGTTTAAGATTCCAGTTCCGCCGACCGGATTCAGTGTTTGAGCCTAACCGTAATTTCGAGAACAGACTTTTTGCCATATTCCTTTCGGGTCGCCTACGTTTGTCCTGTTACGGTTCTCGAATGTGCATCGAAACTTGTTTTTATTTGGCTTGATGGTTTTTGAATGAATATCGGGCAGGGTAAATGCGCTTGAGAAGTGTTTATTAATGAAGTATTATAACTCCTTGAGAGGTACATATTGAGTTTGTTTGGATTCGTGTTTTCCTGTCAAAATGTAGGCAATTGACTCAATATTTTTTTTCCTGTTGCTGATGCGACATTAAACATCAGATACAACTTTAGTTATTCACATATAATGTTTATTGGTGCATATCTAACCGGACCTCGTATAAAGACGAACATAACGCTTGGAAAACGATGAAGATGATGGTGTAAAAGGCATATCGATAGTTGCAAAAGAATCGCCCGTTAATGTAACTGCACGTAAATTAAATCAATTACGAAAGGAACACCTGATTTTATCTATTATGCCCTCGTAATGGCGTTGTGATCTATAAAACTTAAAGTAAGTACGTCCAATCCCAAAGATACGCTCACAGCTGGCCGATTGTAGTGAAAGCGTTATCTCCAGGATCGCTTACCAAGTTCGCGTTCAAACAACCAATAAACAGAAATGAGAAGGAATTTTATTGACTTTTAGCACGCTCGCAGCGGATACAAACAGATCGACTTACCTATTTGTGTACTCGCTCACTCGTTACTAGGGCTGCCCTGAGCCGGGCGTAAAGGACTGATGACCTTTGACCTTGATGATGGAAGAGTCGGCTACGTGTGTACATCATTAAGAAAATCACTACAAAAGCTGTGCCTATTATTTGGATATACTTACTTACTAATAAAATAAATAAATTTGAAATATTAAAAAATACGGTTCAAGAAGCAATGAGCTACATATTCTGCCAACAGTCAGGTTGCCTACACAATCTCAAACCGTCTTTACGGCCAGTCCGAAATAAGATAACAGATATCGAGATACCTAAACTTATTAGTTTTTGACTGGCTCGATGGTGCATTCGGTAGTGACCCTTCCCCATGTCCTAAGAGTTGTGGGTTCGGTCCCCACCCAGGACAAACATTCATGTGATGAATACTTGTGTTTGTTCTGTATCTGGGTGTTAATATCTAATATTTAAGTATATATTTATTTGTAATACCACTATTGATTCTGATATGTGTAACACAAGTGCTTCAGCTACTTAGCTCGGAGTCAGGTCAATGTATGTGATGTCGTCAGAAATTTAGTATTTATTATTATTCACAAGGTTACCTCTAAAACGAGGCTTCAGCAATCAATATACCGTTTTCAGGTAACCCTGTGCCAGTAAATATTAAATTACCTAAATGTAAACGCAGGCACTGATTAGCGCTGTAGTGGAAAAATGTGTGAATCATTTGCCGATAGCCGAATCACTCAGAGCGATCTGTTATCATCTAAAAATACTCGACATGAAAGGATTTTCCTTCCACTACAAATGGAACGGAGGCGATAACAGGTAATGTTGTGATGGATTTGTATAGGTATATATATGTAATGTGTATGTACATGTAGGTTCAGATATTATTTACACAATATGCAGATAAGTGTATCTGTGTTAACTAAAATTATTTACTATCTGATGGATATGCAGATATATTATGTAGATGCGTTAAAATACACACATACATGACATCACACTATTTTGCCGTTGGAGTAAAAATGTTTTCTTGAAGATAAATGTTTTTTTTTAAATTTTCTAGTGCAGTATTCCGCAAAGTGTGTGCCGCGGTGCACACTGGTGTACCATGGTCATTACTTGGTGTTTCAGAAAAATAAAGTTATCTCAAAGCTAAATAGACGGGCGGAAGAAAAATACTTGCACAGATGTTAATCACGCGAGCGCACGAGCGAGTTGATTAATAAGAAATATTGTTTTGTTGATTAACAATAAATGTTAATTACTATTTATTAACTTGATTAAATTACTAATCAAAAATTAATTTTTCATTTATGGTTTACCTCAAAAAAATATGTTTTCCTAGATGTGCCTTGAACACAAAAAGTTTGCGGAACAATCTAATCTAGTGGTGTTCGTAATCCTGAATAATCTTGTTCTATCTGAGTGATGATTGCTTTATAGCCTAATTCACCAGGCTGATGATAAAAGTTTTTATTGTATTGTATTATCAAGGTTCAAATTATCTTCTGGGTACGATTGCATGACAATAGATAAAATATCTAGGTGAAACAATAGCAGTTAAGGAACATTTCAGGTTCTGATAAAATTACGAGTTTTCTAGTAATATTCTAATATTATTTGGGGATTGCTGGTGTAATGGTATGTTTGTATGTACATATATGGATGTGAATGACTTGTATGGTACCAAAAAGCAATAATATTTGGATAACAGAACTATGACCTTATTCAGAATCTGTTATGGCATATTCCGTGGCCACTTTCTAAGAACTACAAAGTAAGTAGGACCGTCAATCCACAAAGGGTGCGGTCCCATCGCCCCTAAAAGGAGAGAAATGTTCGCGGGCTGCCCGCCACGTGACCTTTCCACATGTGCTTATGTCAACTAGCTTTCGATTTCGACCGGCCACTGCGCATGCGCACGCCGTGTGCGAAATATGAAGCGATGCGCAGACGCGCACTCAAGCGATATACTCGTGGCAACCTGGGTTGATTTGTTCAGCAACGTCACATACTTTAACCTAACTCCAAAGTAACTAGTTTAAGCACTTGCATTGTTAAAAATAACTACATACATAATATCACGCCCATAATCCCCAAAGGGGTAGGCAGAGTCAAAGAGGCAGCAGGCCCCCTTAAAAATAACTAAGGTATGATAAACATCTAGACCAGAGACAAGCAGGCTTTATCATCAAAAAATATTTGTCCTGGTCCGGGGCTCGAGATCAATCTGTTTGCGTTCGACTTAAAGTTTGAACTTTGGCATCAATGTAGCAGTAATGTCAGTACATTCATGGAATCACTACCAGAAATGTAGGACTAAAAACTACTTAAACAAATTATTGTTAGGAATTAGGTTCCATTTAAAAATGGAATTCTCTCTGATTGATTGATCTTAGAACTTAGTAAAGAAAATGACTACCAATCTATGAAGGTAGCTGATGAAGATGGTATTCTAAGCTCAATGTTTTGGGAATTGTTGACTAATTGGTACAATGGTTCAGAGTTCGCGTCGAATACAAGGGTGTTCGATCTCTGTGTTCTCACTCAAATACCAAGACAAATCTTGGGTATTTGGAAAACCCTCGTGAGATGATGCTTAAGCTACAATACCTACTTACTTACTAACTTTAGGCTAACTACTTCAAAACCTATACTATTACGATCAGTATACTTAGATAGTCCAGTTAAGCTCTGTGGTATGGCACCTTATATCTCTTATGATTTGTAAGCGCAACGCCCTTTACTACGAGTCTAGGACGTAAATAGGCTACCTAAGAAATAGACCTGACTTTTCTAGTTCAGGATTGCGTTACCAACACGTGCAAGCTATAAAACCACTATGAAACAGACCTTAGCTCGAAGGCAGCCAAGGCAAAGCGCTCTAATCTGCGCCTGCGCACGTATCTTATTTTGATAGACGTAGAGGTTAAAATTGAATGGTATCTAATTACTCGTTAAGGTCGCCGGTAGCACTAACCTATTATTAAATTAATACAAATTACATTAACTACGTTTCGTTGCAATATCAGCCTTGTGGCGACAATATCTGTCTGTCTGACGCCAAACTTATTATTACAATAAAATCTGTCTATTTGTTACTTCCTTTTGTTTTGTTATTGAGATACCTATTCTTAAACGTTATCTTTGTAATTTGACGGGTCGTTTGGTTAGCGGTTAGAAACCCTGGCTACGAAATTAAAGGTCGCGGGTTCTAATACGCTAGGGGTGAATGTTGGTGTGATGAACAGAATCTTTTGTACTACACTTTGAAACATTTATTTATATTAAGAAATATTGCTCTTTTCAAATACTGACGTATTTATGTACTAACTTACTTTCTTATTAATAGGTTCAGAGGTTATTTTATGTATCGTGGATTTACTTGAGACTCATAATCGCTTTCCATGAAAATTCAATTCGAAGGGGTAAGTAGAATCAAAGGGGCAGCAAGCCTAACCACATTCAGTCAAAAATAAAACTGGGCTGGGTTAGATGGAAAACAAAAATGAAAATTCAGTTAAGTATACAAAGAAATTTACGATCCGCTCAAGATATATAAGATTTCCATAAGCCCTATTTTATCAAATATCTAACTACATTCATATTATATTCTGCATCCAACTACGTACATACATACATGATGCACATTTGATTCTTAACACTGTGTCTATTCGGTCACGAACAAGATTCAAACCGACACTTCACCGTCACATTACGAGCGCGTATCGCATCTACGAGTGAATGACATGATGTATGAGCGGGCCTCGAATATTTTAGGCTTTAACGAGCGCATTAACAGCGGACCAATCTTAAATTTGTCTAATGAAGCCGTAAATGTTCCGATCAGATGTTTAACTTTCTATTTTGATACCCTTTTATTGTGGGTTTGTAGTAATTAAGTTTGTAATAGATACAATCTTTAGACTGGCACACCGATTCCCTAGCTTAGACAAGACTAACCGTATGCTTGTATTCTGGATAGTAAGTTATTAAGGATTTTAAATTACGAATGGATTTACATAAATACTTTTATTAATATAAGGTCATGTTCATTACAGACTAACACTTTTTTCTTATAGGATTCGAACCTGTGACCTGTTCCTAGGTTAGGGTTCCGTACAATTCGACCAAGCGACAAATTTTATTTCTTAAATTTGCGCCAAATTTTTTTTTAATTTAATTAAACGTGTTTCGGTAATCGGTGAGAATGTTTTTTAGTCTTGAGATCTGTTCTCATTTCTTCGATAAAAGTATTGCAATTTTCACTGCACTGTGCAAGATTCCGGAAAAGCCTGTTTTTTGAGTGCGTGTCTGATCAATTAACATTTCTGAAATTACGTAAGGCTAAGGTATTAATGACTTGATTATCTGCGTCCCAATTCTTGGTGTGGTATTAAAGTGTTTGAGTAGTTCGCAATATCTCGACAGATAAACTGTTTTAATACGAGTATAGGTGGACGGGAACCCATTTTGCCTTGTTAAAATAAACAAGTATTTTGTTTATACCAGTCCACTGTCCCATGTTGGTCTGGGACTTAAAAAGAATGTGCCAACTGTGATTCTTGCCTGGCATGTCATAAAAGGCGACTGTATCGGGTTTCGGGTGTGTGATTGTGTGGGCGACAAGTTGGCCGCTTGTCGCTTCTTTTTCGCAATTTTCCATCTAACCCCGCCCGGCTTTATTTTTGGCTGAATATGGTTGAAGGGGCATGCTGCCCCTTTGACTCTGCCTACCCCTTCGGGAATTATAGGCGTGATGTTATGTTATGTTATGTTGTTTATATCACTAAAGGCGATTATCATAGCACATGATATGATATGTGTCATATCACAAAGTACGATAATTTATTTTAGTTTAAAACTAATACTATTTTTATAATGTGGGTGATTGGGGATTTAAGGCTTGTTGATACATATGTATATCAACAAGCCTACATCGCCGAAGGGTTAAATGAAAAAGAGTGAAAAAGTAGTATAAGTGGGTACCTTGTAGACTATTATGACACAGTCATAATAGTTATTTAAGTTTAAAATGGACAATCTTGAAAAAGTATGTCAATATTTTAAGAACTTACTAACAATTCTGTGCCATAGACTTTGTATTGGCAAAAAGACATTTCATGGTAAATTTAGTAGATAATGTCATAAAAGGCCCGAATGTGATATTTCACGATTTTTCACCAGCAACTTTAGCGCGACACCTGACGCGTGGTAGCCGTTAAATGCCATAATGAACTTTAATCGATCGTGTTTACTAAAGAACTGGGGTCGAGCGGAACTATGACTCGAATCGAGTCCCGTGTTGGTGACAAAATTACATTCAAGTTAAATTGCTGCATCTTATCTAAATCTGCTGGAACTTTAATGATATTAATATTAATGTTTTTCCAATGCTTTTTGAGAGGCTACTTTTAGTGTTGCAAGAAATTCGACTTGCACATCAAGTCTTGAAAACTAATAAATTAAAATCACATTCTTCCTATTACCAAATAATTTACATTTTAGCGTCTACCTACTCGAACAATAAAACATTTGCTCTCTATCATTTTTTATTTATTTATTTTATATCTAAAATACATATATAATAGCAAAACGACAATACGAAATATAGGAGAGATACCAATATCACATGGTGTTTAAAATCTCTATATAATATTCGAGTCCTAATAAGATTGTTATTAGTAATGAGACTCGAGTTTTGCAACACTAGTTAATACTGCAACCTTTTCGCTAAGCTATTGTTTATTGCACAAGATTTCAGCGCGACTGCGCTCGCGCAAGAACCAATTGCACCCCGTATCGATTAAGACATCGATAGGACAATCGATATTTATCCATCGAACTCTGTGAAGTTAACAATCAGTATCGGATTTTACGATGCAATTACCGATAGTGCAAGGGCGTAAACAAAAGGGTATGGGTTCGTTTAACATTTTGACGCCACTGCAATGATATATTGCAGAAATTTCGAAATAGTTTACCGTTAAATTTTATAGATAGGTTTAATGCATGGGTGGATGTTTCTTTATTTGTAATTTTTTGTTAGTGGATAGTTTCTGAATGGCGTTCATAAAAAGGTCAAAATCCTACGTAAATTATAATTAAATAAATGACTAAAGAACTTAGTAAGGAGGCTTAGTTCAATTAAATTTGAAAAAAAAGTACACTATTTAAAATAAAATAAAATATATTGTGATCTTTTTTTTTACTTGAACTAAAATAATCCTAAAGTATTTAACATGTTTTCAATAAGACTAGTAGTTAATTTAAAATAGGCGAGTAATAGGGCTGCCGAATTACCATTCCGAGTGTGCGTACGTAAAAAATATCCAATTTAAAAACCAATAACAAACACCGACGTTACGCAACTCCGTCCGAAAACAGTTTATATTGCTTGCGTCGTTTTCGATCACATTAGCGCTCGATATCGACCGTATATTACATCGATTGCGTTTAAGTGTTGTCGTGACTCGGCCGGTAAAAAGTGCTTGTTGCTTAGGGCCGGCCATTTTAGCAGAGCACACAAACAAATTGCATCTTTACTCAGTTCTTAATTTTGAAATACTTCTGGAAGGAATAATGAAAAATTGCTGATCACGAATTATATTTACTGTTGATTACATATAATAATTTAAAAGAAAATAAATAAATAAGTTACGGGTATCAGAAAAAACGAGAGGTATTAAAAATATATTCTTAAATATGCGATAATAACACCCATACACAGAACAAACACAAGTATTTATCATACGAATATTGGTCCTGGGCGGGGATCGAAACCACAACTCTTGGCGTGTGGGGCAGGGTCACTACCGAATGTGCCATCGAGCTAATCGATAAAGAGTGAATTATAATTATTTTTTTAATTTGCAGCCTGTTTGTTCGACTGCTCTAATGAATATAAAATCGACTTACGATATTTTCATAAATTTATACATTTATTAAAAATGCCTGTTATAAGTCAAAATGCAACGAACAAAGGCGTTTAACAATCTGTAAAGTTATTTTACAAGATTTTTATTTGAATATTTTATTTCTGGTATTTTGTGCTAGAAAAACTTCGTGTCAAAATAAAAAAAAGTGGACAGAATTATTTAATTCAGTTAGATAATGGTGACAACCCTAAGTAGTCACGTCCCCCTGTTATGGAAGCACTCCACAAAATTATTCTCAGCGTTTATTCGGCCAAGGATTTGATTCTTAAAACCAACATTCATTGTTTGTAAACTTAATTAATAGTGATATTAAACACATTTTTAAGTTCACATCGTGTTCAACGCGAAGGCTAATTATGCTGACCTAATTACCGGTTTAATGTTTATTGATATTTTAGTTTAATTTTTATGTCTTCGTGAATGTAAGCGGCGTGATTTTGCAGTTAAATTTAAGTACAATTTTTAACAACTTGTCGCATTTGCTTAAAAAAAACTTTATGGCATGCTAGGGTAATAAATTTGATAAAATTTATTTGTATCGATTGCACATTTTCAGATAAATGAAAAAATGTGTAAAAAGTTATTCCGATACCGGGAATCGAACCCGAGCCTCCTGGGTGAGAGCCAGGTATCCTAGCCACTAGACCATATCGGATGCTGTATGAGGGATCGAAATTGAGTAGTTTGTGCAAATAATAAAAATTTGCCATATAATGCTAAGTTTTTTTTTAATTTGTATTAACCTGCGGAATGTAATAATTTATTTATGTTGCGCTTGTGATACGAAAACTAGCCTCGTTTCAAAAGCTGTGTATATGCCATGTTACGTCAAGATTAAAATTAAATAAACGTCAAGACGGAATAAACAACACCGTTCATATTTATATGTATATTTTGTTCTGGAATACACGCGACCCGCACCGGCTTTGTACATAGCCTTTTCGTCATAAATTGGTGAAATTCGTATCCTATCAATAGTTTTAGTATCACGTTCAGACAGACAGAAAGACGCGACGGGAAGGCAATGTTTATATATTTTAATGATTTCCCCTATGGATAGATAGCGTGTAGGGATTGCAATGCTGGACTTAGCAACCCAGCTGGGCCCAGCATAATTTAGCTGTGCTGGATCCCGCGACATGTGCTGATTCAATGCCGCTGTTCAATCCCTACTAGACATTGGAATGCTAAACTAAACTAAACCTCACGGTGGTCATTCTTCGGGCGTGGCGCAGATTCCGGGCTCCCTACTGCGGGACTCTACGCGAAATCTACGTCTACGCCGCTGTCGATCCATGCGGCCCATCTCGAGGGAGAGGCAACCTCGCCCCCAGAACACCTCGCGGTGCTTACGACGGCACAGACCACAGTGTCACCCCAACCTATTTAACGTACGAGGATCCACGTGTCGTCGTCTTCTCTGGGGCTGCTTGAACGAAGTGAATGCAGGCCCCCCCCGCAAACACTCCACAACGCCAAAGGCCCTTTTAGTCGCCTCCTACGACAGGCAGGGATACCACAGGAGTATTCGGAGCCCCCCCCTGTAGGGCCCAGACATTGGAATGCTGGATCAATCAATCCAGCTGAGTCTAGCACGATTTTAGCTCTGCTAGATCCAACGTCATGTGCTGAAACCATTAAAAAATGCGTGATTTAATTGTAACGCTTTACTTAGTAGGGCAGTCCCTTGCCCTCATAACTCCCATTAACATCCCTTATCAGTGTCAGGCATGCGCACTTATGTTTCTGTTTATCTTTACAGGTAATATACTGGATGTTGCGCATGAGTGGAGCGTGCTGTGATGCTGTTATCTGCGTGGCTAATCGCGAGCAGTTGGTAATTGTTGAACGTTGATAAGAGATTAATTTTCTGGTGCAATTCTTAGCTGAGAATTTGGATCACATTATATACAAAATAATAGACGAGGTATGTTATGAATACTTCTCTTTAAAATTGAGAACTACATCATATATTACTATATTATTTTACTAGCTGTGCCCGCAGTTTCTCTCGCCTTCCTCGATAAATGGGCTTTCTAATACTGAAAGAATTTTTCAAATCGGTCCAGTAGTTCTTAAGATTTAGCGCGTTCAAACAAAAAAACAAACTCTTCAGATTTATAATAATACATAGTAATTATAGAGTAAATCGTTTCCTTATTCTTGTGTATACATTTGGAGATGCACCAATATATTGAAATTAAAAGGTTTGCTTAATCTGACAAGCTGCGGAGTAAAGTCTAAGGGATAGTTTAATAGTAAGAGAAAAATTAAAACACATAAGTAAATGTATGTTATTTTAAAAATACTTAAGGTACTATACTATAGCTATACGACAGGTTTGATACTTGTGCCAATTTTAAGTTCTTTTTTTTTTACAATAGTATCGTATTACCTAGTATTAGAGTATTTCGAAGTAGGTACTATTTAGGTGTATGATAGTTTTTAACAACATTTCTGCGAACACAACCAATACAATGCAATGTTTTTAAAAACATTAATGAAAAGTGAGCAGAACCTTTTTTGGTCACCCAGGGAACGTGCCCTCCTGACCTTGCTCATGGCCAGTAATTCTTAACCTCTGTAAAAGAACATTCGTGAGCGGTGGTAGCTCAATGTTAAGGACACGCGCCTCTTAACCGAGGAGTGCGGGTTCAAACCTGGCACGTACCTCTGGATTTTTCAAATCTATGTACGTATTTATACCACTAGCTCGGCGGTGAGGGAAAACATCGTGATGAAACCTGCAAATTCAAAGAACTTTGGATTTGTAACCATGATCCAAAAATTGTCTGGTTCCTCTATCTTAGGGTTGCGAAGGTCAGATCGGCAGTCGCTTCAATGCAATTACCAGACGCTAAATTCTGGATCATGGCAAAGCGGACCCCGTCTAAACACGGGACATAACGCTAGGAAGATGATGATGTAAAAGAACATTCGTCTTCAACTGGGGCTGTATTCTACCTATACAAAGCCAGTACACATTGTCGGGTCGCAGCCGGGATAAAGTCGTCGTCCCGGGCGCAGCGCGCGCGCGGCTATTTCGAATTGTTTACGGCGCGCCATTCATGGCTAATACGACGCCGGCGCACCCATTGTGCCGCGCGGCTTTACACCGCGCGCGACGGTATTATAATAATACGAGGTGGCTTGGTCAGGACACGCGTCTCAAATGCAAGGGATGTTGGGTCGGAACCGGGCATGTAAATCGGGATTTTTTTATTCTAAGTGCGAACCAATTTTTCCCATTTAAAAATAAATAAATAATATCTATAAATATTCGACTACATCACGTACATTGATCTGACTCCGAGGTAAGTAGCTGAAGCACTTGTGTTACGGATATCAGAATCAACGGTGGTATTGCAAATAATAATTGTATCTACATTTAGAAGCCTATCAAAATGAGAAAACTTAAAAGTCGGATTTAATTAAATAATTATACATATACAATACATACAAAATATTTATTGACAGGCCATGATCGTGTGGTCAGAGACCTTGGCCACGATCGCGGGTTCAAATCCCGCTAGGGGCAAATGTTTCGTGTGATGAACATGGACATTTGTACTCAAGTCTTGGATGTTTATAAACGTATTTAAGTATGTCTATACGTTCACCTAGTATCCATAGCACAAGCTTATTAAGCTTAGTTTTGAACTAGTGAATTGGTTTGTCAGTCTGGTGAATTTATGGCTCTTTAGTCAACTGATCCCACTCCAAACTGATCCCGCGGGATGAGTTGATTTACTTAATTTAAATTAAATAATTTTACCTAGCGTCTTGTTTTGCAACTTCTTATCAAGCTGTTGGCTTCTTAATTAGTGGTATAATATAGCTTTACTCTTGCCAAAATCGCCAGGTGTAAATAGTTCATAAAAGCTTCAGTACACCTGTTCTGACAGTTCACTATTATATCTTGCAAAAATGTACAGTGAGTTTGGATCACTATTATATCTTTGATTCACTATTATATCTTGCAAAAATGTACAATGAGTTTGGATCTTTTTTGTAATCCCCAGTTATTTTATTTATTGCCTAATAAGACATTTACTAAAGTTCACGAGCAAATTCAAAAAATTCAACTAAGTGTTGTGTAGCAAGTCGTGTGCCAAATTTTAGTTAATTTTATTCATTTTTAAGTGATACCTTCGATGTATAAATAAACTAGTTGAAAGTTTTAACAAGTCTATTGAAGGGATAATAAATGCATTAAAAAACTATAATAGAATTATAGTTTTTTAATGCATTCATTAGTTTTAGTCCGTCCGTTAGATTATAAAAATATTCTAGACAAATATTTTTCGCTTTATCAAATTAACAAAAATCACAAAGATAAAGAGCATCAAAGTTTTGGAGTGGGGGTTGCGACGTCACTATTTACTCAAAATTCTACGAATGTGTGACGTCACGCGCACCTTGAATGCATTGTATCTTCGTCAATGTTTGTTTTACAAATAAATAAAAAAAATGTGTTCAATATTTTTTTATAATCTAACTGGATTAAACAAAATTTTCTAGTCAACTTGCCTACCTAGGATCTCGATCAAGCGAACAGAGACAGAAATCAGATTTAAGGCTAATCTTGTACATAAAAGATTATTTCAATTCATGATGCTCGTGTAAGTGTATACCAGCTTTAACTGAAAGAGGAATGCCCTCGCTTATGAAAATGCAGCTGTGAGGTAATATGTATAATGTTAGATTCAAGCAGGGTTACCAAGTGGAAGATTGAAAAGTCCTGAGAAAAATACCGATTTTGTATCCACTTAAGATATATTTTGTCGTAAATAAAGTACATTTTGCGGAAAATCAAAGTATTATTGTTCTTCTTTGACTTTTCTGCAGGTTTCTTGATATTGAGGCGCCATCTACATTGCTGTTAAGCATTATTAATTTTTTATTGATTTCATATAAGATCAATAAAATCTGCTCTGTTTGATTAAAAACTCAAAATATTCTTAATTGTCAAAAATCCGCCTTCAATCATAAAATCCTGAAACCTAAGGAATCCTAAGACCCGGTAGCCCTTTTTTTCCGCCCGGGGGAATTTCTCATTCCTACACAAGTCGCCGTGGACCAAAATGTGTTATGTCGGACTATTACCGGCTAAAACTCCCAGGTCTTTCATCTCTGCCGCATAAAGTGTCAGTGGCGACAGAGGTACGCTTGTGCAATCTTCTCTATCGCCCCGAAGATATGGTAACCCTAGAATAGCACTACGCAGGATTCTGCGGCGCGGTTCGTTAACGTTAGGGCTGCGCCGGCGCAAGTTATACCTACAATCGGCTGTGTTTGTATCAAGTGGTTAAATTTAAGGGTTTGGGCGTACTGGTTAATGTAGTAGGCCTACGCCTGGCCCACGCCACATGTGGCTTAAAAGCCGTCGCGGATATTTCGCGTCGGAGCGCCAATTTATACAAGTCATTGCTTAATAGCAGCGCCCCGTGGTTATACCTGCGTTGTTCTTGTTCCGGTGGGAATACGGGGATAAAATATGGCCTATGTTACTCGCTGAAAAAGTAGCCATCCAAATCGATCCAGTAGTTTTGGAGCCTGTGCTATGTAAACAAACAATCGAATCTTTCCTCTGTATAGTATAGATAAACGACTCAAATGGCTACACTATGCGGAATATCTGTCTCTGCGTCGCAACATCATAGGTTCCGACGCGGAAGATTCGCGACGGCATTTGCCTTAATTAGTTATTAAACCATAAACACTAGAGTTTAGTTCAATGGCGGATTGGTAGGAGTATGACATTATTTTGTAGAGAAGAGGTTGTAGATATTTTATTTAGTAACAGGGCTGTATATTGTAGATTTTGGCAATATATGCGGCTTCTGATTCTATAAATCACTCGCAAAAGTAATATATTATTTTGAATAAATGCTACAAAAACATGTCATTTTTTTTTCTATTGAGACAACGTATATTTAAACAATAATTAAATAGACAAGCAAAAGGATGCAAAAAATCGCTTCCGATACCGGGAATCGAACCCGAGCCTCCTGGGTGAGAGCCAGGTATCCTAGCCACTAGACCATATCGGATGATATATGGAAGTCGAAATTGTCAGCCCGCTTTACATCATCTTTACTTTGGATTATTTATATTAAGGTCAAGGTTGCTAAAAATAAATGATATTTCCACATTTAAGTGATATTAGAAAATTTGTCACTGTTCGTAATTTATCCCATGGTTATGAATAATAAATGTTAATAGATTCACTATTTCGTATACGAATGTTTCTATAAAAGCATTTCGTTTTATTGTAATAGAATTTGTTGTAAACGGTGCATGAACTTAGAAAAACATATCGTTTTCTTATGAAAAAACGTGAAATAATACTTATTAAAAATGGTTTCTATAGTAGCAGTATTTTCACAAAATGGTGCTAAGTTGTATGTATATTTGTTGGAACATTGTTGGCATTCTTTTGAATCAACCATTTATTATGATTATAAATACGATTACATAACTAACTACGGTGTACGCGTAAACTGAGTGAGTTATAACGAATTTAAATTGAGCAATGAACAATAAGAACAATTGTCATCATTAAGGTTGCCAACTTCCGTTTTTTAATGTTAAAAATATATTTTAATGTGTGTAAGTATGCAGTGTAATCTTATTCGTAAATTAATAATATTATTTATTTTTGTCCCGAAACGTGAATACGTTTGATCTCTGAATTTTACCCATAAAATTATTTGATTGAAATAAAATAAAAATTCCTCTATTTTATTCGTTTGCCAAGAAAAAAATTTGTTAATCAAATTTTATTTTTTTCGTATGAAAAAAACCAGATGACACGTTCAACCCTAGCTTCGACCCAAATACGGCAATGACAGCGGCGCGGATGGTCTTTCGCAGGAATAGCACAATTTTGCGTGACGTCACAGAGGAAGCGCACGCGCAGCGCAATTGTCGCCGTAATGTGCGCGTCCGCCGGCGACAAACAGTTCCATTCTAATTATGCGATAACCACAATGTATTTGGGTAGCAGATGAATCAGTAGTTCATCTCAACCACATGTTTTTGTTAAACTCATTCAAAATATTAACATACATATGACGTTACTCATGAATGTTATCGTTTTTATTGTTCTCTGACGACTAGAAGAAACTGAAAGAATGAGAATGCTTTTAAATGAACCATTTTTTAATAGGAGTGCAAGCTACATAACATTAGTCCGTATCCCGTCTACAAATGTAACGCGGAGGCCCCGCGTTACATTTGTAAACGTAGACCCCAATGGACAAAGATCCAAACAAAGGCCATTTTTATGCAAGAGCCTTTTGGTAAGCATTTGCTACCGGCCCTATGATTGCTAGATGCAACACTTAAAAAAATATATATTTATATTGACATGTAAAGTTAGTCCGGTGCCGCAAAAGTGTGACAATCATTTTATCTTCCATACATTTCTCCTCGTACTTAACTTGATGCAAACGTGTAGTTTATTATTTAACTATTATTATGGCTGATATCATAATTATCAATCGATTTCATAATTATAAAAAATGGATAGTTAAAATTCGACATAATTATGTTTTCATAAATCTATATTTTTTACAACTAATCAAAATTGTCTAGTTTTTTAGTAGCTAGGATAAATTAACTCGCATACCAGTGAAAGAACAATCGTAATAATTAAAATTTTTATTCTTAAAAACCTTGGCCTTAATAAATATAATCTAAAGAGATAATGAAGACAATCAAACCGTTAATTTCAATGATATATTCAACATCCGATATGGTCTAGTGGCTAGGATACCTGGCTCTCACCCAGGAGGCTCGGGTTCGATTCCCGGTATCGGAATCTTCTTTTTGTATATTTTTTTCATTCGGGCTAGTGTTTTTACAGATATTATATTTGATGGATACGTACCTATGTATTTAACATTAATTTTCTCAAATATACAAGTACAATTCAAAATATTTTAACAAAAAAAATTATATGTATATTGTAAATTGTACATAAATATATTTTTTTAGGTTGTTTGTTTTTTTTTAGCATTATTTGAATGGAAGCTGGTTGTCATATTACAAAATATTTTTTGGAAATACTTATTTAAAATGGAAAATATCAGAAATGTCATGTTGGATTGATTAGAAAACTTTTGGCCCCGTCCGAATTTGCTTATAACTTATTAAAATTAACGTGTAAGTTTGCCCTTAAAGTTCAGTTTCATCATAAAGTTATTTTATGACGCCTTTTGAATATTATTCATTGTCTTATCTTGTTATGAGCGAGTTATAAAAAGTCGGTGTTACTTTTTCGTCTCCGAAGTCCGATCTAAAGGTCGTTGAGATAATAAACACCCGGCAACATCTCGTATTGACTTAGAAAGTCCAATTATAGAAGGTTAAATAAATCCTTTTGTTTATGTTAACTCGGCGTCAGTGTGCAGTATCTATAGTTAATATTTAGTTCCGCTTGGGTGTAACGATCGGTAGTACATAGGTATTATTAAGTAAGATATGGTGGTCATTATGTAGGCATATTAGTAAGTACTAAAGATAAAGTGGCCATTATATAGACCATTTTTTGTGCAAATAAAGTATGGTGAAAAAAAAGCGTTATGTATGTATGTAAAAAAAAGTACATATATTCAGTTTAATTAAAGCACGATTTACTTTACTTTGTCGTTTTGCTTAAAAATATTTATTGCATTACTATTAGTAACTTTTAACAGGTAATTATCAATGCTAATCAACCACAATAACTGTTCTTACAATCTAATCAACATCTTTTTTTGTATATTGGGTATACATACAATGTATCCCAAAGAAATCAAATCGTGCGAAATAAAGTATTTTTGCGTACCTTATTTTCTTTACGAAGTATAGAGTAACACTTGTTCTAAATAATGCACAATGTTTATAATAATAAAGTACGATTGGCAACCCTATTCTTAACCCACAATAAGTCAAACAAATCAGGTAAGGTAGATGGAACATTATTATCCGGGTCATTTTGGGATGTAGATATAGGGATATCGGAAATAGATATCGGAAATTTGTCATTTTGGAGTGCATATGTCAATGTGTGATGTAAGTTGCGTGTCAATTTGGAGCACCTGCGGAGCTCCAACGTCTAGTTAGTGGCGCGGAGTCCTTCTTTTTTGCTAGTCGGTGTTTTGTTTAGGTTATATTCTAAATCCAGAAATCGTCTGACATTCGTGTTAAAGATAGATAACGCGAAGATGTTATTTTGGCATCGACAACCGTATAATTGTGTAACAGCCGATAATTATTTTCGACTCGACGATTTAAGACCACAGTCGTTATTACAAAGAGATTTAAAGATTTGTTTCGGGTTGTTTGTGTTCGGCATAACTCGATGCCTCGTTGTCGCGTTTAACTCATGTTTGTTTTGAATAAAATAAATATTTTATGTAGACACAGGAATATTTTAGCATTCGTTTGGTGATTCATTGGGCGGCCTTGACAGTCTTAAATGTCGATGATTTTTCTCAGCTTATGTATTATTATGTCTTATGCTTCCAAGAGAGTCAGCTGTGTGTTCATGATACATATTGTCATTTTAACTATAAGCAACAAGCTGCCTAATTTCAATGATACTAAATATGCAACTCCCATCTTCCCTGTAACATTTTAACAAATGTAGATCGTCTAGTCCACAAATAGTAACAATAAATACAGGTACGTGTTTTATAGCCATGTTCTAAACATGTTTTAATGACGTGGGTTTACACAATACGCTGGTGTGTTTACTCTACCAGGTATGGGGCACCTTCGCAAACAGGGCAGGACCGAGGATGTCGGCGCCCTTTTTGCTTGGGGAATACCCAACCGTCAATTTCTACCACGGGGAGACAGAAAGGAAGTGTCAGATTCGGTAATAAGATAAACTGCAGGTGGCAGTGTCTGGACTGCATGGCGGTTCCTCAAAAATCTATATATTCATTTGAAACTTAGAACCGACATCGTACTCTTGTTTTGTGAGGCGCCATTGAACCATTACTAATTATGGGTGGCTTAGTTATTAGGTTTTCTATATTGATAGAACCCTACTTAGAGGCTATAAAGTTATTTTCTGTTTTGATACCTGCGGTATAGGATTCCAATACACTGGGTATTGGAATCCGTCGTTCTGTTCGATAGGTATATTTTAAGGGTTTTTTTATACGCGGGGCCCTGGGCTGCCGCCGCAAAAGATCCGTCCCTGTTTGTAAACATTACGAATCACCAAAGAGCTTAGGGAATCTGGACCACCGGGGAAAACGTGATCATTGTAGCTCAATATATTTTTAAACCACTAGTCTAGTCTAGTTTAAACTTGGATTCGTGGGGTTATACCTACGGGTATTAGTCCAGTCATCTTAGTCAATATTAGGTGAGAATCTTGGAAATCGACATACCCAGCTATGAACTCGTATAAAATTGTATTTTGACATCCCAAAACATGTCTCAAAATTGACACATGATGAGATGGCAACTTTAAATTCAAAGGTGACATGGCATATTGTTGCAGATGCAAAAACTGCAATACTGTGCACAATAATAATCTTCTTAGCGGGATGCCGTTCATAGTTGTAGTAGTAATGTATTGTCTACCAAATGAAACGACATAAGTAAGTTTTGAACAGGGAAATTAAAATTAAATCTCAATCTAGCATCTTCGCTCAGATTGTATCTGTCTTATATTACACTTACAAAATACTAGCTTCTACCTGCAGCTTCACTCGCGTGGTACATCGATGAAACATAGCATATATGTAAATCGGGTGTATGAGCTATATTATTCTAAAGTTTCATTAAAATCCATTCAGTATTTTTTTTGTGAAAGAGTAGCAAACATCCTTTCATACATACAAACTTTCGCAGTTATTATATGTAGATATTAGTAGGATTTAATCTTGTCAACATTCTAGCATTCTAGACGTAATTGTTTTGGATGTGCCAATATCCTCAGGTCTAAAGTGCTGCTAGTTTTATGTTTTTGTCCCATGGTTGTCTGGAACTTGGCCCATGTTAATCTGGGACAAAAAAAAAATGTGCCAACTGTGGTTCTTGCCTAGCATGTCGTTAAAGGCGACTAATGGTATATCGGGTTTTGGGTGTGTGATTGTGTAGGCGACAGGTTAGCCACTTGTCACTGCTTTTTCACAATTTTTCATCTAACCCAGCCCGGCTTTATTTTTAGCTGAATGTGGTTGAACGAGCATGCTGCCTCTTTGACTCTGCCTACCCCTTCGGGGATTATGGGCGTGATGTTATGTATGTATGTATGTATGTAGTTTTATGTTATAATTAAGCTGAAAATTGGAGAAAAAATAAGGAATTTCAAAAAATCGCTCCTTATACGAGTGAAACTAAGTGACAATTCACTGACAGTCTAGTACTAAATAAAAGGAATATTACACAACGCGCCCAAAGTCTTAGTTTGCAAAGTGGTCAAATTGTCCGGAAACTTCAATAGGTGGGTGTTCTAAAATCTCACGTCGCAACAACCGCGACCGAGAATCTCAATTCGTTAGTTATGAATTGCAATTTCAGACGTTTTCAAGTTGATGAATTATCTAATATAACGAGCTGTTGAATACGTTAATAAATATGTTTTTGTGCTTTTATCAAATGTCATCAGTTACTCTATTAAACTGCTGTTTTGGTGTCAGGGAACATTAAGAATACTGGACGTAAGTAAAAATAGGATGCGTTTATATTTATTTCTGATACGATTCAAAGTTTTTCAAGAATATGGCAGAGGTTTTAACGGAAATAGACTTGAACTTGTCCGTACTACAAGAAATATGAAGATGTACATATCATCACACTCCTGAAGGGGTAGGCAAAGTCTTAGGACCATGAATGTCCATAACCATTTTTAGCGAAAATTAAAATTGGGTTAGCTTTGATGACGTGTAGGGCAGGATGGTGCCTGGAGTGCATATGCAATGGGTGGTGTCAGAGCCGTAATTGTGGAAGTTACGGCTTTGCCACTACCTATGACACCCTCGACTCGAGCGATGAGGGGTACCGCGGGGTTTTAGTGGGCCGGCTGCTCACCATATTTGACCTGAAAAGGGGTCTCCAAGGATAAGCTCCTGGGAGTCCCACATACCACTCTATCCCTCGGGTAGGGTGATGATGGGTAACAATTTTTTTTTATACATACTCTATTTACGAATAGCAATACAATAACTGCGGATGAATTATTAGATATAGCTCTGCTATTATTACTAAAAGTTAAATATATCCGACAATACTACATTGCCGGCGAGGCGCATACAAAATCCTGAAACCAAGACCAATCAGACAAGACCATCAGTTTATGGGCGATAAACGCGTAAAACGTTGTCATCAAGTCGCCGCCTCTGTTTAGCTCGTTGCCAAAGTGCACATAAAAAGCGAATATCGATGATGCACTTGTATTTTTGACTGTCTAATACATACATACATACATAACATCACGCCCATAATCCCCGAAGGGGAAGGCAGAGTCATGTCAAGAGAGGGGGGTGGTCATTTGCCTATACGATCCCTTCCCCTTTGAATTGAAAGCTGGATCCGCGCCCTTGACAGACAGCCAACAGAGCGTAGCTTTTTTGTTATTACACAAACCAGTCGTAACGAAAGTGCGCAAAGTTTGATGCTAACTAAAATAGACGTCGAACGCAAATACCGCAAGGGCGCTTGTCCGTCTGTCAGTCACGCGGTTACGGCTGGCGAGAGACGCCGCAGGTTCTGTCAGCTGGGCGACGCTTGTCAACGGGAAATGCTGTCACGTGCTATAGATATGCGCGTGCGTATGTATGGAGAGTGAGAGAAATGCAAACTCATTATGAAAATACATAAATATATGTACATCTGTTGAAATGCATTATATAATTGGCCACATTTTTCTTTATGTTATCAACACTGGTGCCGTTGCGATCAGTGGTACTGTTTTTTAAGATATTAGATGGACCATTATCCACCATTTATTTTCCTGTCTTTTGCCTAGTAAACCTAGTATACCCTGTTACTCTATCCGAAATCGAGCAAGCCTACAAGCTAGTAAAACATAAAACAAATTTCATTCGTTTCATGTTATTAGTCTTACATCTTAAGATATAAAATGACGTTGGATATAATACGACGCGATGATCATGTAAGATAATTACGGATAGTCGTAACATCCGAGTTTTCTATTTCGCGCAACACGAAAATACTACGCTTAATGCATAGTCATTCGTCACACGATGATTGCAGTCATCTGAAATAGCTGCATCGTGCCTAGAGAGCGTATGCGTTACGGGAATATTTGTGCGACTCATTCATACTACGCGGAGTATTGCAATGATGCGCAAATCGGAATACAGAAATGATAATAAAGGTGCGAGATATCGTAAATTATCTATCTCATCTCTTCAAGAACGTTCCAACAGAAATTCCAATTCAATATGTACAGCATGACTACTGAAAGCGTCTCTGGGGTACGTTGGAAAAGTTGGCTACGAATTTGACTGAACTAGGAACGCAATCCGAAACCTATTGGGCTTTAAGGGTTTCTGTGCGATTGAGACCGCTTATTTGCTGCCGAAATCAAGATGACCATAAACCACACCTAATACTAGATCTCTAAAGGATAAAAAATACCGAATGTGTAAAGCACCCAAACGGGTCTTTCATCGATTTGCCCTACGATCTGTTCGTCGCACGGGATGAATTGCATAAGGAGCCTTTTTGAAGTCGTTGATTCACACCGTGGTGTGAATCACCCAAGGCATCTATTAGACTTCGTCGATTCGAACCACTATAAGATATTCATAAAAAAAATCATTACCTGTACTGTCGAGCGAAAAGTCATTTAGAAAGAAAGACCCCCCAAACAAACTAGACCCACCCGAGATAAGAAATAGCTGATTTGTCGAAAACAGTTTGTCACAGTGCGGAAACAAAACCCGCAACCTTTGCGTTCGACGCGGAGTCCGAACTATTGCATCAACGGGTGTAATACAAACTCTTTAACATTCTGCTTTCCGATGACCCAGTGCAGAATCCTACTTTTAAAATAGCCTAACTCATTACTTTTAATTTTAGCACTCATTTGTCAAGAAGTAGGTATGTATTACAAATGGTGCCAAACGGCACATCTTTTGTAGTCTACCGATGATTCATTTGAGGTATTGGAGCCAGATTTTTGTCGGGTTTACAGCGGGAACGCCAATGGAGGTATAGTGATTACTCTATTTCTGATGGCACAAGAAAAATGAGGAAAATCGCAAATCTCGTTGTTGGTATATTTAAATCTTGTTATGTTTAAGAGTTTACGAGCATTGCTTGGCAACAAGACATTGTTTTATCAAGGAATGTTGCACTGTCCTGGGTACAGGTGGGGTGCCAGGTCTTTAAAGAGAATTGGCGGAAAGATCGGGAAATTTAATCGGAAATTAAGGAAAAAAGGTGGACACTTTAACGTATTGACAAATTTTATTATTTTACAAACTGACGAAAATATCATCGATTACAATAAAATGCATGGAGTTCGAATAGAACAATAAAACAATGTTTTAAGACGGATCATAATTATGTCTCATAATTATGATCAACCTCTAGCAGTGCTATTAAACCATTTCTCTGATTATGAATGTCACAATTATGAATGTCTTGTGACTGTGACTTGTGACAAGTCTTTCTTCTATTAACATCACTGGGATTACTTGGATGACGTCACAAATGCCGGATATCATGGATATCATTAATTGGAGATTTTAATACTACTAGATGTTCTTTGTGATTATAATTGCCCCATGTTGGGTTTTGTAAATTACACATATACTCGTAGGCGTATGTAGGCGGTGAGTTAGCCACTCGTCACTGCTTCATCTTAGTCTGTCATCTTACCTAACTCAATGATATTTTTGTCTAAATTTAAATTTTGATTTAAAAAGCCTTCGGAGATTGCGGGTATGATGGCCTTAAGTATGAATGATTTAATAAGTCATTTATATTCCAAAAAATATATCTCATCAATTACTGGTTTCAGAAGCAAATAATTTCAAACTGCCTCACAAGATACGTCACCTCGTCAATTAATCAAAAGCCACACATCAATTAGCAAGCGAGCGTCTTGTTATTTATACCTCACCCACGTGTCTGTCTGTGTGTAACATTTAAACTTTGGCGATATACACCTGTTCAGGTGGGCGAATACGTCACGGGCGCAGGGATCGCTACCCAATATGTTACGCAATATGAAATTTGATATCTGTTGTCTTCGAATGAATGACTGTTAATTGTCTGTGCGAATGTAAGGCCACCGTCACGCTCCGCGTAGTTGATGCTTGTTTACCGGATGGGGTCGTGAATGGTGCACTTAATGCGCCTGTAATAGATAATGCATGTAATTTATGTAGATACCATTGGTTATTTATACTTTCTGCCAAGCATTTATCTTGGTTTGTGTTGTAAATAACTTGCTGCTGTAGTTGTGGTGAAGTGAAGCTGCCAAAACCATTAACGAGGTTGAATTAAAGGTTTGATTCCGTATTGTTGTAGTTTTCTTCTTTGTCTCTCTATTCTATAGAAATTATATAGGTATTGTGCAATATACATGTGAAGTCTGCTTTATGAATAGAAAAAGAATAGTTTGCAACCTTTTTTATCTATTATTCGAGCTAAGGCTTAAGTTAATATGCATACTAACTGTTCTGTTACATTAGACACTCTCATCGAATAGGCGTTACTGCTCGGGTTTTGCGCCATATCATCCTAAAGATTTTTTGATCGCTCAATCAAGTTATCTGATCTATGTAATGTTGCTTACGTACATACATAACATCACGCCCAAAATCCCCGAAGGGGTAGGCAGAGTCAGAGGGGCAGCAGGCCCCTTTAACCACATTCAGCTAAAAACAAAACAAAATAAAACTTACAAATTTAATAAAAAATAAATTACTGTTAATTGTAAAGGCAAAGTAAATACTGTAGGTAGTTAGATACCGAAACTGTAGAAAACGAAACCGATGTTGGCGGCTCGCGCGCGAACTCTGTTTCCGGCGCGACCTGGTGCAGTCATTAGCTGGCATACCACGGAGTCGTGCAAAATTCTACGACCCCCTGTCTGCGTGGATTTATAAATAATCCCGGTGGCCAGTGGCGTCGGCGGTGCCAGCCACCGCGGACGGCGCGGGCGCGCGATCCGCTGCGGACGTCACTCCGGCGCGGCGCACGCGCGTCCCGACTTGCGGTAAACTCGGCGACATCGCGAGTGGAATAGAAAGAATAAGTGCCAGTGCTATACCGTGAAGTGCACCCCCAAGGGTCAAAACGCAATCGTGCTAGTGCCACCTATCATTTCGCACCGTCATTTGTTTCGGAAGTACTCTTAATCTTGAAGTTGGATTGTCATATTCGTATTAGCACTACGAAATTCCCGCCGGCGCCTGCCAGATTAAGACCAGACATGTCAGATGCAATTTACAATATAATAAATTGTCACTCGTGCAAATCGAGAATCACGCCGTGCTAAGAGGTCTCCATTAACTTTCCAAGGACTTGTGAAAGTTCCCCGAACGTCGCGTTGCTGTGATTCTTTGATGAATTACGGCGGGTGAATGTGTCGTATGGTTCTAATTTTGTCTGTCTTTAGTTCCTCAACAAAAAGACTGTGACTATGTCCGCAAATACATCTAGACGGCAAAGTATGTCAGTAATGCAGTCTGGTTATTGTATGTCTCTGTAATAGAGTTTGCATTCGGTGCTAAAGTTTGCGTAAATTGTTTGATTTACGAGACTGCAAATGAGATTTTATGTCTGAATCAATTAAGTTTGGGGCTTTTTGCTTAGTGTTTATTTAGCGGTACAAGTGTTGCAACGCTGACATTGAAAGGTTTGCGTTGTCTGTGTAAAAAGTAAGCCACGACTAACGTATTCAATGGTACATCATTTGTTTTGCGGTGTTCGTTCCCGTGGATTTCGCAACTCTCGTGTGTGGCTAATTCCGCCGTGCACTCGCGCGACGTCTCATTAGTGTCTTCATTTACTTATCCATTGTTACTGACGAGTCTATTTTTAAAATACAGACGTTTCCAAGCCGCTCCGTGATTTGCGACAAGTCGCCGTTTCACTCCGTGTCCGCTTTTGTCCGTTAATAATCACGACTTTTTGTTTTCCCAATAAATCTCCGCTGGCTTCTTTGAGAATTCTTAATTTGATTTTGTTTCGTTTTCTATTTTATGGCTTTGCGGAATTCGTAAATTAATTTGTTCTAATTGCCGCCATTAGAGTAGGGATTTTAGTGTATTCTTTTTTCAACGTTTTTTTTTTTAGTGAGATGTTTCTCTTATGGTTCATTCGCTGACCTTCGTGCTTAAATAGTGGAACAAAACTAAAGAGTCACTAGTACTTAATGGGATGATGATTAGAAACAAACACAGCTGACGCACAAACTCACACATGATTATCATGAATGACAGTAAATGATGATTATACTCGAGTCTCTTTGTTTCTTTTACAAATAGCACATTGAGAATATGTGAAGGGTAGTGACAATAGACTTATGTAAATAGCGGTTTGAAAAATTGCAAGAAGTGCGCAGTCTATTCAGAACCAGTGGGCTATTATTTGCCTTATTATATATGAAAAATGGATGTGCGTCTGTTTAAAAAATTTTGACATATTCAGGTATTCGTGCCAAGATGATTAAAAATGCTCCGTTTATCTACACCGCTTTTTTCACAGACTAGTAACTGAATATGAAATGAAGACGTCGGCTTTTCCTTTTGATAATTACGCAGCAACAACATTATTAAGACAAATGCCAATGCCATATGATATCAAAGGTAGATCTGGTCGTTCATCTTCATTTATACTTCAAGAAGATTGTTTGGTTAGGAACACATGACAGTTTTTCTGTTGAAATGTGTTTGCTGTCAAATTGTATTATTTTAATTTAAATAACTGTTTTGTCCTAGTGTTAGTCGTTCCTGGAATTGAACGGGCCGTTAACGTCAGACTTAGGGCAATTCTCGGTAAAGCTTAGGTTCGAAAATAACCGACGAACAGTTATACGAATATGGTTTAGCTATTGAAGTTAGTGCTGTTCGTAGTACGATATTAATAAGATCTGAGGCTGTTTGAATTCAAGGCTGGTTGAATTTCACGTTAGTTACTTCATTGTGAGTACACATGTTTTTATTTTTTGTAGTTATAATTTATGCCGCGGGCCCGCCCCGCCCACGCCTGTTTCGACATTACTAGGGCTATAAGCCATAATGCTCGTTCGTCATATGCAATGTCCCACCGTGGATGGTCAGTTCTGTGTCGTGGGCGTACACTTCAAAGGTTACGATACTGACCTTGGCTATCACATAATTTTCGTTCGCATTCAAACTTTTATGTTAATCCAAAATGTTTTTATTAGATACTGGTGGACCCTGGCCGTAATTTTATATGGTTTCGATTTGTTTGGCTATTGTTAAACGATTATCTATGTTCCTTTTTTATAATATCTTGAAAAATGGTACTATAAAAACCCATTACATTATCATCTTTTAAATAGATGAGTAAGGCATTACCAATTTTCTGGCTATGTATCTTGCTTATCTTGTACTTTACATTAGTAATTAGTAGCATTAGCTATTCAGAAAGATGTCATTCGAGTATCATTTTATAATTAAATGATTTAGTGATCTACGCCTTGTCTAGTTCATCACTCTGGCGTAATGCAATTCTACTTTCTAGCCAATCATCCGACTGAACTCCACTTCAGCTTGATAGTTCGTTTACCAACATACTCGACCTTGCTTTTGTACTCAAAGTTACAATCGTACTTATACTGCTGGCCACTTCGTATCCACATACTATTAGTTTCTTTTGTCCTTCTTGCATGTAACTGTACACCGCTGCACTACATTCCACACACGTCTAGGCCTACTCGTGTAAGCAGTAATTGCTAACAGATAGTTACGCAAATCTGATTGATGATAACGATCCGGCAGCCATTCCCGTTACTTCAATTTGGCCACCGTACTGTCCATCATTGAGGTCGTTCACCTTCGATACTTACAGTCATTTCTCGTTCGTATCTTCATTCGGTACTCGATAGTTATCGCTCGTTTGTTGCTCGATAGGTTTGTTGTGGAGTTGCGGTTGCGTGTCGAGTTGTTTTGTTGTGTCCTTCATGAGGCTATTTAGCAATTTTATCAACATTACATCAGCATTCATAATGAATGCACACGTGTTGGCAATTAGAGCAGATGTTACATTTCCTGTTAACCGTTCATTTAAGTAGAAAAGTATTCAGTATTGGCAATTTTATAGCTGTGGTTTCTTCAGTCTATTTATATTTTTGATATTGTATAATATACTTCATATTATACAATATCAAAATTGAAATTTTGATACACATACAATTATAGTGGTTATTTCTTTGTGAAGTAAATGTATACTAAGTTATTTCGTCGTTATTTAATTGCCAATATCTGGTAGATTATATACGACTTATGTCTTAAGATAATATTCTGCAAAAACGTGTAGTATTCTTAAGCATCGAATTGCATCAATAACAATGTATTCAAAATTTCATATTTCTCTTCAACTCTTTTATCACAGGTATTTACATCTGACATTTCAGTTCTTCCAGCGAAAACAATATTTGATACATAGCTTCCAAAAACAAATGACAATAGTCTAAAATCAAAAATACCGAGAGCAATCTCAACAGAGTCATCAAGAAACAACACGCTAGTGTTTATCGACGCGAACATATCTGATTATTGAACTGATAATACAGCCATTGTTCACGTTGATTAGTTAACACAATGCGCTATTGAGTGGTTAGTTTAGTGCGCCTAAATGCAACGCGACTCGTCAAGATGATGCAAGGATTGCTTGATTCGCTGTACAAAATCTATTCAGGTAAGATTGGCTCAATAAGTTGTTTATATACGGATGGGAACAATGAGTGCGTGGGCCGTTATTTTTTTACAGTCAGTTGTGTAACTTGAAAAAGTTTGACCTTATTTGTCTTTCAATGCTTCTTAGATGACAAGATGTGCAATCAATATCTATCACTGCTAAAATTTGTATCAACGAAATTAAGGTAATAAAATATTGATAAAAGCAGACTCCGAAAATGGGAGGTATTTTATCCCGAAGATAGAAGAAGATATCATATGAGAAGACAAAATCGGATAAAAGTCAGTGAGATATATATAAACTATTAGATAGGTGTTGAAGTGTGGTTAAATGACAAACAAGCTTATAGAATACAATTAAAATATAGTGTAATTTTACAACGTACATTTACTAAATGACTACTAGTAAACTCAAAGCAAGGACTAGTAAAAAAAGACGGACTCCACGCTGTCATAATACAGCGTGAAGCCACGTTTCTGCATGTGTGAGTGAGATACTTATAGATACCACATATCGGATATCTGTCATTTGGAGCGCTTATAATATCAATGTGTGACGTAATTTGCGTGTCAAGTTGGAGCACCTGAGGAACTTCAACGTCTAGTAAGTGGCGCGGCGTCCTTCTTTTTTTACTAGTCCGCGATTAAAAGATGTGCTTATTTCGTATAAAAGTTTATACTAATGATTCTGCCGCGGTTTGCAGTTCTAACTATTTGTTGTGGCTATCCTATAAATATTAGCTATGTCTATCGAATATGTTAATCGGTAAGGGATGACCTAGTTTAGTAATCTATGTATAGAATAGTTAGTTCTAATCTAAATACAAAGTACATACCTTGACATTTGGTTTGTCCATCACGAACGCACGAGTTGTAATTTACATAACTATTCGATTCGATGCACTCGATTTTAACGCGTATCGATTACAGCCGACGGTACTGGTAATGTTGGGACAGAAAGTAAAACAGAAATTGAGATTTTGACTTTTAAAAGTAATTGAAGAAGGGTTTAGGTGATGGGCGAAGATAACGTTTCTTTGTCGCAAATCGAATTTAAAGAACAGATTTTTTTTTGAGCTTCATGTCATGCTCGTAGTGTGGTGATTCGATTTCAGATTGAGTGTTTAATATGGGATAGATAGAATAATATCTATACTAGTAGATAGTCATGGAAGGTTTGCTCCGATTTTTAGAAAACTTTCAAAATCAATCATCCTAGCGTGCTTAGGCGGGGTCCACTTAGACCATGATCCAGAATTGAGCGAGTCTGGTAATTACGTTAAGCGACTGCCGATCTGACCTTCGTAACCCATAGATAGAGGAACCAGACAATTTTTGGATCATGGTTACATCCATCCAGTTGGAATGTGCAAGTTTCGTAACGACGGTTTCCCTCACCGTCGAGCTAGTGGTATAAATACGTACATAGATTTGAAAAATCTAGAGATGTGTGCCGGTTTGAAGCCGTACCGCTTGGTTAAGAGAAGTGTGTCCTTACCATTGGACACCACCGCTCTTCTTTTAGAAAATTTTACTAGAAGATATATTTGTTCTTTATAACACACTTATTTTTAACACTACAACACGTGATAAACAAGCATACGACCGGATGGTAAGCGGACACTTATGATTTAGTAATTTGCAAAATCAGAGCTATCACAAGTCTGTTGCTGACATTGAGTAGGCTAGGTTTTAATCCTATAGTATTAATAACGGGAATTTGCATACATATTTGGCCTGTTATATATGCAAGCGTGTATGGGCATGGACAGCCCTACCCGTTACCAACATAATTTTGCTAGGGGCGGGGTCACAAGATGAATTAGCGTTTAGTTAGCAATTTGCCGTTTTTTAACTGCGCCACCAAAATGAAATAAGTTTGTAATGGGGTCGATGACCTCGCATTACGGCAATAGACGTACTCGCTCATTTCGCATTATTAGTTTTGGAAATTAAACTTTTGACTCGCGGCTCTCCGAAGATTCGGATCAGAACGCCCATTCTATTTGTGAAATTTTGGCTCCTCACAAATAAAATTATAGGTTGTAGTACGTTTTTTTTATAAGATTATCTTTGGTCGACGTCATCGTGATTATGTTTAGAAAACTAGATTGTATGCTCGTATGCCACCATTGGCAATATAAAAAAAACAAAAACTATGTAATATATAAAGCTTATTTTTCAAATTTGTCCTTTTTAAATACGAAACGGCGAAAAAGGTCAAATACGGTCGTTGTGAGCCACTTTTTTCCAGAAATATGTTATATGTGCCAAAATCTCAATAATATTAATACATTATACTTTTCATCTTAACTGTTCTTATGTCTCTGACATCATAGCACCACCTAATCACTATAAAGTCGACCCACGCTTATTCTTCCATTTATGTTTTTATTAATCGAGTCGGGACTTACTAAATTCACGACATGAAGGTTCTACATTAAATCTGAGAGTCCGTACATCCATTGCCAAATCGCTTAATGAATGGTTCTTTATCATGATCGTGTCCAACGGAAGTTTTAACTATTGGAGGCATCGTACAGCTCTTAAGAGCTTTCGACTGATAGTCTATTGGGTAAGAATATGCGCCTGAAAGCGTAAATATTGAATACTTAAAAAAAACTTTGTGATACAAACAAACAAACATAACGTCACGCCCATAATTCCCAAAGGTGTAGGCAGAGTCCAAGGGGCGGCAGATCCCTTAAACCACATTCAGCCAAAAATAAAATTGGGCCGGGTTAGATGCAAAATTGTGAAAAAGTAGTGACAAGTGGCTAGCTCATCGCCTACACAATCACATACCCAAAACCCGATATAACATTAGTCGCATTTTTCGACAGGCTAAGAAAGAACCACAGTTGGCCCATTATTTTTAAGTTACAGGCCAACATTCCATACTCAAAAGACTTAGATTCATAATATTGTAATACTGAAATGTATCAGGTAGAAGTCGTCTTACCTATACCTTACTGACGCGTTAGTTAGTAACCATATAACATACCGGTAACATTACGCTTCTAATCGTTAAAACTTCCTTGCTGTGTACCCCCAGTAACATACATCAATGGCGTTTCTACATCTGAATGTTCGACAGGCGATTGCAGCACTTATTGGTTTGCAATATGTTTTATTTTGCTAATTAAGTTTATAGTTCAAGGTTTATTCGGTCAATGCCGATAAATTACTTTGGAATATTTTATTTTGCTTTTCTGTATACTTATTCATTACGTCGCAAGTAACTATAATGACCATTACTAAATCGATGTCATAAATAATTGAACTCTGCTATGCAAGTTTGAGAAGTAATAGGTTTTTATGCGAAATAAAAAACGTAACAGATATACTGAAACATTAACATTTCTTTATTATTCCCTATTCCAGTATGGCGTGATGTAGCTTTAACTCTTGTTATTAATTCATTATCGTAGGCTTTACAAACGCACGTGTCAATAGTTAGCACAGAATTAATGATTCTCCCGCAAATAATAAGATTACTTATATTGTACTATGCAATCACTGTTTACCTTTTAACATTTTTTTTTGTATTTTTTAAAACCTACCTACTTAAGAAAACAGGTATGTTGAATTACCGACCGTTGTAAACCAATGTGTTTGGTACCAACTTGGGAATTCGCACCGCATCCTTCCTCACGGCTGAGAAATCGAGACCACTGTGTTACTAATCATTGTCGATTGCTTCTCGCTTTTACAATCTTAAACATTCTCAATCACACTTGGATATTTAATGTATAGCGTAATAGTAAGTGTAGCCATTGGTGTTTGTGTAGCACTTATTGAAATAGAACTCAATGCAAAACAAGGAATAATATTCATTTGTGTCTTTTTGATTTTTTCATTATTACGTTGTATCTGTATTCACATTTTTTTTTAAACACAATTTTATTAAGCAACATTTTGCAACACGGTCACATAAGATAAAACTACACACTCATCTGCAGTGCCGTACTCAAAGCATAAGCTTTGAGTACGGCACTGCAGATTGCAGTGGGCACTGCAGATTGCATTGCATTGCCGGGCCCCTCCCGGGTATGAACCCGGGAGGGGCCCGGCAAAGCCAATTTAAATAAATCTTGCCTAGACGCAGTTAAAGAAGTTCGCATAGGGCGTATAAAATCTAATTTCAGCATCACCTGACATGCACTCGCGTTCGTGAATTCATAGTAAGGCGCGCAGGTGGTCGTGATCAGAGCAGCAAGGTCGAGAGATGCGGGAATGCTACGAGTGTTGAGTGCTATTGTTGTGTACGAACCAGCGCACGCGCTGAGGTACTGAGCTCGCCCTTTTGAGTGTAAACGTTTGCGTTTATTATTATAATTTTTTAGTTAATAGCTACAAAACCACTGAATTTATTTTTGTCTATTTTGAGTAGTATACAATACATAAATATACATATATATATTCAAGGAGTAGGCAAAGTTCAATGGGCATTATACTCCTTTAACTACTTAGCCGAATATAGAATTAGTTGTGTCAGATGTAAAATTAGCATAATAAGTAGCGATAGCCACTAACCTTGTAATTTTCAATCTGAAATCTGACGACATATTGTCACATAGCTAATAAACAATTATTCTCCTTCTGCGTACTTTTCAAGTCCCAGAACAGCACGGGATTAAAAATATACTTAATAAATATAAATCGTAAACATACGATATAGTAGATATATCGCCAATAATACACATAATAGATCATCGACTCGTGCCAAATTCCATAAATTGTTTCTCCACACAAGTTCTGTTATTAGCGTTAACTCAATGATGGGACACGCCCACCATGACGAGTGACACGTCAGATATGCACCATAAATAGATATTATTGCGCGCCTATGGTGGGCGTGACGCGTGGTACGTGCGGGTAGGTAGGTATTTTATTTTATTAATTTATTTTTATTCCAATTGGGCGACTTGCGCTGTGATCGAAGATTTCTAAACTTTACGTTGCAAATTTAAAAAAAAAATAACGTAAAGTTTAAAATCTTCTTTTTAAAAGTTCGTTAAAGATTTGACTTCGAAGTAAGTAGCGTAAGCACTGTCTTACGGACATCAGAAACAACAGTGGTTTACAAATATGTACTTAAATATCGTATATTAACACCCAGACACAGAACAAATACAAGTATTCATCACACGAATGTTTGCCCTGGGTGGGGATCGAATCCACAACTCTTGGCGCATGGGGCAGGATCACTACCGAATGCGCGATCGAGCCAGTTAATTACTGCGCTTGACACGTTGCGTTATCTTTCGTAATTGACGTTATGGTGTTTTTTTCTTCTCGTTTTCCGATAAAGTCTCCTTTATAACAAGCTCAATCTAACATTTTTATTTGATATTCATATGTCCTACTTCATATTTACTTAGGATTAGCTTATACTTAACGCTTTGCTGTCTATAAATGCACCACCAAAAACTATCAAGTTTTGTAAGAAAACGTTTATCAACATAGAATTCCCGATTTATATTTCTATACTAGCTTTTGGCGCACACGCTACGCGTGTGCTTGCCAAAACCCAGCTCTGCGAGGCGGAGGGGGACGCTCCGGGCTTCGCCCTACGCGGAGCTCGGCCTTCGGCCTCGCGATACGCAGCTCGGCCTGCGGCCTCGCTTAGATTACATGGCTGGGTTGGACCGTTCGCAATGGCGTTCTTATTCTTTTTTTGATGCCCTATGTTCCATCAAATGGGTCCTAAAGAACCAGGCCTCCGGCCTCGCATACGTGGTTTGAATTGCGGTCTTGCAAAATTACATAATTTATTTGGCCGCTCCGGGCTGCGCCCTACGCGGCGCTCCGCTTATGGCTTAGCAATATAATATCACTTATTTGGCCGCTCCGGGCTACGCCCTACGCGGCGCTCCGCCTAAGGATTTGCATAATAGCACAACTTAATTGGCCGCTCCGGGCTTCGCCCTACGCGGCGCTCCGCCTAAGGATTTGCATAATAACATAACTTAATTGGCCGCTCCGGGCTTCGCCCTACGCGGCACTTCGCCTTTACATTCGCAAAATTACATCACTTGATTAGCCGCTCCGGGCTACGCCCTACGCGGCGCTCCGCTTACGCATTCGCAATATAACATTACTTGTTTGGCCGCTCCGGGCTTCGCCCTACGCGGCGCTCCGCCTGTAACTGTTTGGCCGCTCCGGGCTTCGCCCTACGCGGCGCTCCGCCTTTACATTCGTAATATAACATCACTTGTTTGGCCGCTCCGGGCTTCGCCCGACGCGGCACTCCGCCTACGCATTCGCAATATAACATTACTTCTTTGGCCGCTCCGGGCTTCGCCCTACGCGGCGCTCCGCCTGTGGCTTCGCAAAAATACATTAACTCTATGGCCGCTCCGGGCTTCGCCCTACGCGGCGCTCCGCCTATACATTAGCAAAATTACATCACTTGATTGGCCGCTCCAGGCTTCGCCCTACGCAGCGCTCCGCCTAGAACTTTGCGAAAATTAAGGCATAATAAATGTGCTCCACCTATGCCCACGCAAAGTTACATAGCCATTTTGTATGATAAAGACAGTACCGCAATACTATGCAACCGTTTCCCTATACAAATTCGTACAAACTTATCTTTGCGGTCAGCTCCAGTACAAAATGTATGGGAAAATCGAGTACCAACATGACATGGAGTTTTTCATTTTTTTATTTTGACTGTTGATTTATTTTCCAAAATTGGATCGAAATGGAAATAAATGGCCAATTTTGACAGATCCTCATACTTTTTTTCTAGCAAAAGTTGTTATTTCGAGTTTTTACATTTTGGGGTAAAACTCAAAAACTACCCATAAAATTGGGAAAAAATTATACCAGTCGATAGGTCTTATAGGGCTCTACAACAAAGGTCATTATCAAAATTTAGCTTTGCTAACTGCAACTGCCCCAAAAACCACTTTGAAAATTCTGAAAAATTCACATTTTTTCAAAATGGCCGCCATTTGGTCCGCCATTTTTATTTTTTGAAGCCAGTATTTTTTAGGAATTTTACGTTATATACCACATCGAACTGCATTTTTACTTTTTCCCTCCAACGTATAATGAGTCCTCCAGAGCCTCTGGAAGTAGACCATGCCTTCGGGATTCACCTCCCCGCCGCTCCGAGTGTTGCCATGCGAATGAGATTAAAATAGTCAAATGTCATTTAAATGGACCCGCCCTCTAGGTACCTGGCAATGAATTTACCAAAAAGTCGTTATTTCTACTTTCGACCTTTTTGGGCCATATCTCGAAAACTACCAAAAACTACCAAATTTTTTTTTCACTTGGCAACACATCTCGACCAGACACACATCTGCTTAGTACATTGAAAAACGCTAAAGTGTCTCCATCTGCCCGAAAAATTCAAAATAAAATTTCGAAAAAGTAAAATTTTCACAAAATGGCCGCTAGCGCGTCCGCCATCTTGAATTTTCGAATGCCCATATTTTTCCCATATTTTGGGTCGTATACTCCACCAACCCACATTTTTCGTTTTTTCCTCCCGTGCGTCCTCGGACCCACAGAGAGTTTGGAAAATGACCATGTCGAAAAAATGTTTTGGTCCGCTGTCGCCAGTGTTGCCAGAATTTTTCAACAAAACTACCATGAAACCATTGTCGGTCGGAGTTGCCATAAATCTGCATACTCGATTTTTCGCAAAACGTCAAAATTTCTTCCCTACCATTTTCTACCATGGCTCAAAAACTACCATGAATTTGGTAGAAATTCAAACGCATGGCAACACTTGAATAAATTCTCTACCTCTGCCACATACAACGCTATTCTCTTAAATGTTGCCATCTACCCGAAAAATCAAAAACAATTTTTTCGAAAATTTTAAGTTTTACAAAATGGCCGCCAGCGCGTCCGCCATCTTGAATTTTGCAATGCCCATATTTTTCCCATATTCTGGATCGTATACCCCATCAACCCACATTTTTCGTTTTTTCCTCCGACGCTTCCTCTGACCCACAGGGCTCCTAGAAGACGACAATGTCGAAAAAACGTTTTTTACCGATAATTCTCAGTGTTGCCAGAATTTTCCGAAAAAACCACCAAAACGCCCAAGCGGGTCGGGGTTGCCACAAAACTGCATACTCGATTTTTCGAAAATCCAAAATTTTTATTTCCTACTATTTTCTACCATGGCCCAAAAACTACCATGAATTTGTAAGAAATTTCTACACATGGTAACACTTGAATAAATTCCCCACCATAGCCTTCTTACAAGCAATTCTCTAAAGTGTTGCCATCCACCCGAAAAACGCCTTCGAAAATTGCCAATTTTTTTCTCGGGACAAAATGGTCGCCAGCACCGCCACCATATTGAATTTCTATAATCTATGGATGGGGTCGTCGAGTCGACTATACCCGCAACAAATGTCAAAAGAAAGTTTTCCACTGTCTATGCGCGTCTCTTTGGTACGACTACGCAAAAATGACTCTAAATTTTTTTTTCAAACCGCAATCACACCGCCGCCATCTTGTTTTTTTGACATTTTATTTTTTTTTCATTTTTAACTCGCAAACATCCATCTTAGACAGTCGAGACCGCCCCCCCATCCCCTACATTTTTTTCCCCCCGCGCGGCCATACTCGGCGGCCATCTTGAATTTAAAAAAAAAAACAAGAAAAAGCTGCGTTGATTAAAAATCTAAACCCACCCCCCTTACATCAAAAAGTGCTAAACCCCCTCCTTCCCCCCCAAAAACACCCCCGATCAGTGAGTCAGTGAGTGGTAATTTAGCTTTATATATATAGTAAGATAGCCAATTATATTCTCTTTTGAAATATCAAAAACATTGAAGTTGCGGTTTTCATTCAAATCATACACAAGGTTGGTTCGCCATTATATTTTTACACTTAATTTAAGATTCTATTGGCAATTTCGTTCGCTGATTCTTGGTAGTGAAGGTGAATTGGATTCGCACGCGCACAATATATAAAAGGGAGCCGTAAAGAAACATGACCGGCAGCTTAGCGATAAGCCAAAGAAATAAAAAACTAAGGAAAATTATTGAACATAGATGACTCAAGTGTATGGGAATTATTAGAAAAGTGTAAGCTACAATACATCCCATCTCATTACGATTTTTAAATGACAAAACATTTAATTGCTCTGCATAAACTCAACGGTGTCCGTTACAAGGCAAAGTCCCTTTTAAAACTTTTTTATTAATTAAAAAGCAAAGAAAGCGTGTCATGTTTTTCCACAAGTAAACTACCTATACCTATAACAAAAAGGTTTGAGAAGCTCTTAACTAAAGGAACTTCCCAAATCTTATTATTTCTGGAGTCTGTTGAAAATACCAATAGTAACCAATGTTTGTCCTGTGGCAACACAAAAAATAAGTATGTAGATTGTTACGCTGCAAAACTTTAGGGATATGCTTAAATGGTCATCCCTAAGCCCTGTTCGCAATTTTTTCTCTGTCATTCACTGAACTATGCGCGTGCGTGTGCATTATGCGCACGATTGTATTGTTCTGTTATCGGCGTCGCGCATAAATGTCAAGATCATTTACGCGCTTTAACGTGAACTTGCGACTTACGATGCGGGAGTTACTACAAAGAATGACGGTGCGAAACTTAAAAGCTCTAGGCCGTCGGGAAATAAGCAATAGATTTTTAAAGGCTTAGTCACTCGATTAGTATCGAAATAACCTATTGAAAAATGGATTCGTTTTTAATTTATCGTATAGCGATAGAAACTTATCTTTAAATTAGCCTGTAAGTTGTGTACTTATACATTTGCCAACCCGTGCAACCTGTGGTTCATAACCTTTTGGAACCGGGGACCAGAAGTTTTATGTTGGTCTGGGACCAAAAAAGTGTGTACCAAATGCGTTCCTTCTTTAGCTTAACGTAAAAGGGGACTAATATTGTGTTACGTTTTAGGTTTCTGATGATGTAAGCGATGAGCTAGCTACTTGTCACTTAAAGACGGGCTATTGGTTGGGAACCACTGCGTTTAACCGTATGCATGCGTATGCGCACGATTGTTTTGTTCTGCTATCGCTTACAAATGTCAAGATCACATGACATCGAACTTGCGGTTAACGATTCGGCTGTCACTTAAAAGGTCAATATTATGTAGTATTTATTATATTAGTATTACGTGTTGCATTTAAATTGCAGCGCGTGTCAATGGCTGAGGAGTGTCGCTTGTACTTGTTGTATACGTGACTAATATGCAATCAATATTGGTCGCTTTATCACATCAACAGCATTGGGCTGCCCTTGACAGTAGATACCTATAGTTTACTAGTTTGCTTTTACGAATAATACCTTACTATTTATTACCTTACGTACAAGTCACAACTTTTGTTATTTTTTATGGAGTAAGTAAATCAAGTTAGTTTTTACAATTCAATCATGTAAATTTGAATATTTTTAAATTTATATATAATAAGTCACTAATATTGAGCCATCAAAATGGTCACTTAAACAAAATATTTTTGATCTAAGATGCCAGATTTACGTTGATTAAATATCCTATTTGATCTTATAACCTGTCTAATTAAATGTTAAAGGACATAAAATAAGCTTTAACATCAATGAACTTACGACATTCACACGAGCTCCTAAATGCAAGTAACGGCAGATAACGGTTTTAGGTCATCTGCAGGGTTGCCAACAGATATTTTAGTTATTGATAACTTTGAACTATTAATTTATTAAATGAGCTGTCTACGAAGCTGTCTAGAAGGGTAAAAATGTACATAACATGCGAGTTTTTTAATTACTAGATAGGAATAAATAAGTATTATTAAAATTAAAATAAGTACAGTAGTATTAGGAAAAGCATTAAATAGTTAATTTGAGAACTTATATTATTTGGTATTTTATTTACAAAACAATTGATTGAATAATTGGAATTTATCTGTTTGTTATTGTTCTCTGGAATTAGCTCTTAATTTAATTTTGAGTAAGTGATTTATGTGTAACTTTCGATGTTTTCACTCACCCGGGGGGTGGTATACCACTTGTTCAGGATCCATACGTATAATTAAAGCCTACAATTATAAGTATGGATTTATACAACTTTGCTAGTTGAATCAAAGTTCCTTGCATGTGCGTCCTGTGTGCTAACTACCGTTGTCTTAGTATTGGAAGAACCAACATCTCAACCCAGAGACAACCCTATAGTTTGACATTTTCAATATCGCCAGCTTATTAACGCTTATGTTTATTAAATCGCAATCGCGAAGGTTAACAAAGGCAAAAACAATATCTTATATCTTTAATACTGAGCCGGAGGTCGCTTTTCATGTTAATTTACTAAATAGTTGTATTAAAACCGCTGTTAGTATGTGTTAACGGGCTTTACAGCGTAGATAAAATAATTTTATTGTCTTACTTCAATTCAAGAATACTAATAATACTCGGTTTGTATTTCCTAGTGCTTGTCCTGTTTGGGGTCGAGGTCAGTTGGAAACGACTTTGGTTATTGCGTGAAGCGACTAATCTCAGATTGTTTAACCTGATAGGCATCTGACAAATGAAATAATTTTATTTACGTCTATAGTCATAAATGTGCGAGATTTAACGGCGTTAGTTACTGCATAGTTGATTTGAGGTTAATCCTAAAAAATAATATCCTCTTGCGCTTTTCCACGTTGTAACACTAGTAGCTATTTCAGTATTTTGGTACAAAGTTTGGTTCGTAAAATATCTTTACAAATTCAACTTTGTTGCAAAGTTACAGCTTTGGACTCGCTTAATTGTAACATAAGTACGACTTTGCTGCGACGTTTGATTTGTTAAATATTTGTAACGTATACCTTATGTTACAGGTACTTTACAATTAAATATAAATAAATATATCCGACGACATCACATACCTTCATTGATCTGACTCTGAGCTACGTAGCTTAAGCACTTGTGTTACGGATATCAGAATCAGCAGTGGTATTACAAATATATACTTAAATATTGGATAATAACATCCAGACACAGAACTAACACAAGTATTTATAACACGAATGTTCGTCCTAGGTAGGGACCGCACCCACAACTCGTGGCGCATAAAGCAGGATCACTACCGAATGCGCCATCGAGCCTGTCAAAGTTGTTCAACATTTATTGCAAAGTTACATAGTAACAAAGTGATAAGATGTGTTATATATGCGAAGTTTCCCCTCATATCGTGCATTCGGATATCTTTTTCCTATTAAACATAGTTGGCATCGTTGAAAAGTGTACAAATGCACACGATTTTACGATTTGTAAACCCGATAAGACTTTCAACGTGCCGCTCGCGACTGATAACATGTTTAAACTTCACGGAATTATCGTCCGTTTATCGATTTCGTAATACCAATGCAGTTTATTGATAAATATCGAGATAAAAAACGTAGACCGATTCGAGTGTATATCGAGTGCGACTAGAGGCATCTATTATCATTTATTTATACACAAGCTTCTGCCCACGTTTTCGCTTCTCTCTTGTGTGGAAGTCATTCTAACTAACTAACTAAACTTCACGCCACTTCCCTAGCGGGGTAGGCAGAGAGAACTGAACGCCATACGGCACGATCCTTACACACCTCTCTCGCCTCTTCAACATTCATGATCCTTTCTATCCTTCCAGAAAGGACTTAGGGTTGAAACTCTTGGGGTAAAATATCATCGTAATCAGATAAGAAGTGTACAGATGGAGACATAACAGACAGATATTAAATTCGCATTTATAATATTAGCAATGACTACTGATCCCGTCTACGCACGAGTAACAATATATATGTCGCAAGCAATTTGTATGATTCCGCATTTTACAAACGGCGTCGTCCGTTTAAAAACGCTCGCTGTTTTGAAATATGCCGAAGGCAAATTGGCGACTCAGTCAATCAGTTGTTATAATTTCAACATTGGTTGTTCTTCTTCGGTTCTGGCCGTAGGGTCGCAGTTGTACCTAACACTCCTCCTCGCTTTGCTCGTCGTCGTACCTATTATTTTAACTACTACCTTTTTTTTTTTTTTTTTTACCCTGGGAAATGCCTTACGCATACCACTCCACCCGGGGGAGAGGAGTGGTTATGTGGGGCTCTCCCCCCGTGATAGAGGGGGGGCCCTACCCACTAAAACCCAGGGGTGTTCCGCCGAAACGCTTAGAGAGGGGCCCTGGGAACGCATGGCCTGCCTACGATCCCCTCCTGCAGCGCTTGCCCCGTTCGGGCTCGACTAAAATTTGCTCCTCGACAACTCCGTCTAGGCGCCCCTGGAACACGGAGGGGCGCTTACGTCTGGGCTTTAAGCGCGGGCGACGGATCCCCCGATCTATCGCCCGCTAGCCCTGCTAAGGCGGCATGTGGGCCATGTATGCCGCACGGCGCCGGCCAGGTCTACGCCTGCGCATGGGCTGAGAGGCGGGGTCCAGTTCCCGTTGCCTCTCAGCTGCCTCCTTCTGCGTGAGGATGTTGGTGCAGAAGGAGAAGACCGCCTGCCACGCTTCCTCTGTACCCACCATGGCACAGATTAGCGCTGGTAGGGAGAGGTCTTGCCCTACAACTGCAGACAGTTCGCTGCGTGGGACCGCCCAGACAGGACACAGCTCGCGGGTATGTTGTGCTGTGTTCGGGACTGCTCTGTCACAATGGTGACACTCCACTGTCGGCTCTCGGCGGGCCACCTGACACAGATATTTGCCGAAGCATCCGTGGCCAGTAAGCATCTGTGCCAGATGGTACGTCATTGTGCCGTGTTTGCAATCGACCCATTCTCGCAGGACGGGCCGAATCGCCATAACAAGTTCCCGGCTAGCTCCCGGGGTTTCTAAATACTCCCCCCATTGTTGTAACATGACAACGCGCGCCTCGTCCCTCCACGCCTGCACTTCACGAAGATGAGGGCGAGGGTTGTTGCCGGACTCAATTTCCTCTACCCGACGTCGGTATACTGAGGCCAGAACACCCGCCTCTAACTCCCATGGTGGGCTGCCGGCGAGTAAACACCCGCCGGTGTGAGATACTGTCCGGTACGCCCGGGCCGCCCTGAGCGTTAGGACCCGCTGCGGCTGCCGCAGTAAGGGAATATTTTGACGGCCTAAGGAGTCGATCCAAATAGGCGCCCTATACATCGCCATTGATCGTACCACGCCGGTGTAGAGACGACGACACGCTGCTCCAGGGCCCCCTATGTTTGGTAAAATACGGCTTAGCGCTCCAGCTGTAGCCACCAGCTTAGGAGCCAAGCGCCGGAAGTGCTCATTAAACTTCCATCGGCCGTCGAGGACAAGCCCCAAATATTTCATAGTCGACCCGACGGCGATGGAAGTGCCTCCAACTATAATGGCGGCCCCTTGGGGTGGTGCATTCCTAGACCCATAAAAAGCAAGGGCCTCTGAATTTTAACTACTACCTAACCTGACCTTAACTAAATACGTTCTAAAGCAGTGGTTCCCAATCTTTTGAGACCAAGGACCATCTTCATTTAATTTTTAGCAGAGTGCGTGATATAATATCAGCTGTGGACATTCAAAATTAATCTTTTATAACTAAAAACGAATAAAAGCTTCATGTCTTTTGTGTACCATCGATGGTTTGTAGACCAGTGGTTGGAAACCTGTTCTAAACCCTCGGATCAATGTCTCCAGTCAGTAAAGTCTCATAATGGCCGATTCACGCTTCTCTTTATTGGTCTATCAAAAGGATTACTTTTAATGCGACTCCTAAAGGTGTGTTTTATGTAAATCTTTATTTAGATAAATGGTTACGCTCTTTATAGACAGCCTTTGAGATGTAAACTCATTGCTGGTACGAAGACTACTTGTAATAGTTTATCATGCAATACGATATTTATTGTGTTGTGTCTTGTACATTTGTTGTGAATAATATAATATAACATAAGACTTTATTTTGGCGTATAATTCTAAAACTTTTAATTTTCAACTAGGTTCAATATGTGTCACCATCTTATAGAACAAAAAAAAAAAACAAAAAATATAGCATATTGCTATATTTTTTGTTTTTTTTCGTTCTTTTTTGTTTTTGTATATTGACTATTTATAAGTGCTTTCTTGAAGCCTATATAAATAAAGATAATTTGAATTTGCTTGTGTGAACAAAATATATATCTTATAGTAAAGTAAAATTTCTCAAAACCTATGAAATTAAATAAAAACATAGAAGTGGATGCATTCTTTATCTGGTTTCTAGGACTTATGTCCTGAAAAATAGTAACAATACCCCGATTTTAAATGCAGCCAGCTATAATATCTATTAGTACTAACTAACTAATCTTCACGCTACTTCCCTAGGGGGGTAGGCAGAGAGAACCGAACGCCATATCGACGCTTAAGAACCAAGACCATCTATCTACACTTTTGGCGCTTTTTACTTTTTAATGCAGTTATTTTTATGATTAATTTACGCATCGTTTCCTTTAATCAGTAACCTCAAATTCGCATTAAATAAGAAGTTATGAAAAAATACCAATACCACCTAAGTTACGTGACGTAATAAATTTAAGGAAATAAAACGTTTTTTTCGTCTCCTGTGAAGTCGACTTTTTGTAGATAGATGGTCTTGGTTCTTAAGCGTCGATATGGCACGATCCTTACACACCTCACTCGCCTCTTCAACATTCATGATCCTTTTCATACAAGCTCTACAAACGAAACTTAAACTTAACCTATTACTTAAATAATACCATAAGATTTCGCTACAACGCGATACGAATCTTCTGAGGACAATTATACCGCAACATAAGTATGAAGTTACAGAATTAGATTCTGAAACTAGTAGCCATTGCAATTCTAATCCAGCGCAACCAATAAATTTTAGTCTGTTTACTAACAACACGTGTGACGTCACACACAGGCCATAATCGTTCAATATCAAATCTATGTTTTGGCAATGCGTCAGTAAAGTTTTAACTGTACGCCAAATTAGACGTTTTTCAGAAAGCACAATGTTTCCTTTGATAAATGATCTGTGTGTCACATTTGAGAGGTGACTATCATCAAATCAGGGAACAGAATGCTAATATGATCGCCAAAAGCTGAATTAGATAAGCACTATTAGATCCTCCTGATAAATAACATAATTTACATGTGTAGTGCCACCGAGTTCATAGCCTGACGACTCGTCTGGCGAGTTTAATTTCTTTCGGTAAAATGCGGCATCCGAGAATACAATGAAAAATCGTAGTGGCGGTGAATGTGTTGAACAAACTCTTTACCATCACCCGAATCTCGTATCAGGGGTATAAAATTCAGCCCAGGTTACGTTTAAACTCGTTTAATTTAATTTAACCGTCTCGGCCGATGTAAACAAACCAAATCTATTTGTGGACGCGATAAGTCTGTAGGTGGTCGGTAGGTGTGCATCGTCAATCAATCAAGATTTACAACGATATGCTTGTAAACTAACTATTGGTACTTGCTTTGGTTTGACCTCAATGCATTAGTGTAAATGAGCTAGGGCAGGAGTTCCTAATTTTTAAAGGTAATGGAACATGCAACAAATGATTACAAATTAACACTGAAATGTATATAGAAACAATTTTTCAAAGATTTCGGCGGAACCCTTATAACTATAGGACCCACTTTGAGAATCCCTGATCTAAGATGCTTATGTCGATATTTTTTAGTTTTTAGCTAAAGTCAAAATATAAAAAAAAAAAATTAGCAGCGCAGAATTCCGTAAGTACAGAAAAAGCGGGAAATCTGGTAATTGTTGTAATTTATATCAGGGAAATGTTACTGTTCTATAGAAACATAATGAAATGTAATGTTATACAAAAAAAAATGTAGAGATGTAAGTATATGGGGTGTATTCTATCTTAGAAAACATTATTATTTGATGAGAACGTGTTACTAACGTGTTACTCACGTGTAACGGTGGTCTAAAGCGAGTTGAACTTAAGAAGTTTATACAAGTCCTTTATTTAGCCCATGAACCACTAAACATAGACTATAACAATTAACCACACAGACAATAATTATATATAAGTATAGTATTAATACTATACTATGCTTAGGTATAACATACTTGTGAAGGTCTATTCAATCTACAAATACATTATTTGACCCTTTTCTGTCCAGTAAAACAATTCCATTACTCAACCTCCAAACGATTATGTTTTGTATTAGATAAGAAGAAACAATGGATCTGCTTAATTAAGACTCGTGGGATTGTTTCGGAATCGCAGATAGATTTAAACCACATACAAAGACCCAATTGTGTGTAATTATAGGTATCAAGTAATTGCGAAAATTATACTGTACTAGCTTTTTCCCGTGCCTTCTCGCGCTATAATGTGTATTTTATTTCTCAGTCCCAGGTTGTTCTGGGACTTAAAAAGAATGTGCAGTCTGTGTATCTTGCCTAGAAGGTCGTAAAACGTGACTAATGGTATATAGGGTTTTGGATATGTGATTGTGTGCACGACGAACTAGCCACTTATCACTACTTTTTCACAATTTTCCATCTAACCCAGCCCATTGTTCCATATTGGTCTAGAACTTAAAAATAATGTGCCAACTGTGTTTTTTATCTAGCATATCGTAAAAGGCGACTAAAGGTATATGAGGTTTTTGGGTATGTGATTGTGTAGGCGACAAGCCACTTTTGTCACTGCTGTTTCACAGTTTTCTATCTAACCCAGCCCAGTTTTATTTTTGGCTGAATGTGGTTAAAGGGGCTTATTGCCCCTTTGACTCTGTCTACCCCTTCGGGAAATACGGGCGTATGTAATAAATAATAATAATAAATATCCGACGACATCACATACATTGATCTGACTCCGAGCTAAGTAGCTAAAGCAATTGTGTTACGGATATCAGAATCAACAGTGGTATTAAAATATATACTTAAATATTAGAAATTAACACCCAGACACAGAACAAACACAAGTATTCATGGATGGGGATCGAACCCACAACTCTTGGCGCATGAGGCAGGGTCACTACCGAATGCGCCATCGAGCAGTCGCATGTATGTTATTTATTAGTAAAAATATTTTTTCTGTATGAAAATAAGGATGTATACTTTACTGTAACATCATAAAAATCTATTAAGTATTTAATCAGTGCAAGTGTTTTGGCGTTTAATATTCAGCTAGCCTCATATCTAGCCGCGCTTAATATCTAACCATCCCTAATATTCAGTCGATGCAGGGCCGGACTGTGAGTTTAGGGAGCCTTGGGCTAATACTACTTAGCGGCCTACCTAATTACTCAAAGTATTAGACGTAGACTTGATTTAGATGAATGAATTGAATAGGTTTGAATAATCGCAGGATTCGCAGGGCTGTAATCCGTACGATCTGTTTAATTTAATAAAATTATAGATTTTTTCGCATTATCGTCTATTTTTTGTCTTTGACTTGACTTAGCTGGGGGGGGGCGTGAATCTACGGGGCCCTGGGCTGAAGCCCAAAAAGCTATATGGTAGATCCGGCCTTAAGTCAATGGTTACTACGACTAATATTCAGTCCTCCTAAATAGGCCTACATAACCTTCAGTCTAATCCGCCCTTGTTAAAAACTACTATCGTCCATGACTTGGCAGTTCTCGTTACGAGCAACACGAGCAAAATGTTTAATCCAACCGTTTATTAGCATGGAATTTGCTCTTTGCTCATAAGTAAGCCGTAATATACGAGCTCAGTTCAATTACGGGCTCAATCGGAATTATAACTGATATTACGTCGCCATAAAAATTGAATTACCACCTGCTTTATGAGCTGATTCATGCTTACGATAGGTATAGTAAATTAAAATTCAGTGTAGTAGATGCGAGGTATATTTATGGACGTTTAAGTGCGAGTTTGATGATATTTCTTGTGATCAGTTGATTCGCACGAAATTCATTCGCCCGAACGTGCGAAACGTCCACTTTCAATAATAATATTTTTTTAGTAGGCGTTTCGCACGAATGTATATTAATCGCGTGCGAACCGACCCTCTCAAAAATTAGTAGTACGCCTTTCGCACATACCCATTTTTTTATGGAAAAGTTTTAACAAAAAATTACATTCGCGCACAAAATCATTTCATCTAGAATTATTAATTCTTACTTCTGAGAAAGGTAAGAAATAAAATGATTCTTTTTAGAATAATTTATAAGGTATCTAAAAATATAACTACAACTAAAATCACAATTAGAAAATCACAGTTATAACAATTTGTAATCAAATAGAATGACATCTTTATAATTATGTAACAAGTTATTCTTTTAATTTAAATTTTACTTTACATCAACTAATATATTTCTTGTAGGTATACACTTTGTTTATCAACAACACAAACTTCTACAACATTATTTTCACTGGAATCAAGTTTTTATGAAAGTTTAATATAATTTTTTTGCTATTATTACAATATAAAAGTAAAATAGTTTTTTTTATTTTTCTTAATTACTTCATAAAATTGTGAAGTACGTTTATTATTTTACACAAAACGTTAAAAATCACATAATAAGCATTGAACATTATAACACTCATTAAATGACAGTTTGTACAATAGAATAATCTGTGGTTTTAATAGGTACAAAGTTATTAAAAAATTAACGATTAACTAATCAACAATAATATATATTTATCTTAACTGCAAAAAAATACGGTGATAGCAACAATGACATATCACAGAAAGCTTACATTAATTGTCATTAAAACTGTCTTATTATAAAGAGGTCATAGATAATAAATTTTAGTCAGTCTTTTTTAGTCACAAACTAATGGCTTAATTTTTCGATACATAGTTGTAAGTCTATGTCGCCATTAAGGAATTGACTAACAATATCTGCAATTCTTTTCTGCTGTCTTATTATCTCAGATGACTTTACTGAGATGTTTTGGTTTTTATTAAACATTGTTAAATAATGTTTAGAGTCTTTTTGCAGAACCTTTAAGAGCATCACAATGTTTGGTTTAGGTTTGATCATATATTGACAAAATAATGGTTAAATTCTGATATTTTTGGTTCATTTTCATTTTCTGCTTCACTATACAACCAACCATCTGATCGGTGTCCTGGAGGAAAATATGTCAGAGCTTTGCATCGCACTGCGTGTATTTTATAAATCAAGCGTTTATTCTTTCCTAACTGCTTCAATTTTCTGTCAATACATCTTTTAAAGTGAAATAAGCAGCCCTGTACCCTGGTTTGGGGACCAAATACTTTTTGAATAGCTGACATTGCACTTTTCTCATAATCTGTAGTTATTACATCTGGGGTAAATTGAGGTATACGACTTTTTATAAGATAAAAAAAAATCATACGTGTTTTTTTCTTTTTTATTAAGAAGTAGGTAGGTAGCAGACTTAGGCAGCCCCATAGGTTAATAAAACTGTCAAAACATATATTCGTATTACCTACTTGTGAAAAAAAGACACCATGAATTTATTTCTTTCCCTCATTCGTGATGTTCATATAAGTTTTGATATGAATTATTGACCTTATATTTATGTGAGTGCCATGAAAATGTGGCATATTTTAATATTAATATTAGAATATCTTGTACACGACTGTACCTTGATTTTTTTTATTTGCACATTTCGTTAAGTGAGCGGATCGCATACTACTAATTTTTGAGAGGGTCGTTTCGCACGCGATTAATATACATTCGTGCGAAACGCCTACTAAAAAAATATTATTATTGAAAGTGGACGTTTCGCACGTTCGGGCGAATGAATTTCGTGCGAATCAACTACTAAGCCGTATTTCGGCTTAATTAAACCTTATTATAAGCAGTATTTCTAAACTTTAATTCATTTTGTGCTAACTGAAAACATTATTATTGCACACCATGATGCTCGCAATCTCCGAAGGGCAGGTAAACTCAAAGAGACAGTTAGCCTTCTGAACCACCATCTGAACCACCACTAGCCAAAACAAAAACTGTGTTGGGTTGGAAAATTGTTAAAAAGAAGTGACAAGTGGCTAGTTGGTTGCCTTCTTACACAATCACACACCCAAACCCGATACACCACAGGGACCACATTTGGCACTTAGGAGAAAGTGTATGTTGTGTTAAAGTAAAATACATTTCAGGAAAATATCTATTGTAAGTAGTTTTTTTTGTATTAGTCGAAGTCAAAGTCAAAATATTCGTTATTTATATAGGTTTCAAAGAAAAACTTATAAATCGTCAAAAACAGTTAAAGTGAAAGAATTAAAGTGATCTACCACCGGTTGGGAATGTTGCATCTACCGAGAAGAATGCGGCAAGAAACTAGGTAGGTACTCTTTTCAAAAGTAGGTATGTAAAACAGTTTTTGACTAAACGAACTTTTATTTGGTTTTCGCTAGTTGGTGATTGTTGATTTCCTCACTCTTGTCCATTATATTATGACATAATTAAAGAGATAATAATAGTGTTCATGAACTCTTGCATAATCCACTCATACAAGTTTCTTTGAATACTTATCTGTTGTTATTAACCGTTTAAGAAATACGTCGTTCAGAACTTATGGAGATAAAAAATAAAAGGATAGTATTGCAAATGTGAATGTAAAAAGTTATAATGCTATTATATATATCATTTAAATGTCAATGAACCTGTGTGAATAGGAACTGGTCGCTAACTCAACACTTAACGTCCTCTTTGATCGGTAAAGGACGAAATTAACAATAGGTAGTGATTTTTTTTTTTAAATAATACCTACTACTTCTCTGATACAGGATTTTTTTTAAATAACAGCCAAATCACTTTGTTGTGTTTATTTATGCCAGGGTCAATATATGAATTGTTATATTTACGAGAATAAAATGTGGTGGTTCAGGTTTCTTATTTCGTGGGTACAGGCGGGCTTGCCATTTCACTTAAAACTCATACGTAATCGAACATCATGCAATTTTACTTCAAAGATAGAACTTCCATATTTTGTCGTTAAAGCTGAATAAATGAAATCGTCACCACATTAAAAAAAAAATCAATTAGTAGGATAGTGGGATTAGAACCCGCGATCTTTCGTCGTCTGGGTTTCTAACCACGTCATCGCCATCGCCATCAAATCGAGAAATGTCGTATGTAAGTGCCTAATGTAGTGTACTTGTGGCATAAGCTTGCACTGTACATCGATAAATCAAAGAAAGTGAATAAGGGCGCAGGTGTGCCGTCATGCATTGTGGAGTCAAGGCTACGCGGCGCCGGATGCTCGCATATGTATGTATGTATGGCTGTGTGAAGGTTTCTCACGGGCCCTCATTAAAATAAATGTCATTTCGCAGTCCGACACTGTTACAGTTTCTGTGTTCGTGGAATTAATTATACATAAGTGCTTGTACAAGTCGGTGCATATATGAAGTAACATAGATATTTGCGTTAGGGGGATGATAGGAAAAGCGGTTTGATATAATCCCATAATCAACAGGGCGTTTTATATGTGTATTGAATTGCCATTCAAAGACTGTGGGTTCGAGGGGATATTCGTCTGATGAACATGATCGTTTTACAGATTTGTACTCAAGCCATGAATTACTCGTAATAACGTCTAACCGTTGTTCTACATCAACAAGTTTAGGTAGTAGGTATTAGTATCAAAATTATCTGGATTCCAGGTTTGATGATTTGATTTTGATCCCGCCATTTTAATGGACACTGATTTGTTTGGAGCTAGGAATTGGGCTATTAGTGTAAACATTGTGTCATTAAGAACTTATTGACTAAATAAATTGTCCAATCTCCTGAATACTGAGCTATTTATAAGCTACTGTGAGCTATGGGCGTACGCAGCTTCAACTGCCCCCGTAAGTACGTCGATGGCAGAACCTATCGAACACCCAATCACAAGTAAGGCATCTTACTATCAGTTCGAAACTAGAGTCCGTTTCTCCAATTTCAACCTCGCGCCCGTTCAAAAGTTTCGTAACATCTCTCCATAATTAGATAGTTTGTGTGAGTTCAGAATGCCGCGTTCCTTAATTGACCACGTATGACGCGCCCGACCGAAGATACAAACACAATTATATCACATTTGGTAGTTGAATTACCTCTAATTATACAGCATCATCGTCAGTGTCATCCGCTTTAATTGAGTGCGTGGATCATGACATCGCTGATGGGTCTTTTGTTGAGATCTTTTTGGAAGTATCAATTTATGAAGTTTCGAAATGGTGATTTGCTGGCGTGGGTATGTATGTGAAGATGGGTATTATCGTAATCAATATGTTTAAGGTGAAAG